>JAECWI010000430.1:0-290571 GCA_018150345.1 Drosophila equinoxialis | reverse complement strand
ACATTAAATATCGCAACCTCAAAACTAACTGTAGTTCTCTTTTTTTGATAGTCAATACTTACGGTCAATGCCCCCCTCTCTTTCTAGCTACCGTTTTGATGCGACTGCAGCGTCGACGCGTCGCGGAGAGAACATCGTCCCGACAGCGGACGCTGCGCTGCATGCCAACGCTAAAGAGACCATGATAAAATCTAAAGTGAAAGAGAGAGACGGCGATCGTGACGCGTGCGAAAGCACAAGACGCATCGTATGTTTTCAACGTTAGGACATAAGTAGGCAGAGCAAGGGTGGGTTTGAACAGAGAGTTAGAATTAGGAGAAAATCACTTCGCCAGTAACCACGAGAGTGAATAGTTGACAAGTGAGAAATCAACGCGTGAAATACCAGGATTAGCAGGTGAGCTCATGTCAAAATTTCCCCCTTGATTTGCTTGAGTGCGGTAGGGACCCAAATTATAAAAGATGTTAGAATTAGTTAATTATCAATAAACTCTATACTATTATCGTTTAACATACCCAGCACTATTTAATTAGTTGTCACCAAATTTATGTCTACCCTCCCCTTTTCCTTGGCCACTTAACTATTTGGGTGGAGCCGAAGGATCAGCGGACTTAGGCAAGATGAGTTATTCTCCTGCAGACGAAGTCAGTCGCTGATCTCAAGGTTCAGTCACTCAAGGTGAAGAGGCAACGGGGCATAGCGACATATCTCCGACGACATATCTCCGCCCAGTACATTTTTCTGGCGGAGATATGTCGCTTTTTAAACGGCGGTAAAACGACATATCATCGCCGGTAATCTGCGCGGAGATATGTCGTTTAAAAACGTAATATCTCCGCCGTTAGAAAAACGACATATCTCCGCGCGAAATTATTTCGTTTCAAAACGACATTTCTCCGCGTGGGGATATGTCGTTTTTCTAACGGCGGACCACATATCTAGGCGCGAAATTATGTATATATGTACATTCGATAAATGAACTATCGTTTAGAACTTATTTCGGGTATGTACATATGCATTCCTAATAACTATAGAGATATTACAAAGTTTGAAATCAGAATAATCAATTCTTTCACAGAAATTATAAATTCAATTTATTTGTTCATTTTACATTACATTTTTACATTTTTTTCCGTTTCATGAACGATATTATAATTGGTTTTATTTTTTTTTTATACCCTTGCAGAGGGTATTATAAAATTGGTCAGATGTTTGTAACGCACAGAAGGAGACGTTTCCGACCACATAAAGTACATATATATATTCTTGATCAGCATGAGAAGCTGAGTCGATATAGCCATGTCCGTCTGTCCGTCCGTCCGTCCGTCCGTCTGTGCAAATCAACTTCACGCTGGCATCTTAAGAGCTATCGGAATGAAATTTCATATTTGAGCTACTTTTAGCCGGGAGATAATAGAGTATGAAAATTGTCAGGATCGGACTACTATATCATATAGCTCTAGAACAAAATTTTTTGCAAAAATTGGAATATCGCCATGAAATTTACCAATATAATAGAATTTGATATAAAATCTCAGATCCCAAAATTTGAGTTTGATCGGATAAATAGAACACAAGTTACAGTCAATTCAAATCGGTTCTACGTCATCAGCAAATCAAACAGAGCACATGCATACGCACACACAGACGTAGCGCTACACGTATGTATGTATGTGTATGCGTGTTGTGCCTTGCTTAAAAATTTGTAGTAAAAAGAGAAATAATTTGAATGTTTTGTTTGTGTGTTGATGAATTGAGTTGCAAGGAAAGAAATTTCAAAATGTAAAAAAATTATTGCCAAGGACTGCAAGGGTATATAAATTTCGGCATTGCCGAAGTTAGCTTCTTTGATATTTTTTTGAAAAATTTATATACATATTTTTTTTTACATAATAAAATAAATTTTTTTACATAAATTTGTTTCACTGTCCACACTGTTGAATAGGTCCTGCTTCGAAAATCTCTCATCGATATCTTTCTTGTCTAAAAGATCCATAGCGTCCATAATTTTTGAGCACGGTCCTGTAAAGATGAGGATATTAAGTTCTTGCTGCAATAAGAAATTTCATCTCCAGTCAACATACACGTAGTTTTTTTGACGCTGGCTGGTTATCAATTCCACCGTTTTAAAAAAGTAAATTAAATTCGCGACTTTTTTCATATTCGGCATCAATAATACATTGGACGAATTTAAAAAAATGCCCCTTTGCTTGAATTTGGTTCCCTAAATTCAAATTGTATGCTTCAACAGAGCCAGTAGTTCTAGTTGAACGCTTAAACACCGATATGTTTTGAGGTCCCTCCTATAAATAGTAATAAATTGTATATAATAAATTAAAAGTCGAATAAAAAAAAAGTGAATTTACCTTCAAAATCCACTGCTTTTTAAAATACAGTGAAACCTCGATATAACGAACTTCGTTATAACGAAAAACCCAATATGTATAACGAATTTTTTTGTTAAGTCCCTTGTTATACTAAGGTTTTACATTTCAGTACCTATAGCGAATCAATAGATATAACGAATAATTTTGCGATCCCCCTCAGATTCGTTATATCGAGGTTTCACTGTATTTAATAATATTTAAAATAGCACGATATTTACCTTCTGCAAATGTTTTATGTATATTATTAAGAGTTGCTTAAATTCTCCAAATGGGCATACTTTAAATGTGGCATCAATCAAAAAATGTATATTTTCCTCCGGAATGTTCGCTTGCATCAAAGCGATAACCTTGTCTGATGCAAATACGCAGTATGCGAAAGAGCTTGACAAGTATACTTTTTTGAAAAAACATTTTGGAGAATTTTCCTTGGTCGTACCAAAGAGTTTCATAATACATATTTTCATCTTCAAAAGCTGTACGTACTTCGGTTGCTGAGCTAGGAGATTTAGGCAAGAAAGGCTGTCTCTTTCTTTGGAGAGTACGTTTGACAACATCGTATCTCTTCTATTCCCAGCGTTTTTCTATTAGGAAAAAAAAACGCATATAACAAAAATTATAAAAAAAACACATACACTGCGGAGCTTAACAATAAACGCACCCAGTTTTTCCAGTGTAGCTTTCGTAATAGGCGGACTAGCGAAAAACTGTAAACGAGGTATGAAAGAGAATCGAAAACAAAATTTGGTGACAACACAACAACAACTGCAACGGAACTTATTTTTTCTGTATTTATGTGATTTTCGGCTGGTGCTCAACTTTTGTTTTCGATTGTCTTTCATACCTCATTTACAGTTTTTCTTACGAAAGCTACATACACAGAAAAAAATAGGTGCGCTTATTGTTAAGCTCCGCAGTGTATAATTCCACAGAATTATTTGCTAACAAACTGTTATAAATATTTGTATTTACATGCATTATATGTATTTATGTACATATGTGTATACCAGTTATTATCACATTCGCATACATACATATATGTTACATATACATACATAAATACATTTGTATGTATGCATATACTAAATATTTTAGATTTATACGTTTACTTACTCAGCTAAAACATCATTAAATATTTTTTTAATGTCGTTGTTTTTGTTATTTTGGCAATCTTTTTTATTTCACTAAGCACACTTATTTTTTCCATTTCGTGGCCCTGTGGACCATGAGCATGCACCATGAAAAAACGTTAGTTTTATCTTCGGCCAGATACACTCGCGCTTTGCAGCCGGCTACACGACACGTATATGTGGTAGAACCGTTCTTTAACTGTTTATTTTTAATGTAAATTTGTTGGTCACTTAGAGTAAACAGCAACAAAGAACAACCCGCGCGAAATTATGTCGTTTCAGAACGACATTTCTCCGCGCGGAGATATATCGTTTTTCTAACGGCGGAGATATGTCGGCGGAGATAAGTCGTTACCCCGGCAACGGATCTTGGCCAAGCGGGCTTCGCTTGGCAAGCAAGATCAAAGAGGGCTTCGCTTGGCAAGCAAGATCAGTCGTTGCAGCTTCTTTTGGACTCTCCTTCTACTTCTTTCCCTTCCCTTTCCACCCCTTTATGTGGTCCCAGTCCCCTATCCTAATGCTCATCAAGGTCTCCAGATCAAATAAATTTTCTGTAGACGGGACTCTGGGACTGAGAACTGTACCCCAGCCAGAGCTTCCTTACAGATGGCGCCCGAGCAGGGACCTTGGTGAGTATTATGAGGGAAATATTAAAATATACCTATATATATATGTATATGTATGTACATTTATTATGAGTCCACACAAGAGTGAAAATTTTATATGCATGCATGTGGGGATTTTATTATTTCCCCGTTTATTTAATTCAATATTATACGGATGTGTTTCCGTGGTTAGTCTTATTATTAACAATGTTTCTTTGTGTTAAGAATACATTTATTTATTTATTATAATAATGGCCTCAGTGATGAATTTGGGTGCGCGATGTGATCGAGGCGAGAGTACGATTGCGAGTGCCTTTTTGAATCAACCCTTCTGCTTTATTTGCTAATGAGTGAGTCGACCAGATAGGTACGGCCGCTGCGTGTAGTTCTGTCTCGCTCACTAGCTACTTCACGATTGCTATGATTATTATGCCCGCCTGACACTTCATTTCCTACAATCGGCTGTCCTGACAAGTCATTCGACCCGAATGATCCTAGCCAAGGCTTCATAAACTCAGCCACTGTTGATGTCTTACAAGGTCCTTCACTATCGCCAACTTTCTCAACTTCGTATCGACCGTGCCTATTCACCTTTGTGACTTTATATGGTCCTAAGTATTTACCTCTCAACTTTAGTCCTGTCCCATACTGCGTTTAATCGCCACTAAGTCGTTTAAATTATATTTTCTTTCCCATTTCCTGTTTTTGTCAAACGTCCTTTTCATTTCCTCTTGTATTTCATCGATATTCTTACGAGCCTCCGCTCTAATCTCTTCACGACCACAGTCTAATTCTTCTATTAACGAATCGGTTATCACCTTTTTCATTTCAGGATCACCAGGACTACGCATCTCTATTCCTGTCAATATCTTAAAAGGTGTAACTTTTGTACTTCTTGGGGCAGTATTATTAACAAGTTGTTGCACACGTCCGTACATACTTGTACCAGTTTCCCTCATTTTCTTGGCTTAACTTTGAAATCATTGGAACTATTATCTTATGCATCCTTTCTACTTGGCCATTGCCACGGGGTACACCTGTCGCTATCAGTAAATGCTGTATATCCTGTCTGTTACAATATTCTTTAAACGCATTGGATGTGAATGCTGCTCCCCTGTCAGAAATTATTCTCACCGGGTTACCAAAAATGATGGCTTGCTTTTCAAGACAACTAACTACTTCATCGACTCCAGTTCCACGAGTCTGATACAACCATACAAACTTGGAGAAACCATCAACAATAACAAGTATATGATTGTAACGCTTTGTTGTGACCTCCATCGGGCCGACGTGATCAATGTGATATGTCATCAATGGCTGATCTCCTTTGCTTATTGGCATCAAATATCCTTCCTTTTTACCGGTTTTGGCATTAACAATAAGACATTCTACGCAACACTCAACAACACGGGCTACCTTTTCTTTTTAACTTTGGAATATAATACGATTTTTCTACGATATCCTGAGTCTTTCTAGCTCCAAAATGTCCTTGTTTGTGTGCAATCTGTATTATTTCCTTTTCCATCTGCGAGGGTACCACGATAAGTTCTTTATTCGGGTTCTTTAACAATATTTCATTGTCAATGTAAAAATCTTCATATCCCTTCTCCTGAACCAAACTCCTGATCACTTTAGTCCAATCATCTGACAACTGTGCTTCTTTCAGTCTATGGGTTATGGTGTCGGTTAGCAGAAAACAAGATAAACGGCTCAGGGCATCCACATGCCGCATCTTTGAACCTGAACGATGTTCAATCTGGTAATCAAAATCTTGTAGGTACATTGCCCAACGTGCTACACGTAACGGAACCTCTTTCTTTTTCATTGTCATCGTGAACGCATTACAATCTGTGACAATCTTAAATTTCAACCCTAACACATATACACGCCACTTTATTAATGCTCCTATAACCGCTAAAACCTCAAGTTCATATGAATCGTACTTCTCTTCGCAAGGTTTAGTTTTCCGACTCATATACTGTACCGGATGAAATAAACCATCTTCTGAATCTTTCTGTAAAAGCGCAGCTCCGAAACCATGTTTCGAGGCATCAGTATGAATCTCAGTCTCTAATTTAGGATTGTATAACTTTAAAACGGGACCTTTGGTCAATGCTAACTTTAATTGCTCGAACGCTACCATTTGCAATTCTTTAAACTCAAACTTGTTGTCTTTTCGCAAAATGTCAGTCAAGGGCTTAGCTGTTACTGCGTATCCTTCGATGAATCTACGGAAATATGATGTTAACCCTAGAAATCGTTGAATTGACTTCTTATCATGTGGGATCGGAAATCTTGAAACGGCATCAGTCTTCTCCTTACTTGGCTTAATACTTCCATTTTCAACTATATAGCCCAAAAATTTACTTTACTCTGCAGTATCTGACATTTCTCCCAGTTTATTCTCAACCCATTTTCCGCAGCTATCTTCAACACACTTTTAAGTTTAATTAGACCATCATTCACGCTAACGCTTGGTATAATTATATCGTCCATATACACCACTGCATCTCCATTCTTGACTGATTCTCTCATTACTGCCATTATAAATCTTGTAAAAACTGCTGGAGAGTTTGAAATTCCGAATGGTACGTATAGGAATTCGTACTGACCATTCTGGGTTACGAATGCTGTGTACTTCTGAGATTTTTCTTCAACGGGAACGTGGAAAAAACCGTTTGTTAAATCTAGAGTAGTATAAACTAACGCACCTTGAAGTTTTTCTAATACGGTATCCATCTGTGGCATAGGAAAATTATCTCGGACCACTTTCTCGTTAAGCTTTCTGTAATCGCAGCACAGACGCTTTTTCCCATTCTTCTTTGATACAAGTACAACAGGCGAAGCATATTCGGAAAAAACTTGGCTTTATTATCTTTTCCTCCAACCATTCTTGTACTGTACTGTCAACAATGTTTTGATCGGACTCTGCTAGACGCCTTGGATGCTGATAAACTGGCAACTCATCGGTTAGTACAATCTTCATTTCTATAGGAGTTTTGTATTTCTAATAGGTTTATAATTTTTAATCAATTTCTTAACTTCACTAGCGATTTCTGCACTGATATGTGACAAGTCACTCTTGATTTCCACTTTATTCTGTTCTGCACTATGCATACACATGCTTTCAAATTCCTTAAACAACTCATCACAAGATCCATTCGCCCTACACAGTGATTCTTTTCTCTTGATGCTTACAAACTTTGTACCTTTCTTTGTAACAACCAAATCGACGTGATCTAATATGGTTCTACCTAAGATTGCCTGATATGCCATGTCCTCATCAGGAACGATATGAAACTCGACTTCCATCTCTATGTCATCTATCATGACACTTATGCTGAAACTACCAAACGTCATGACGTGACTTCCACCAATGCCCGTAAGGCTTTTCGAGTATCCTGTTAACGACTTAATTCCAAGTTTGACAAACACGCTCTTACGTATGAGGCTCAGATTTGCTCCTGTATCAATTAGACCGTTGAACTTAATCGTTTTATAAGTTACTTCTTTTAACTCCAAACCCGTATCAGTAAATTTACCGGATGGTTTTGCTAATTCAGCCTCTACAACATTGGTTTTTTCAGCTTTAGTGGTATCTTTTCCCTTGCATTCAAATGAACGATGGCCTGTTTCGCCACACTTAAAACAAGTAAACGTTTTCTTGCTACAGTCTCTCATCATGTGCGAAGGATCACCGCACTTAAAACATTTGCGTTCTCCCTTTGTTTTCAAACTTTTCTCTCTATTATCTCTGCCTTGCTTGTGAAAAGGTGATTCAAATGTTGATTTCTTTGGCGACTTCCTAGGATCATAGGATTTTAAATAGGTCTCTATTTGAACTTTCAACGCATCCACTGTTCTTGCTTGATACAATAATGCCTTATTTGCTCTCATGTCTGGTATACCTTCTACGAAATACTCGATTAAACTTTCATCATCCAAATCGATCGGCTTTGCGATTTCCATTAACGAATACAAAAATTCGTACAAGTTCTCACCTTTCTTCAACTGTCGATTGCTTAGTCTTCTGTGAACTTCTGCTGATGAAACCTTTACTCTGAATTCATTTTTCAAAGCAACCTTCAGGGACTCCCAACTACAAATATTTCTCTTACTACGTATAAACGACAATGCAGCTCCTTTTAACAGTTGTTTTGCATACACAAAAAGCTGTAACTGACTCCACTGTACGGTTAAAGCGCATTCTTCTAATTCCCTAATCCATTGTAAAACATCAATCGAACCTAAACCGCAAAATTCGGAAACGCTTCCCTCCACATCTTTTAGTGTAAACCATGACCTTTGCCCATCTGTGTTCGGGACTTCTTGAATTGTTCTAACTGAGGCGAAATCTGCCTCTTGCCCATCATTCTCGGTTTCTATTTGATCGTAATAAGCGAGTAGACGCGTTTGCAGCTCAGCTTTAAGACCTGTAGTCTCTAGCCCTAACTCACTTAATTTACTGCGCAACTCCTCAATACGCAATGTTAGAATCTCACCTCGATCCATTTCACACGATTACCTGTACGTATATTGCTTAACAAGATTGGTATATTAATGTATGGTTAGTAACAATTAATCAAATTTCAATCAAAAATTTCCAGCAAAATTTACACACTATTTTAATGTAGGTCAAATTGGGGTAGGTTATGGATTATTCAGACGATTCTTAGAAATTTGCTCTCTGCAGCTCGCATCAATTTCGTCAATATTTCTGCCACCGGTCTGGTCTCGTCGTGCAGCAAAGTAACTCACACTCAAACAATAATAAAACAGCTCACCCAATTGTAGTCGTCTTGCTCTATGTAGCAACTCAATATCGGTGTCGCAACTCACTCAGACTTCTTGCGAATGTTCGGTTCGCTCTTTGTTGCTACTCACTCGGCTGTCGCAGCTCACTCTGTTGTGTTTCACTCGTTCTCTTGGTCTCTCTTTGTCTGCTTTCACACTAACTTGTCTCAGCTTCGTGTCCGCTGCCTTCCTTCTCGTTTGGTCTTGTCGGCGTCGTCTGCTTCTTGTAACGGTTTGTGTTGTCCGCTCTCTGCTCTTTTGGTTTTCCGCTTCCACAGTGAACTCTAGTTATCATCAACTTCGTGCCCGCTGTCTGCTCTCTCTCTCTTTTGTCTGCACTGGTTATCATTCGTCTGCTCTCTCGGTCTGTCTGCTTCCACAGTAAACGCTAGTTATCATCAACTTCGTGTCTGCTGTCTGCTTCCACAGTGAACACTAATTATCATCAACTTCGTGTCCGCTGTCTGCTCTCTCGGTCTGTCTGCTTCCACAGTAAACGCTAGTTATCATCAACTTCGTGTCTGCTGTCTGCTTCCACAGTGAACACTAATTATCATCAACTTCGTGTCTGCTGTCTGCTTCCACAGTGAACACTAATTATCATCAACTTCGTGTCCGCTGTCTGCTTTCTCTTTCCCTCTCGAGTCGCCACCCTTCTCGAGCTGCTTTTGGCTTCAGCCGCCTTTCGTCTAATCGGCGCCAAAATTTTTAGTGGCGCTCTTCTTGTGTCGTCCAACCGCTCACCGTCTCGCCATCCAGTCGTCAACTCTCGTACAGTCACACCAACTTCCACTACTTTTTGAACTTGTATTGGTTGTTTCTTGTGAAATTCGTTCGCCAACCTTGACTTTGTATATGTATTACACGTTAATGCATGCAATTTTAACAATTTGGCTGTTCAACTGCGAACTTCACACACACACAAATTTCACTAATTGTCTTGGGCCAAAATCTCGGTTGAGCCCCCAGTTTGTAGGGATTTTATTATTTCCCCGTTTATTTAATTCAATATTATACGGATGTGTTTCCGTGGTTAGTCTTATTATTAACAATGTTTCTTTGTGTTAAGAATACATTTATTTATTTATTATAATAATGGCCTCAGTGATGAATTTGGGTGCGCGATGTGATCGAGGCGAGAGTACGATTGCGAGTGCCTTTTTGAATCAACCCTTCTGCTTTATTTGCTAATGAGTGAGTCGACCAGATAGGTACGGCCGCTGCGTGTAGTTCTGTCTCGCTCACTAGCTACTTCACGATTGCTATGATTATTATGCCCGCCTGACACTTCATTTCCTACATGCATATTCATTAATATATATGTATAGCGGAGTCAATTCAGAGTTAAACATTGTTTTTATATATATGTAGGAACCGGTGATCAGGCACCTACAGACAATAAAAGAACCAGAAGCGGTCATCGTTTCTAAAGCCAGTTCGTAGTGCTAAGCCAGCAGAATATAATAATAAAAGACGGTCACACTGACTTCTAAGTTTGCAACGATAGCGAGCACACGTTTCGGGACAGACCTACAGTCCGTTTATTTTGTAAAAGCCATAATCTTTAATTGTAACACTAACATCAATGCCAACAACGAAACCGGAATAAAAATAAATACCACAAATTGGGGGCTCGTCCGGGAGGGCAGCTTAAAAGTGAAACAATTAATATTGGCTATTGAATTTTACAAATTCGTTAAAACTTGTAAAATTCTAAGAAGGAGGGAGACAGCAAGTGACGCTGCCTCGAAAAAACGTTCACGTGAGAGGAAGAGAGATAGCTGCAGTAAAAGCGCGGTATCGGCGAGCAACAAGAACGAAAAATTTGGCCGACGAGGGAGACAGCAAGTGACGCTGACATAAGGAAACTGCAGAAGGAGTGAGAAAGCTGATCAGAAAGGTGGTTCTGGAATTTTCGCAGCACGTGACGAAATATTCGTGAGGTTTGGCCGAAGAAGGTATGTACCATTGGGATATACCAACAATCAAAAGGCAAGGCAGGAACGGATCGAAGTGCACAATAGAGAGCGTTGGAGAAGTGTACGGCGCTAGAGAGGATTGTGGCTACAACGATTCCGGTTGCAAGATTGATTAAAGGTTGCAAAATCGATACAAGGCTGCCACAACGGAGGCTGTGTAAATTGCTGGAGAAGTGTACAGTAGTTTACCAGTGTTGATGGTAATAACGTTTCGAGACTTTGTTAACTGTTGGAGAAGTTTACAGCGGTTGGCCAAAGCTGGACGCAACGAAACCTGAAGTCTACAGAAACTAGCGTTGAGTTCTAGGAGTGAACTGCGTTAGTATTGGCGGTGGACAAAATCGGGTGGTATTGGTGGACAAAATCTGGTGGCGACGGCTTGAACAACGGAGAGTAGCGTTGAGTTCTAGGAGTGAACTGCGTTGGTGGCGACGGCTTTTACAACGGAGACTAGCGTTGAGTTCTCAGGAGTGAACTGCGTTGGTGGCGACGGTGGACAACAGAGACTAGCGTTGAGTTCTAGGAGTGAACTGCGTTGGTGGCGACGGTGGACAACAGAAACTAGCGTTGAGTTCTAGGAGTGAACTGCGTTAGTGGCGACGGTGGACAACAGAAACTAGCGTTGAGTTCTAGGAGTGAACTGCGTTGGTGGTTGTGGTGTGATTAAAATCTGGTGGCGGCTGCGTGAGCAAGTTTTGGCAGTGGCAACAACTCGAAGGTTGGCGAGAAACTGCAGTATTGTTGCTAAGAGAGGATTTCGGATGGAATTTGGCGATAACACGAATAACATCGATCAATCGAAGACGACGACAAAGCAAAGCGACGTGGGACCAACAAAAGACGGGAAAAGCGTATGTTATTCAGAACTAGCGCAAACTGATAACAATTTTCAAAGCTAGAAAATAATACTAACATAGTATTAGAAGAATTGTACGTAATTTTAAGTTTGGCAATTGAGATGGAGCTTGCAGAGATTCTGGCTCTAAGCGTGGTGGCTTTGCGATCGAAATTATCCGAACTAGGGCTCCCTACGACTGGCATGAAACGAGATTTGCAGAATAGGTTACTCACCCATTATGGTTTGCAGGAGGAAGATGAGGAATCAGATGATCAGTCAGTTATAACAGCGAATGAGGGACTAGAGATTGCAGCAGGAAACGTAGTTAGACCCGAGAGATCATGGTTTACTTTGAAAGATGTTGAGGACAGCGTGTCACAGTATTCTGGTTCAGATATTCCTAACATTACTCAATGGATTGAACTAGAAGAATGTGCAGCCACGGTACAGTGGAATGAATTACAGTTACATATTTGTTTATGGAAAACAGTTATTGTGTGGGGCGGCAAAATCTTTCATAAGGAGTCAGAGAAATGTTAAAAACTGGAGCTCCTTGAAAACAGCTCTTCGTGCTGAGTTTAGTGTAAGAATATCTTCAGTTGCAGTCCATAAGAAGTTGAATCAGCGCCAACAGAAGAAAGGCGAAACTCTAAATGAATATTTATATGCATTGATGGAAATTGCGAAACCGGTAGATGTAGACGAGGAGAGTCTGATAGAGTACTTCGTTAAAGGTATTCCGGACACAAAAACTAACAAAATGATTTTATTCCAAGCTCGTAATATTTCAGAGTTGAGTTTCAAATCGAAGTTTATAAGAAGGGACGTGATTCATACAAGGCAGCAAACAGATTTGAAAGTAAGGCATATGGTTCAAGTGAAGCACAAGCAGTACAGCCTCGAGAGAGAAAATGTTTTGGTTGCGGAGAGGCGACTCATTTAAGAAAAGATTGTCCTAAGTTCGATCGAAAGTGTTTCAAATGCGGTCAGCCAGGTCATCGTGCAGCTCAGTGTAGCATCGAAACACAGATTAAACGAGAGAAGCAAATGTTATTCAACATGACAAAGTGGAAGTTAGCTCGAGTACGTTCACCCCGTCTGGGTTAGAACTAAAGAAGGTTAGCTACGAGAATATTGAATTTAAAGGGCTCATAGATACAGGAGCAGATATGTGCTTGATTCGTCGAAGTGTTTTTTGGAAGCTAGGAGTTAAACAACTAACAGGTTCTGGAAAGTGTTTGGTAGTAACAGGAGATGCGAAAATTTTAACGTTTGGTAGTTTCTCTTTAATGGTGATCATCGACAAAATTAAAATAGTAGTTGAGTTTCATGTAGTTCCCGATGAGGACATGTGGTTTGACGCTATTTTGGGAAGAACGATTCTTGATAGTGTTGACATGAAGGTAACAAAAAATGGCACTCAGTTTTTAATTAGCAATGAGCAAAAGGTAGTAGAAGAAAAGACTGAATCTGTTGAGGATTGGATGAAGCAATTTGAAGATGTCTGCACAGTTTTTGAAGGGAAGGACGAAATCGGTTTAGAGTTGTCTCATTTAAATCAAGAACAGGCTAAAGAGGTCGAAATGATAGTTCAGCGATACAAGCCAAAACGCAATCCTGATGCGAAGACTGAAATGAGAATTATTTTGAAAGATGATATTCCCGTATACCAACACCCAAGACGGTTGGCCTACTGCGATCAGCAGATTGTAGACAATCAGATACAAGAATGGCTTGAGGAGGGAATTATTCGAGATAGTACATCGATGTATGCATCCCCTATAGTATTGGTAGCAAAGTCAAACGGAGCTAAAAGGTTGTGCTGCGATTATAGAAAATTGAATGAAAAGATAATTCGCGATAATTTTCCGATAGTTTTGATGGACAGTGTAATTGATCAATTGCAAGGAGGAAAAGTTTTTACTACACTGGACTTGAAAAATGGATATTTTCATGTACCAGTAGAAGCAAGTTCGCAAAAGTTCACTGCATTTGTTACTCAGAAAGGACAGTACGAATTCTTATATGTACCGTTTGGTATCTCAAACTCTCCAGATGGCAGCAATGCAGGAGTTGATTCAGAAAGGTATAGCGATCGTATATATGGATGACATAATCATTCCAAGCAAGGACATTGAAGAGGGAATGTCAAGAATTAAATTAGTTTTGGGGGTAGCCGAGAAGAATGGATTACAGCTAAACTGGAAAAAGTGTCAGATTCTTCAAAATCAAGTCAATTTTCTAGGATACGTGATTAGTGAAGGGATAATAAAATCGAGTGAAGAGAAAATTTCGTCGGTACACAATTTCCCAAGACCACAGGATAAGAAAGCAGTGCAAAGGTTTCTCGGTTTAACATCGTATTTCCGAAAATTCATTGAGGGATATGCTTTAATAGCGAAGCCACTTTCCGATTTGCTAAGGAAAGATAGTAAATTTGTGTTCAGCGTGATCGAGGAGATATCATTTGAACGATTGAAGGCAGCATTAACGAGTGAGTCGGTATTGAAGTTATATAATCCGAAAGCGCAAACAGAGGTCCATGCTGACGCGTCAAAATATGGTTATGGGGCAATTCTAATGCAGAAAGATACTGAGGATAATTTGTTCCATCCAATTCAGTACATGAGTCGAAAAACGAAGGCATGTGAGCAGAATTATCATTCATAAGAGCTAGAAGTTCTAGCCATAATTGAGGCTCTAAAGAAGTGGCGAGTTTACATTCTTGGCTTGCAGTTCACTATAGTTACAGACTGTAATGCCTTTACTATGACCATGAAAAAACAGGAAGTTCCCTTGAGAGTAGCCCGGTGGGCCATGTTCTTGCAGGATTTTAGTTACAGTGTAGATCATCGGTCAGGATCAAAGATGAGGCATGTAGATGCTTTGAGTCGAGTCGCCTGTTATGCAATATCGGATAGTATTATTCATCTTCTGAAAGAAGCTCAATTGGTTGATGATTGGACAAATGCTGTAAGAAGTCTAGTTGAAAAGGGCGTGTATGAGGATTTCTATATTTTGAATGAGGCCTTGTTCAAAGATGCCAATAAGCAGTTGATCGTAGTACCCGAGCAGATCGAGAATGAAATTATCTTACTTGCCCATAAACAAGGACACTTCTCAGCAAAGAAAACACAGTTATTGGTCGAAAAATCATACTTCATTCGAAAATTGAAAGGAAAAGTTACACGATTAGTTGAGAGTTGCGTACAGTGTATAATAACAAATGCGAAAATGGGTAGAAAAGAAGGGTATCTGACAGCGATTGATAAGGGAGATCAGCCGCTAGTTATATATCATATTGACCATGTGGGGCCGATGGACCTCACTAAGAAGAGGTACAATCATTTGTTAGTAGTTGTCGATGGTTTTAGTAAGTTCGTATGGTTATATCCTACCCGAAGTACCGGGGCAGAGGAAGTCGTAAATCATTTGGAAAAACAAGCAAATATATTCGGTAACCCAGTGAGAGTAGTGACCGATAGGGGAACAGCGTTTACGTCACATTTGTTTGAACAGTATTGTAAGGACAATAACATACAACATTTATTAATTACAACTGGTGTTCCGTGGGGAAACGGGCAGGTCGAAAGAATGCTTTAAGATCATTGTACCCCTGTTAACGAAATTGAGTTTGGAAAGCCCAGCAACCTGGTATAAGCATGTAGGCAAGGTACAACAAATGATAAACAACACTGAGCCAAGAAGCACAAAAGTGAGTTCGTTTAAGATACTAACAGGTTTAGATATGAGAGTTCCCGAAGATGCAGAGCTAAGAGAGCGTATTTTAGAATGCATAGTGAACGAGTTGGATGAGGAACGAAAAGAGATCCGAGATAGGGCGATTGAAAATATTAAAGTCCTACAGGACGAAAATCGAAAGTCTTATGATGCAAAACGGAAGATCGAAAGGATATATAGACCTAACGATTTAGTAGCGATAAAGCGGACACAGTACGGGGTAGGTCTTAAGCTTAAAGGAAAATACTTTGGGCCGTACAAGGTAGTATCAATCCAGAAACATGGAAGATATGACGTTGAAAAAATAGGAGATACGGAAGGGCCAACTAAAACATCCACTGTGGCAGAGTTCATGAAACCTTGGGAAACTTCATTCGAGACGAATAAAAGGAGGGCCGAATGTAGGAACCGGTGATCAGGCACCTACACACAATAAAAGAACCAGAAGCGGTCATCGTTTCTAAAGCCAGTTCGTAGTGCTAAGCCAGCAGAATATAATAATAAAAGACGGTCACACTGACTTCTAAGTTTGCAACGATAGCGAGCACACGTTTCGGGACAGACCTACAGTCCGTTTATTTTGTAAAAGCCATAATCTTTAATTGTAACACTAACATCAATGCCAACAACGAAACCGGAATAAAAATAAATACCACATATATATGTAGTGTCATATGGGTACATATGTGCTGAGAGATGGCAGCTCTGGATGCGGTGCGACAATGTGGCATCTTCAGTAGTAAGAAGAAGAGAACGAAAGAAGGAACGATAGAGACAAGACGTATAGACAATTGACTATTTTGCTACACATTTAAATATTAATAAACAATAATTATTGTATACACGCAATAATTCATACATGGGGGCTCAACCGCTCAATCGTTGAAAAAGGAAAAACAGAACAGTAATACAAGTGGGAAAAACGTGAAAAAAGTGAAAAGAAGAGACAGAATAAAGTTGAAATAAAAATGTTGCGCTCAGGAAAGAAAAAAGGTGCCAAAAATGAAAAAGAGTCTCATTACCAAGTTCAGATAGACAATTTAAACAGCACATTTACGTCGAATGGTGAAATAGCGGAGCAAACCGATTTAAAAGTGGTAAGCGCAAGAGAGACAGATATAGTACACCCATCTGCTTCCAGAAACGACGCAGACGAAGCGCGGCAGACTGGCGCCGAAGAGACGAGAAGTGAGGATGGAAACGGTGAAAGTATGCACACGAGTGTGCGCAGCAGCGATTTGGAGACGCTGATCAGAATGTTGGCAGTTAAATGCAAAGTTATTTTTGGAAACGATTATAGTTGGCAATTATGAAGAATTGTGTTTAGCCCTGATGGACGAGTTTGACCAAAAATTAAGTAGTGCAGAGATTCATAAACAGTTGAGAGGTCGCAAAAAGTTGCAGTCAGAAAATTTTCATGATTATGTATTACAGATGCGTAAAATAGCTGCTCTTGGTGAAATCGAGGACGAATCGATTATTACATATATCGTTGACGGGCTAGAGGTACGGGAGGATTTGAAATACCCATTATACAGTTCAACTTCTTTTAAACAGCTAAGAAAGTGCTACGATCTAGTAGAAACGATGACCAGAAATGCCCAAAACAAACGTCGCCAGATTGTCCATTCGAAGCCAGTTGGTCAAGCTGATTCAAACTATAAAGGTAAACAGTTGCATTGCTTCAACTGTGGAGCCACAGATCATAAAAAATCGGATTGCAATGTGGCCACTAAATGCTTTAAGTGTAACGGTATAGGCCATATATCAAAGGATTGTCCTGAAAGGAAGCAACAAGTAAATATAGTAGGGAAGTCCGATGAAGACAGCCGATTAAAGGAATTTTCGATTGATGTCAAAAAGTTATTTGTTTGGTGGATACCGGCGCAGACGTTACTATCATGAGACGAGACAAATACGAGGATCTTTTTCTGGATCGTCAGATGCAAGGTAACGTCGAAAAATTGTTTGGTCTTGGAAATTTTGTTACAGAGGTTATAGTCGAGGTTACTACTACAGTCAAGGTAGATGGATTGAGTACAGAACACAAAATACTGATCGTCCCTAACTCTAAATTAGAAGCTGATGTACTTATTGGATACGACTTCGTCAAAAAGTTTACGGTGATGATGGATCATAACGGATGTACATTTAACCTCCACCCTGATGAGAAGAACCAATTGAACATTTTAAATGTGGTAAGCTCTGTAAATGAAATTGATGTAGAACCAAAATATGCTGATACAGTCGCTGCATTAATTAGAGACTATAAGCCGAAAGATAACCCGTTAAGTTGCCCAATAAAGTTGACTATACTGCCAAATTGTAATAATATAGTATTTAGAGAAAGTCCCAGTCGTCTATCGGCAAATGAACAGACAATTGTAAAAGACCAAGTAGAAGAGTGGCTAAATCAAGGAATCGTTCGACAGTCCAACTCAGACGTGGCAAGCAGAGTAGTGCTAGCAAAAAAGAAAGATGGATCGCACAGACTGTGCATAGATTATCGAAAATTAAACACGCTCGTATTGAAAGATAGATTTCCAGTTCCAATCGTTGAAGATGTTTTAGAGAAAATGCAAGAAGCAAAATACTTTACAGTCATGGATCTTAAGAACGGATTTTTCAGCATTCGTGACAAAGCAAGGGCTTTTTGAATTTAATAAAGCGCCTTTTGGGTTTTGTAATTCCCCAGCAGTTTTTGTAAGATTCATTTACTACATCTTCCAGAAGTTGATAAATGCAGGAATTATGGAAATTTATGTTGACGATATCGTAGTATTCGGATCTACAGCAGAAAAATGTTTGGATAATGTTAAGACTGTTTTAGAAGAAGCTCGACAATATGGTTTACAGATCAAATGGGAAATGGCAGTTTCTAAAAAGAAGAATAAATTTTCTGGGCCACGAAATAGAAGATAGAGTAGTATGTCCGGGTAAAGAGAAAGTCAAGGCAATCAAAAATTTCCAATTGCCGAAAAATATCAAAGGTGTTCAGGCATTTTTAGGACTAACAGGCTACTATAGAAAATTCATTCGTAATTATGCAATAATAGCAAAGTCGCTGACCACGTTGCTAAAAAAAGATACAGAGTTTAGAATGGACAGTCCTCAAATAAAAGCAATCGAAGAATTAAAAGAAAGTCTGATGAATGAACCAGTTTTGAAAATTTTCAAACACTCAGTTGAAACGCAATTACATGTAGATGCATCAAAAAACGGATTTGGTGCTACGCTCTTACAGCAACATGATGATAAGTGGCACCCTGTATTTTATTGGAGCAAGAAAACAAGCGATCAGGAAGAAAAGTTACACAGTTATTTTCTAGAGGTCAAGGCAGCATATCTAGCTACGAAGAAGTTGCGCCATTATTTGATGGCGATCGAGTTTGTTCTGGTTACAGACTGTGCAGCTTTCAAAATGACAGCAGCGAAGAAGGATATGCCCCGACAAGTCGTACAAACGTTGATGCACTTGGAAGATTTTTCGTATAAAATAGAACATCGTGCCGGCGATAGTATGAAGCATGTCGATAGCTTAAGTCGCTTTCCAGTAATGATTGTCACAACAGAAGTACGCGCGCAGATGCTAAGAGCACAAAGTAATGATGAAAAGTTCGCAGCAGTTTTCGAGATTTTACAACACAAACCGTATGCCGATTTTAAAGTTAAAAATAAACTCTTATATAAGCAGGTCAATGGATTGGATTTGTTGGCAGTCCCGAAAAGCATGGAAAAGGAGATAATAAGGAATACTCACAACAGTGGACATATGGAGTTCAAAAAACAAAGCATACTATTCAACAAGATTATTATATTCCGCATTTGGACAAAAAGATTGGTCAGTTCATCGCAAATTGTGTTCAGTGCATAACACACAACAGAAAGTTGGGCAAGCAGGAGGATTTTTTGCATTGCATTGATAAAGGAGAAGTTCCATTGGAGACGCTACACGTTGATCACTTAGGGTTATTGGATCCAACTTCGAAGAATTACAAGTACATATTCGCAGTCGTAGATGGGTTCCCGAAATATACATGGCTATATCCTACAAAATCGACAGATGCCTCGGAAGTTGTTAAACACTTGACTGATTGGGTCACAATTTTTGAAAATCCGCGTTGTATCATCAGCGATAGAGGTGCAGCATTTACGTCGAAACATTTTAAGGAATTTTGTACGAACCATAAGATCGAACACGTCGAAACAACTACAGGAGTTGCAAGAGGAAACGGACAAATAGAGAGAGAGTCATGCTTTCTGTCTTAGCCAAGATGTCAGCTGCAGAGCCTCAGAAGTGGTACAGGTACACCGCACAGGTACAACGTACTATAAACTCAAATGTTCACTCGTCGACCAAGTTTACAACTTTTGAAGTTATGTTCGGATTGAAAATGAGAAACGAATCAGACCTTGAGTTACAAAGAATTTTGGAAGAAGAACTACTAGATGGAATTCAAAATGAGCGAAATCAAATAAGAGCAGAAGCAAGACAGCAAATACTAGCGGCACAGACCAGATACAAGCGCCATTACGATCAGAGACGCAATGCTACGGTTATCAGTTGGGCGACCTAGTAGCTATTAAAGTCACACAGTTCGTTTCGGGCAAGAAGCTGTCGAATAAATTCATTGGTCCATACGAAATCATCACAGTGAAGAGAAATGGTAGGTATGAAGTCAAAAAATCTGCTGAATTTCAGGGTCCAAATCAGACGTCCACCAGTGAAGACAACATTAAGCTGTGGCGTTATATGGAGAGCAATGATGAAAGCGATCTCGAAGGATCATCTGAGGCAGATGATTTTCAGGATGACCGAATGTAGTGTCATATGGGTACATATGTGCTGAGAGATGGCAGCTCTGGATGCGGTGCGACAATGTGGCATCTTCAGTAGTAAGAAGAAGAGAACGAAACAAGGAACGATAGAGACAAGACGTATATGCCGAAGGTGTACAAAAGTTGCTTAAGTTGTATTTCAAGTTGTTAAAGTCGTAAAGTTGCTAAAAGTTGTCACCTAAAGTTGTTAAGTCAAAGTTCTTTTTATCCTAAATTCAATTGACTATTTTGCTACATATTTAAATATTAATAAACAATAATTATTGTATACACGCAATAATTCTTACATATATATATAGGTATATTTGTGGTTAGAGTATTTAAAGGTCTCATATAGGTTGCCGATGTGCCACGCACTTTTAGTTTTCTGTGCAAGAGACAGGTACATGCGAAAAAGAGACAGGGACACACGAGCGGCCAGTAAGAATGAGAATAGACAATTCACCGTTTGTTTCGGGGCGTGTGTGTAAGCTTCGAGCGTTCTCTTGGCATTCATCTCTCACTCTTACATACAGCTTTAATTCAACCGTTTTTTTTTTGTCATTCCTTCATTCACACTGATTTGCAAGTACAGTCGCGCGTTGGGTTTCGTGTTAGTGTATTTTTTTTTTATTGTGCCTAAAAAAAAAAAAAAAAGAAAAAAAAAAGTTTTTAAAGTGCGTGTGTAAAGAAAAAACGCGAAGTTCATGTGCAGTGGCCCTCACAAATGCTATGCCAATTGTGTGTATGTGTATGGGTGACGTTGACTCTCGCGTATGTGTGTGCTCACGATACGAATTGTCGAGGTTCGCCTGAAATTGTGTGTGTGACGCTTACGTCACACATACTCTTTAAGGCATCAAAATTTCGAATTCGTTTGTGACGTATGTATGTACATATGCGCGAGGAAGCCACTCATATGTATATATGTATATGTATAATGGACACATTCGTAGGCATATACGAGCGTATTTGGGGTTATGTATAGGGATATGGCATATATAAAACACACGCGAAAAATTTATTTGTTATTATTTTTAGTGATGGGTAAAGTGAAATGAGAGCAACAAATAAAGAAAAAAATATAGATACATATATAACACGCACAAAGTCATGCCATGCTAAGTGAGAAAATCGGCATAATCTCTGGCTGGTTTCAACAGAATCATCAGCAGAGTCATCAACAGAGTTTTCGACAGGATTAATAATATCATAAACAGCATAGTTCAGAGAGAATTATTAATGAAGTCAGCTACTGAGTTACCGACACAGCTAGCCCTAGAGTCATCAACGGAGCCATCGGCAGAGTCGCATATGGAAAAGAGCTTAAGTTACAAGAAAGCAGATAGAACGAGTCTAGGTGCCTCGAGCCATTAGTGAGGTTGTAACCTACCGCATTATGAGTTGAATGGGACCTGGGCATGGGTAACCTAAAAATCCACTACTCTCAGTAAAAGAGACAGCAGAGTGAAGCACAAAGGGCCATTTAAAACCAAGCATATGCATTGGCAAGGGCAGTCAGTGTTTGGAACTCAGCAAGATAACATCGAAAAAAAGTGCTTCAATCCGGGAGGATAACAGTTGGACAAGGATCATCAACAGGACTACTCATCAATACAAGGATTTACAACGGAAGGATCAACAAGGACAAGGACATTCACCGCTAAGGTGAACTAAGTTTCAAGGATACCTCAGCACCCAACGAGATTAATGCAAAAGACATCAGGAAATTCGGCAGCAATGACCACTACTTTCCAAAGGATATTCTAAACATTAATCGGAGTGAATTTTTATTTTCTTTGGGCAACATCGAGGGAGAGTTATTCACTTCTCCAATAACTATATTCTACATTCAAGGATTTTCCCAAGTCGATTAAACAAACGGGATCTAATTCTATAACCAGGCAAGTTCTTTTTTATGTATTCGAACCATTGTAAAGATTTTGTTCAAAATATTTAAACCGAAAACCACCTCGAAAGTTTCCATCGCGGGAAAAACTCTCATTTAAGCGTCACCGTTACTTACTCTTCTTTGAAAAAACATATATTCATTTTTTATATTTTCTGACCCCTCCCCTGCAGGGGTCGTATATATATACGCATTGATCAACTTGCACATCCAGATCATAGTCTATCGGATTACCGCAGCCATCTTTACATAGTATCGCGTACCCTACTGGGCGAACTTCGAAATCCTTTGGCTGCTTATCACTTCTACTACGACTCCGAGTCTTTACTAACATACTAGCAATGGGCGTTCATTGAATAAACCATCGTCGCAAGGACGAATTGGAAGTCCTTTGTGACGAAGTCGGATTGGACACCGGAGGAATAGCGGTGGACCTAAGGAATCGTTTCCGCGAGTTCGCCTCAGGGGAGGATCACCATCCTGAGGTATTTAGTCGACTTGCCGAAATCGAAGCCCAATTTAGTGCCGGGGACAAGAAATTAGATGTAAAACCCCAGTCTAGAGCACCCTCACCCACTCCTGATGGAATTGTTTCCCAACTACCGGTACCACAAGACACTAACTATCGTTCCGAATCGCATTCTGGTTCTCGCTCCTACACCTTTCGGTATTCCTGGCTTAACATGGAACCCAGTGAGCGTAATCTAGTCCACGAATCTCTGGCAGGCCGTACCACTGGGAGCTATGCCTCGCTCGCTGTACGTATAACCAAATGGGGAATTGCCTTTAGCGGATCTACCGATCCTAATTATTTCATAGAGCAAATAGAGACTCGAGCCGCTACGTACCGTTTGAATTTGGAGACACTGCCTCCGATAATAGCCATCCTATTGACAGGACGAGCCGAAAGTTGGTGGCAAACCAGCGGGTATCCGGAGATGACATGGGTCGATTTCAAGTCCGAATTTTTAGAATTCTTTCTACCCCCACGCTATTTTGAGAAACTAGAGGATAGCATACGCGCTCGAAAGCAACGCCTTCATGAACCATATAAAGAGTATCTAGTAGACCTTCGATTAATGATGAAGAGAGCTCATTACTCAACGTTACAGGAACTCGACAGGATCTACGAAAGTCTATTACCAGATTACAAGCTGTATACCCGACGAAATGATTTCCAAACTTTAACCGGCTTAACCAAATTAGTGGTAAATTATAAGACAATTCGATTGGAGCACGGTAGCGATGACCCAGTGCATTCTTGGAAAAGGAGCAACGCCGTTCAAAATAAGCCCCTGGATCATATAACTTCCAACCTAAACAGAACTACTATATGTCAACTCTCGGAAGCAATCGTGGATACCCGCACAGCTTGCCGCAAATGTGCGGAAGCTGGTCACTTCGCACGAGAATGTATGAAGCCCCGTGTGTTGTTCTGTTGGCAATGCGGTCGAAGGGGGGTAACCATTACAGCTGTTTCGGAAAAAACATCGATGTATCGATACTACATCGAAGTAATATAAATCTTTGTTAAAAATAGCATTCTTTTTCCAAACTTAAAACTATGTTTGACCTGCCCAGTTGCAGATGGTACAAGACTAAATTGTTCATTAGCATGTGGAGTGGAATAAGGAAAATAGGTCTTCTCCTCTTCGATTTCAGAAGTCTTCTTTATAATTTGGTTTCATGAGTTAGAAGCTCTGCATGAGAACATGTTAATGTAAATACAGTGGTAGAAATTCCAATAATCTTAAACAAATAATATAAGAAATCTTAATATAAATATACAAATCTAATTTCAACGATGACGTCTCCTCCAACAAACTATAAAGCAGAAATTTAATCTTTTTCAAACGCAATACATACAGTTTTTTTTTTTACTATTATAGATGTAGTCGTACAACGCTCAGTACGAACAAGTGGCCCATATGACACCAGGCCCGGCCCTGTTACGAATTGCCCTAAGTAAAGTTAATGTTACAATCTCTACCCACTCCGACCTAAGGGCATAGGCGTATTACATTTATAAACATAAAATTAAACTAAAGAAATAGGAAATATTAAATATAATTAGATAATAGGTTACATATAAAAAGAAAACAGGATAGGTTTAAATATAGATGATTACAACTAATTACGAGCGACGAAGGACAAGATCGCAGTTTTTATAACCGGAAGCGATGTTTCGGAACCGATAACGTGCCAAAGTCTGTTGTAGTCACTACATAGTATTCGAAAAGGTTCATGCAGAGAAAAGTTAGTTGTGCAAGTGGGAAGTATAAGCGGTGTGAATACTATAAAACATAATACTATAAAACATAATTCAATCTTTTTCAAACTTAAAAATATAAAACAATGCAATTCAGAGATTCACTTGTGTCAATGTATAAAAAGAAGCATGTCTACATTAAACTTAAGCGAACTTCTCTTCTCGCTTACTATGATTCCAGCCTTACTGAACAATCGTACGGTTTCAGTCGAAATGCTTTATTTGATGAGATCTTTTCTCAAAGATGGAAAAGCTAGCTAACAAAAACATCGAACATCGGAGAGAAAAAATCTATGTTTTTTACGAAAGGAGAAACATCGATGTATCGATACTACATCGATGTTTCGCACAGCTCTAGTACGCACTATTGAATGTTGCCGCCGTTCGGGAAACGGGCCAAACCTCCGTCTCAATCTGGGCCAGGCTGAGGGACCAGACCAGGACCACAGCCCAGTAACGCCTCATAAAGAAGGACCGCATCAAACTCTATGACCTCGTCAATAGAAAACCAATGGTAGGTACTCTGGATTCAGGAGCGAACAAGACAAGGAAGTGGCTCTTCAGCACTTCACCCCGTTCCTCCTGCGAGACGTTCATACTAATATTAACCTTGCCGCTAACACTCGTGCAGCGATCACAAGTTCTCTCAGGGGATCGGTCTCGGGGCACAGACTTTACATATGACATTGTTAGCGATGCCATCGATGATGGACCCTCATGAGAGGTCCCAGAATGATCTGGGAGTGGATTTTCTTCGCAACATAGGAATTTCTATACGTTACGGAGGTTATCTGTTACAGTTGCCCCCTTTGAATTCAACAATTCAGCTATCGCTAGTGGCGGATGACCACACACAGCCTAATGCTCTTATAAATTTACTGGCTCCTGCAGAAACGCCCGTTACGCACAAGGATACTTCTGACTCTCAGCATAGCAACAAACCAGTATGACAGTCGGGCTCAGTCTTGCTCAGTCAGTACGCGACGCATACCCATTGCCTCATATACACCATATTCTAGAGAAATTGAAGAACGCGAAATACATCTCTACTCTAGATTTAAAGAGTGGGTATTGGCAAATACCCTTAGAGGTCAAAAGTAGAGAGTGTACAGCATTCACGGTGCCAGGACGCGGGTTATTCCATTGGAAAGTCATGCCCTTTAGCTTACACTCCGCATCCGCCACTTTCCAGAGAGCTTTAGATAGCGTGATTGGACCCGAATTGGAACCACATGCCTTCGCGTACCTAGACGATATTATCGTAATCGGAAAGAGGCTCGAGGAACACCTCTCACACCTGCTTGAAGTCTTTCGACGTCTACGAGAAGCCAATTTAAGAATCAACCGAGACAAATGTCGTTTCTTTAAAAAACGGATCAAATTTCTAGGTCACATTGTCAGCGAGGATGGTATCCATACTGACCCCGAAAAGGTAGCAGCTATCCGTAACCTTCCGCCACCAACCAATGTCAAGGAGTTACGTCGATGTCTCGGTATCGCCTCTTGGTATCGTCGGTTCGTACCCAACTTTTCTGACACAGTGCAACGCCTCACGAGTTTGTTAAAAAAGGTTTGAGTTGGTCTTGGAACTTAGAACAACAACAGGCGTTCGATGCACTCAAGACCCGTCTCACTACTGCCCCTGTCTTAGCTTGTCCGGATTTTGCTGCAAAGTTCTGCTTACAGACTGATGCCAGCGACATTGGCCTCGGCGCAATGCTCACTCAGAGTATCGACGGTGCGGAAAGAGTCATTGCTTACGCTAGTCGACGTCTCTTGAAGGCGGAGGAAAATTACTCGACTACTGAGAAAGAATGCCTGGCAATAGTCTGGGCCATCAGGAAATGTCGTTGCTATTTGGAAGGCTATCGCTTTGATGTAATCACTGACCATTTGGCGCTGAAGTGGCTAAACTCAATAGAAAATCCCACTGGGCGTGTGGCCAGATGGGCGCTAGAGTTGCAACAATACGAGTTCGAGGTACATTATAGACGAGGTAAGCTGAACGTGATTGCCGATGCCCTATCGCGACAACCTTTGGATGTGCTCCACTGGGCACAACAAGCAGAACCGGAGTGTAAATGGTGGCTAAAGATGCGGCAGCACGTCACGGAACACCCTGCGGATTTTTCAGATTATGTATTCGAGAACGGCCAGATTTATCGTAGACGAGACCCCCACCCAGACGACCACGGTTCTACACCTTGGAAACTATGCGTGCCCCGGGAACATCGAGAGCAAGTACTCAAGGAATGTCACAATGCAGTCACGGCCGGCCACTTGGGAATCAGGAAAACTACCTTGCGAGTGACACAGAGGTACTATTGGCCTGGCCTCTTCCGCGACGTGGCCCGTTACATTAGATGCTGCCTCACCTGCTTGCAGTTTAAACCGGCGCAAATGAAACCAGCGGGCAAAATGCTCACCCGTCAAGTCACGGAATCTTTCGATACCGTGTGTACCGATTTTATCGGGCCTTTGCCACGTTCTAAGCAAGGTAATACGATGTTACTAGTTTTCCTGGATTTATATAGCAAATGGGTTGAGATGGTACCACTTCGCAAGGCCACTTCGGCCGCTTTGGAGAAAGCATTTCGTGAAAGGATCTGGGCCCGATTCGGCAACCCTCGCACCCTCGTGAGCGATAATGGTACCCAGTTCACTAGCAAGGTTTTCAAAAACTTTTGCAAAACGTCCGGAATTACACTCCAGCATACCGCCCCATATTCTCCACAGCAGAATCCTACCGAGCGCGCAAATCGAACCATCAAGACCATGATTGCACAATACCTGGAGAATGGGCAAAACACTTGGGATCAATGGCTTCCAGAAATAACACTAGCGATCAACTCAAGCGTCAACGACACCACCGGATTCAGTCCAGCATACATCATATTAGGTCGGGAACCCCGTATGCCCGGCGCTCTTTATGACCAAGTAACGGATGTCTCCGGTAACGAACCCCCAAGCCCCGACTAGCGCGTCCGACGAATGGAAGATATTTTCAAGCTCGTGCATGAGAATCAACTGAACGCGACCCAGAATCAAAAGAAATACTACGACCTGAGACGCCGCGACTGGCGTCTAAGCATCGGGAGCATGGTCATGCTCAAGCAACATGTGCTGTCTAATGCTAATGAAGGGTTGAACGCCAAACCGGCACCTAAGTATAAAGGCCCGTATAAAATAATCAAGTTTCTTTCCAGCAACGTCGTTAGACTACAAGAAGCCGAGGGGCGTGAGCGACGTACCGCCTGACTGTCCGATTTAAAGGCCTTCAATAGCGACGACAACGAACCCCCTGAACTATGTCCTCTTGAAGACATCGGCCTCGGGACCCTTCGTACCCACGGCCCGCACGAGGCCATTGACTAAAGATTTTTCAAGGGGGAACACTTGTTGGTGGGTGCGCCTGCCCAACGCCCCCCCCCCTCCCTCTAAAGAGGGGCTCTTCGCACGGATACTCAGCAGGATTTATCTAACACATTGTATCTTAGCTTTGATCTTAGCACTTTTGTAAACCGTACTCATAGGGCCTCCGTTAGTACACTCAGAGTTCAGGGTATTTTTAACACACTTTATATTTCACAGCAGTATGTCACAGCAAGGAGTATGTCGGCGATCGCGAGGCCGACATAGCCTGGATCGTCGAGGAAATGGTAGTGGTATGGCAAAGGGAACACGGCCCTGTCACACCCGGCCCCACCACAGGAAGACCCAGTCCTGTTCAGCCGCATGGAGCTGGCCCCTATCGAGCGACCTACAGGGAAACCACCCGACGAGGCTCAACGAGCTTCAGATTCGACACGACCGGAAAGCGCTTTGATACTGTCGGTGATCGAACTCTCCCTTGACAATAAACATTGGACGCTCGGTATTCACTGGTCCGGTGGGGCAAACCTGCCCGGAAGAAACGATCGTCTCGGCCGCAGCCGCGTTCTTTGGGTCAGTTCCAGTGCTCGTGTGCCCACCGGATATGGCACTCGATCAATATCGGCAAGACATGGTTACGCCCCCCCCTCCACCAAACGGAGCCCCTTGTCTGGCCAGCAGAGCGTGTTTTCCGAGAGGAAATGTTCGTCCTGCCCTACCCAGGGCCGTACCCTGGTGAAGTGCTCGCCGTCCCGATGGAGCCAATGGACCCGCACAGACCCAGTTCCGCTCACACCGGACACCCCTCCGCGGCCAGTTTTGAGTGTCTGGAGAGACGTCAATCTCCAGAAGTCGTGGAAGCAGCCATGCCGGACACCCCTCTGCGGCCCGTGTATGAGCCGATAAGCCCCCGGCGAACACAGGTGTTCGCCTGACAACCGTCAGGGTCAGTGAGACTCCATCTGACAACGAGGAGATGCCCCTAGACCTCTCCGGGTCCCGCCCTCGACCATCGCTCGCCCCAGTAAAAAACACCGCTACTCCGCCAATTCACGCCAGCCCTGGACCAACGTCGCGATGCCCTTTGCACCGGTCTATGGAAATTTATGTGCCAGAGGCCACCCCCGCGGCTTCGAATTGGGTCCCCACACCACCGGAATGGCTCGTCGACACCCCCGATAGACGAGTACTCGCCGAAGTCCAAGACCGGGTGGCGGTGCTCCGTCATGATGGACCTCGCAGAAATCACCGTTTCATCATGTGGGCAGGCGACCGACTTTTCTGCATTGAGGTTAAGATCAACGGGCGAGTCACGGTCCATTTCATCCGTTCAAGATAAGGACACCGTCAAAGTTCCCCCTTGATTTGCTTGAGTGCGGTAGGGACCCAAATTATAAAAGATGTTAGAATTAGTTAATTATCAATAAACTCTATACTATTATCTTTTAACATACCCAGCATTATTTATTTAGTTGTCACCAAATTTATGTCCACCCTCCCCTTTTCCTTTGCCACTTAACTAATTGGGTGGTGCCGAAGGATCAGCGGACTTTGGCAGGATGAGTTATTCTCCTGCAGAAGAAGTCAGTCGCAGTTCTCAAGGTTCAGTCACTCAAGGTGAAGAGGCAACGGATCTTGGCCAAGCGGGCTTCGCTTGGCAGACAAGATCAGTCGTTGCAGTTTCTTTTTGACTCTTCTTCTACTCCTTTCCCATCCCTTTCCACCCCTTAATGTGGTCTCAGTCCCCTATCCTAATGCTCATCAAGGTCTCCAGATCAAATAAATGTTCTGTAGACGGGACACTGGGACTGAGAACTGTACCCCAGTCAGAGCTTCCTTACAGGGTTATTTTTCTTAAAAAAAACCCACTAATTATTTCAACAGGCAAATAGAATTCAATACAAAGAAATGACCAATGCTTACGCAAGGCATATAATCAAAAGATATCTTTGCAGTAAGAAAACTGTAATATATTTTGATAATGTACAAGATTTTCCCATATTCCAACAAGCCTTTTTCGAAATAATACAATCGAACGCAAAAACAAAAACCTCAAAATCTAGCATTAAGTTAGAGGACCTTCAAACGTTTTCACAATTTAAGAAAATAATCCTAAAACAACATAATGAAACATTAGATCCAGGAATCGAAAAAACGATTAAGTTGTTTAAAGAAAAATATTATTTTCTCGATTTTCAAAACCTAATTCAAAACATTATTAATGAATGCTCAGTATGCAATATCGCAAAGACAGAAAATGGAAATACAAAACTAACTTTTGAAATAACACCAGAAACTTTTAATATCAGAAAGAAATACGTCACGCACTTTTACACGATCGACGATTTACAATTCGATTCATGCATTGACATTTACTCCAAATTAAAAGGTTCACTTAAAAAGGGCAAACCAATAGAAATAAAATCAGACAAAGATTCAGCATTTCTGTGTATAGCACTAAAAAATTGGCTACAAGAAGAAAATGTAAAGTTAGAAATCACAACAAGTAAAAACGGCATTTCAGACGTAGAAAGATTCCATAAAACAGTAAATGAAAAACTCAGAATTATAAATAGTGAAAATGACATCGAAGATAAATCAAATTTTAAAAAATTCTTTACATATACAACTATAAGGCGAGACATAAAACAACTAACCGAACACCAGCGGACATTTTTATCTAAGCAGGATCACCCGACTATAATAACGAATCGAATAAAACACATTAAATAAAGAATTTAACTAAAGATAGACACGACGTTGAAATCACCAACAAGCACCATTAGTAAAGTCAAAAACGACAAATCCATTCAAAAAGTCAGGAAAAATAAATCAGTTAGATGAAAGAAATATTGGACAAAATGTCACTCACTACAAATCAAGATTCAAGAAGAAAACTATACTTTTCAGAGGTCGGACGTGTTTTTTTTTGCGCTAATCAAATTTTATTTGTTTCTCGTGATTAATAACTTTTGTTTAACTTTTAAACTCACTGTCGGTTTAATTCAAATTTTAACATTCGAATTATATTTTCATTCCGTGATTTTCTTTCAGTCGTTTTTTTTTATTTTAATTTCATTAAACTTACCAATTCTTGCATTAGTTTGTGCTTTTTGTTTTAATTTACATAAATTAAACTTGTGACAACACAGTGAACGTGTTTTTGTGTATTTTTGTAATCTGTATTCTTTAGTTGTGAAGGCTTACTCTGCACATTAACCCTTGTGTCAGAACTGGTCAGTATATAACCTTTAAAATTTTTTTCTTTTTTTCTTATTCCTCTGTTTTTCTAAATTAAATTAAATTATTTTATATATATGGTTGTCTGCTCGAAAAATAATGGCATAGTTGCCACTCATGCGGTTGACTCCCATGATTATATTCTTTGTTGGCTATGTGACAATGCGGTTCACATTAAGTGTGCAGGTTGTACAGGCAGAATCAAGGAGTCTATTGCTAAAGGTGTTGTCTTAAAATATGGATGTGATGCTTGCCGGGAGGTCGAGAAGTAGATGCGCTCATTCATGAGGCGGACTAGAGATAGATTTGACACTTTGAGAGCAGTTTTTATACCACCATACCACCAAAGAAACATATATTTGTTTTTGGCCAAAGCAAATAATAGTTAAGGAATATACTGTAGGAAGAAAATCGAAACCGATTCTCAACAACTAATACTAACAACAACAAATACTATTCATGGTGCATCAGCATCTGCTGGTGTGTCAAAAAACTAGTTTCGTCCCTGACCAGGAACGTTCGAGGACTGAAATCTAAACTTCATATTCTCTATGTAGATAGTCTTTCTTTTGAACATAACAGTCTTGCTTTTACGGAGACGTAGCTAAAACCTCACATTGCTCATGCATCGGTCTTTTCCACAAACTTTTTTATATTCAGACGGCGGTGGCGTTCTGAGAGCTGTTGATGCCGCTTTATCATCTGAAATAATTCAATTTTCTTATACCCATGACATTGAGTTTATCGGTGTTAAAGTAAATCTTAAATCTTGTAATGCTTTTCCCCCATTATGACATTATGGTCTATTTAAATCATTTAGAGGCAATTCAGTTTGTCTCCTCTTTAGTTTCTAGTCAAGAAATGCTCATAGTTTTATGTGATTTAAATTTACCTGCTTTGTCATGATCACTAACAGATGAATCTACCTTGTTGCTGCCCTCTATGTCACATGACTTTATTGATGGCCTTCTAGGCCTATCTTTAACCCAATTCAATCCTGTCTTAATTTCTAATGCAAAATCGTTAGATCTTATTTTTGTATTGGATTCTTCTTGTTGTAATGTTTCTAGGATTGAACCTTTTGTTCTTCCCGAAGATAAATTTCATCCAACATTAAATTTAAGAATTGATTTACCCTCACTATCACCTTTACTTGGTTCAAATGAGTTACCTCTAACTAGGTGTTTTCGTAAGACTGACTTTGCCACTATAAATGAAAATATTTTTACTACCGATTGTACAATTGTAGAGATATGAACTCAGCTATTCGCTTCTTTTATGATACTCTGAATTCACTCTTTGATATTTGTGTGCCTCTTGGTAGGCAGGAGCCGCTTAATAAACCTCCCTGGTTATCTCGAGAGTTATCCAATTTGAAAAATGTGAAGACTCGATATTATAAGAAGTTTCAAAAAAACGTCGTTCACCAGATTTCGCTCTGTATACAGTTGCTCGTTCAAAATTCATGATGCTTAATATACAATAACCTTCAGCGCTGAAAGCTTCGGTTTTCTTCTAGCCCTTATCAATTTTATAATATCTTAACGTAATACCTCTGTGCACACATCTTGTTTAACTTTTCAAAATAAAAATGCCAGCACTGATCAGGCAATTGCCGATATGTTTGTTTTTTCAAAACAATTTATTCCTCAACGGAATATCGAGCAAGTCCGTATCCTTATCATTTGAAAAAGGCTAATTGTATTTTTAATCCAGTAATTGATGGAAAGTTCTCTTCTTAGTGAACTTAAACTGGTTAAACCTGTTTATTTTCAGGGGCCAGATGGTCTACCTGGATGTGTACTCAGGTTCTGTGCAAACGTATTATGTAAACACATTTTAAAATTGTTTTAATTGTCTGTCGAATCTTCCTCTTTTCCATCTATTTGGAAGGAGTCGTATATCATTCCTCTGCATAAAAATGGCAAAAAGTCCGAAGCCTCTAACTATAGGTGTATTTCAAAATTGTCCGCTATTCCAAAAGCTTTTGAGAAAATTATAACTTCGCAATTGCAACATTTTTGCAGCTCTATTATTTCTACAACCACTAACCTGTCAAAAGTGTTCAAAAGTGCTAAACAAACTGATGTCACATACACCGACTTCAGTGAAGCCTTTGATTCTGTTAATCATACCCTATTACTTTCTAAACTGAACGGATTCCCACGACTTTTCCTTTCGTGGGTTCGAGAATATTTAACAAACAGAAAACAGAAGGTACTTTTCAAGACTTATTTTTCCTATTCCATTCCTGTGACATCTGGGGTTCCTCAAGGTAGTCATCTTGGCCCCCTGTTTTTTCAATTATTTCTTAACGATCTTCCATCAGTCATTATTCATTCGCGTGTGCTTATGTATGCTGACGATGTTAAGTTTTGCCTTACTTATAAAGAAACAGATTCATTTAGTCGGCTACAAGCTGGTCTTAAACATTTTCAATCCTGGTGCCAGTTTAATTTATTAAATCTTCTAGCAAATGTAAGGTAATGAGTTTTTATCGTAATTCTCCTCAACTGGTCACTTATTTTCTAAACAATAGTCGTTTGGAACGTCTAAATAATATGAATGATTTGGGCGTACTTATGGATCAGAAGGTAAATTTTAGTAAAATGGTCGCAAAGACCATGAGTGGTCTTGGTTTCATTAAAAGTTGGTCAAAAGAATTTGACGACCCCTTTACCACTATAGGTCGCTTGTCCGCCCTATTTTAGAGTATGGATCTTGCATTCTTGCTATTTGCTCTTCGTGGCTCAAGCTGGGATAGAAATGTCAATTTGCCTTCGTAATCTAGTAGACTTCTTTTGATTAACCTTAACCGTAACATGTAGACAGAGTAGACATACTATTATACCTTTAACCCTTGGTCGTTGTTCTTCTAACCTTTTAGAGTCCTCTGCGCTGATTACAACCTTTTATTCCCAGTAATCTGCTCAGTGTCTTCTATTAATACACTTAAAATATCTATCCTTTCCTTTTTAGTTCATAGATAGCTACAGTATTATTTGTTTGTCTGTCTTTTCCATTGTGTATCTGTCCAAGCGATGAGTACCGTGGGTTAACGGCTGCACCTCTCGGTCGGTCGGGTGGGTCCAGGCTTTGCCCTGGTTTAGTAGGGGCCACTTGAACGTACTGCGCATAGTATCGTCAACGTCCGCTAGAAAGAAATCCATTATGAGATTTATCGGCTAGCGGAAAATCCATCCGAAGCCGGATATAATATAGCTACGTTTGTGGCCGCAGCAGAAAATGTAGTGATATTCCAAAATTGATGGGGATTATCTGATAACATTAACAGAATCGCGTCAAAAGTAACGAAGTCATTGAAAAATCACTGTTTTCGACCGATCGTTCCTATGGGAGCTATCTGAGATAGTCACCCGATCGTGACCAAATTGGGCACAGTCGCTTATAGCTATAATGAACTCTCTTATAGTAAATTTAACGCCAATAGTATAGAAAATAACGAAGTTATTGAGAAAAGTCACTGTTCGTGACTTTGCCGTTGCAAATTTGTCCGATGAAGTTGACGTGATATTCGCACAACTCCTGTCCTCAGAGAGGCTCTTCAATACTATGAGAGTAAGATTACAAGAACAAGGCAGATGCAACTGCTATCTGATGACATGGAATACTTGCAGCGAAAATATTGTTCGCTAAATGCCATGGGCAAAGAAGATAATAAAACGCTACTAACTGTTTTTTTATGTGGTATTCCGATGTCCAAATTGCCGGGCAAAAGCACATCATTGCTATAAGTATAAAAGTTTGACACCTATGGAAAGGTATGAAACGGCTAAAAGATTGAATCTTTGCTCAAGATGCTTGAACGATTTAAGCAATAAAGGATGCGCTAATAAAATTGTGCGGACACCAAACTCACATTAAAGAAAAACAGATGAAACTAATTGTTCAAACTTTTTGCCACGCCCACTTTCGCCTCCGCAAATTAAATAAAACCATTTTGAGTATTTTGGCCTAGTACGCCATCAATCTTTGTAACATCCCCTTTTAATATTTGGGTATTTATGGTTACTAGGTTTATTAAAGGTAGGATCGTAGGGAAGCCATTTTGACATATCCACGCCATTTTTAAATTTAAGGGCTTTTATTAACTTTGGCAACACAATCGCCTCAATCTTAAGATGTCTTTTCCAAGGATATCGCATCTTTACTACTACTTTTACCGTATACTTTGACTTTTTTGGCATTTATTGAGGCCACGCCACTTATTTCTGTTTATTGTTTAATTTTAGGTAAAATTAATATTTGACCCGCCTGAATAGTGATTTTCCGAAGAGAAAGAAAATAACCCAGTCTTCATTCGTTGAATTCAAAATATGTACTGATTTTATTTAAAAACTCTTAAACACCGGACATTTAAAAATCGTTCGTGAGGACTTTGCGGGGTAGTCCTGACAGCTTTGAAAGTGAACAGAATTGTGAATAGTGATTTTTCGCAGAGAAAGAAAATAACCCAGTCTTTATTCATTGAATTCAAAATATGATCTGATTTTATTTAAAAACTCTTAAACACCGGACATTTAAAAATCTTTCATGAGGGCTTTGGAGGCAGTCCTGACAGCTTTGAAAGTGAACAGATGTTCAGTACGTGACAAGCAAATATGTGATTGCTATATTTGATGTTTGACAGACCCAATAACTTTTGCTTTCTTTTACAAAAGGTATGTGAATAGGGGATTTCCGAAGAAAAAGAAAATAACCCAATTTTTTCTAACCCCAGATGCTCACAGGACCATAGACATATTTCTTATGCTAGTAGAACACTTAACGAACTTAATTATTCTGCCATAGAAAAAGAAATACTTTCTATCGTATTGGCAACCAAATATTTTAGGCCTCTTCGGTAGACATTTTGAAATCCTAAGTGATCATAAACCCCTTCTCTGGTTAAACAATATCAAAGAACCTCACATGAAATTACTGAGATGGAGGATAAAGTTGAACGAATTTGATTACAAAATAAAATACCTACCAGGAAAAGAGAATCACATAGCAGATGTCCTTTCCAAAATTAAAACAGATCAAAATTTTTTATGATCAACAGAAAGCACCGCAGCTACAATACATAGTGCTCATGAGGATAATGGAAATTACATTCCAATTATTATTCCACTAATTATTTCAACAGGCAAATAGAATTCATTAGAGGTTCAGAAGACAAAGCAGAAAGAACAACTTACTTTCATAAATCAAATATAAAAATAACATACAAAGAAATGACCATTGCTTACGAAAGGGATATAATCAGTAAGTATTTTATTTACAGTAAGAAAACTGTACTATATTTTCATAATGAACAAGATTTTCCCATATTCCAACGCAAATACAAAACGTCAAAATCTAGCATTAATTTAGAAGACCTTCAAACATTTGCACAATTTAAAGAAATAATCCTATAACAACATAAAGAATTATTACATCCATAAATCGAAAAAAATTAATTTGTTTAAAGAAAAATATTATTTTCGCGATTTTCAAAACCTAATTCAAAACGTTATTAATGAATGCTCAGTATGCAATATCGCAAAGACAGAAAATAGAAATACAAAACTAACTTTTGAAATAATACAGAAACTAATATCAGAAAGAAATACGTCATGCACATTTACACGATCGACGATTTGCAATTCGTTTCATGCAAACAAATCCATTCAAAAAGTCAGGGGAAATAAATCAGTTAGATAAAAGAAATAGAGGACAAAATGTCACTCACTACAAATCAAGAATCAAGAAGAAAACTATACTTTTCAGGGGTCGGACGTGTTTTTTTTTTTGCGCTAATCAAATTTTATTTGTTTCTCGTGATTAATAACTTTGGTTTAACTTTTAAACTCACTGTCGGTTTAATTCAAATTTTAACATTCGAATTATATTTTCATTCCGTGATTTTCTTTCAGTCGTTTTTGTGCTTTTTGTTTTAATTTACATTTAAATTAAACTTACAACAATTACTTGCATTAGCGGTGTTGTTGTTTAGCTAATCTCTTTTGCTTTTGTGTCTTTACCGTTGTAACTACCTATCGCGTTCTTGCGTAAAAATTGTTGTTGCATGTTTTGAATTTGTGACAAACAGTGATACGTGTTTTTGTATATTTTTGTAATCTGTATTCTTTAGTTGTGAAAGCTTACTCTGCACATTAACCCTTGTGTCAGAACTGGTCCAGTATATTACCTTTAAAATTTTTTACTTTTTTTCTTATTCCTTTGTTTTTCTTAATTAAATTAAATTATTTTATATATATGGTTGTCTGCTCGAAAAATAATGGCATAGTTACCACTAATGCGGTTGACTCCCATGATTATATTCTTTGTTGGCTATGTGACAATGCGGTTCACATTAAGTGTGCAGGTTGTACAGGCAGAATCAAGGAGTCTATTGCTAAAGGTGTTGTCTTAAAATATGGATGTGATGCTTGCCGTGAGGTCGAGAAGTAGATGCGCTCATTCATGAGGCGGACTACAGAAAGTTTTGACACTTTGAGGGCAGTTTTTATACCACCATACCACCAAAGAAACATATATTTGTTTTTGGCCAAAGCAAATTATAGTTAAGGAATATACTGTAAGGAAGAAAATCGGCAACCGACTAATACTAACAACAACTAATACTATTCATGGTGCATCAGCATCTGCTGGTGTGTCAAAAAACTAGTTTCGTCCCTGACCAGGAACGTTCGAGGACTGAAATCTAAACTTCATATTCTCTATGTAGATAGTCTTTCTTTTAAACATAACATTCTTGTTTTTACGGAGACGTGGCTAAAACCTGACATTGCTCATGCATCGGTCTTTTCCACAAACTTTTTTATATTCAGACGGCGGTGGCGTTCTGAGAGCTGTTGATGCCGCTTTATCATCTGAAATAATTCAATTTTCTTATACCCATGACATTGAGTTTATCGGTGTTAAAGTAAATCTTAAATCTTGTAATGCTTTTCCCCCATTATGACATTATGGTCTATTTAAATCATTTAGAGGCAATTCAGTTTGTCTCCTCTTTAGTTTCTAGTCAAGAAATGCTCATAGTTTTATGTGATTTTAATTTACCTGCTTTGTCATGATCACTAACAGATGAATCTACCTTGTTGCTGCCCTCTATGTCACATGACTTTATTGATGGCCTTCTAGGCCTATCTTTAACCCAATTCAATCCTGTCTTAATTTCTAATGCAAAATCGTTAGATCTTATTTTTGTATTGGATTCTTCTTGTTGTAATGTTTCTAGGATTGAACCTTTTGTTCTTCCCGAAGATAAATTTCATCCAACATTAAATTTAAGAATTGATTTACCCTCACTATCACCTTTACTTGGTTCAAATGAGTTACCTCTAACTAGGTGTTTTCGTAGGACTGACTTTGCCACTATAAATGAAAATATTTTTACTACCGATTGTACAATTGTAGAGATATGAACTCAGCTATTCGCTTCTTTTATGATACTCTGAATTCACTCTTTGATATTTGTGTGCCTCTTGGTAGGCAGGAGCGGCTTAATAAACCTCCCTGGTTATCTCGAGAGTTATCCAATTTGAAAAATGTGAAGACTCGATATTATAAGAAGTTTCAAAAAAACGTCGTTCACCAGATTTCGCTCTGTATACAGTTGCTCGTTCAAAATTCATGATGATTAATACACAATTACCTTCAGCGCTGAAAGCTTCGGTTTTCTTCTAGCCCTAAACAATTTTATAATATCGTTGTTTCTAAACGTAATGCCTCTGTGCACACATCTTGTTTAACCTTTCAAAATAAAAATGCCAGCACTGATCAGGCAATTGCCGATATGTTTGTTTTTTCAAAACAATTTATTCCTCAACGGAATATCGAGCAAGTCCGTATCCTTATCATTTGAAAAAGGCTAATTGTATTTTTAATCCAGTAATTGATGGAAAGTTCTCTTCTTAGTGAACTTAAACTGGTTAAACCTGTTTATTTTCAGGGGCCAGATGGTCTACCTGGATGTGTACTCAGGTTCTGTGCAAACGTATTATGTAAACACATTTTAAAATTGTTTTAATTGTCTGTCGAATCTTCCTCTTTTCCATCTATTTGGAAGGAGTCGTATATCATTCCTCTGCATAAAAATGGCAAAAAGTCCGAAGCCTCTAACTATAGGTGTATTTCAAAATTGTCCGCTATTCCAAAAGCTTTTGAGAAAATTATAACTTCGCAATTGCAACATTTTTGCAGCTCTATTATTTCTACAACCACTAACCTTTCAAAAGTGTTCAAAAGTGCTAAACAAACTGATGTCACATACACCGACTTCAGTGAAGCCTTTGATTCTGTTAATCATACCCTATTACTTTCTAAACTGAACGGATTCCCACGACTTTTCCTTTCGTGGGTTCGAGAATATTTAACAAACAGAAAACAGAAGGTACTTTTCAAGACTTATTTTTCCTATTCCATTCCTGTGACATCTGGGGTTCCTCAAGGTAGTCATCTTGGCCCCCTGTTTTTTCAATTATTTCTTAACGATTTTCCATCAGTCATTATTCATTCGCGTGTGCTTATGTATGCTGACGATGTTAAGCTTTGCCTTACTTATAAAGAAACAGATTCATTTAGTCGGCTACAAGCTGGTCTTAAACATTTTCAATCCTGGTGCCAGTTTAATTTATTAAATCTTCTAGCAAATGTAAGGTAATGAGTTTTTATCGTAATTCTCCTCAACTGGTCACTTATTTTCTAAACAATAGTCGTTTGGAACGTCTAAATAATATGAATGATTTGGGCGTACTTATGGATCATAAGGTAAATTTTAGTAAAATGGTCGCAAAGACCATGAGTGGTCTTGGTTTCATTAAAAGTTGGTCAAAAGAATTTGACGACCCCTTTACCACTATAGGTCGCTTGTCCGCCCTATTTTAGAGTATGGATCTTGCATTCTTGCTATTTGCTCTTCGTGGCTCAAGCTGGGATAGAAATGTCAATTTGCCTTCGTAATCTAGTAGACTTCTTTTGATTAACCTTAACCGTAACATGTAGATAGAGTAGACATACTATTTTACCTTTAACCCTTGGTCGTTGTTCTTCTAACTATGCCATGCAAGAACCTTTTAGAGTCCTCTGCGCTGATTACAACCTTTTATTCCCAGTAATCTGCTCAGTGTCTTCTATAAATACACTTAAAATATCTATCCTTTCCTTTTTAGTTCATAGATAGCTACAGTATTATTTGTTTGTCTGTCTTTTCCATTGTGTATCTGTCCAAGCGATGAGTTCCGTGGGTTAACGGCTGCACCTCTCGGTCGGTCGGGTGGGTCCAGGCTTTGCCCTGGTTTAGTAGGGGGCCACTTGAACGTACTGCGCATAGTATCGTCAACGTCCGCTAGAAAGAAATCCATTATGAGATTTATCGGCTAGCGGAAAATCCATCCGAAGCCGGATATAATATAGCTACGTTTGTGGCCGCAGCAGAAAATGTAGTGATATTCCAAAATTGATGGGGATTATCTGATAACATTAACAGAATCGCGTCAAAAGTAACGAAGTCATTGAAAAAATCACTGTTTTCGACCGATCGTTCCTATGGGAGCTATCTGAGATAGTCACCCGATCGTGACCAAATTTGGCACAGTCGCTTATAGCTATAATGAACTCTCTTATAGTAAATTTAACGCCAATAGTATAGAAAATAACGAAGTTATTGAGAAAAGTCACTGTTCGTGACTTTGCCGTTGCAAATTTGTCCGATGAAGTTGACGTGATATTGGCACAACTCCTGTCCTCAGAGAGGCTCTTCAAGACTATGAGAGTAAGATTACAAGAACAAGGCAGATGCAACTGCTATCTGATGACATGGAATACTTGCAGCGAAAATATTGTTCGCTAAATGCCATGGGCAAAGAAGATAATAAAACGCTACTAACTGTTTTTTATGTGGTATTCCGATGTCCAAATTGCCGGGCAAAAGAACATCATTGCTATAAGTATAAAACATTGACACCTATGGAAAGGTATGAAACGGTTGAAAAGATTGAATCTTTGCTCAAGATGCTTGAACGATTTAAGCAATAAAATTGTGCGGACACCAAACTCACATTAAAGAAAAACAGAAGAAACTAATTGTTCAAACTTTTTGCCACGCCCACTTTCGCCTCCGCAAATTAAATAAAACCATTTTGAGTATTTTGGCCTAGTACGCCATCAATCTTTGTAACATCCCCTTTTAATATTTGGGTATTTATGGTTACCAGGTTTATTAAAGGTAGGATCGTAGGGATGCCATTTTGACATATCCACGCCATTTTTAAATTTAAGGGCTTTTATTAACTTTGGCAACACAATCGTCTCAATCTTAAGATGTCTTTTCCAAGGATATCGCATCTTTACTACTACTTTTACCGTATACTTTGACTTTTTTGGCATTTATTGAGGCCACGCCACTTATTTCTGTTTATTGTTTAATTTTAGGTAAAATTAATATTTGACCCGCCTGAATAGTGATTTTCCGAAGAGAAAGAAAATAACCCAGTCTTCATTCGTTGAATTCAAAATATGTACTGATTTTATTTAAAAACTCTTAAACACCGGACATTTAAAAATCGTTCGTGAGGACTTTGACAGCTTTGAAAGTGAACAGAATAGTGAATAGTGATTTTTCGCAGAGAAAGAAAATAACCCAGCAGTCTACTCTTCGGTAGACATTTTGAAATCCTAAGTGATCATAAACCCCTTCTCTGGTTAAACAATATCAAAGAACCTCACATGAAATTACTGAGATGGAGGATAAAGTTGAACGAATTTGAGTACAAAATAAAATACCTACCAGGAAAAGAGAATCACGTAGCAGATGCCCTTTCCAAAATTAAAACAGATCAAAATTTTTAGGATCAACAGAAAGCACCGCAGCTACAATACATAGTGCTCATGAGGATAATGGAAATTACATTCCAATAGTTGAAAAAACCACTAATTATTTCAACAGGCAAATAGAATTCATTAGAGGTTCAGAAGACAAAGCAGAAAGAACAACTTACTTTCATAAATCAGATATAAAAATAACATACAAAGAAATGACCATTGCTTACGAAAGGGATATAATCAGTAAGTATTTTATTTACAGTAAGAAAACTGTACTATATTTTCATATTGAACAAGATTTTCCCATATTCCGACAAGCCTTCATCGATCGAACGCAAATACAAAACATCAAAATCTAGCATTAATTTAGAGGATCTTCAAACATTTCCAAAATTTAAAGAAATAATCCTATAACAACATAAAGAATTATTACATCCATAAATCGAAAAAAATTAATTTGTTTAAAGAAAAATATTATTTTCGCGATTTTCAAAACCTAATTCAAAACGTTATTAATGAATGCTCAGTATGCAATATCGCAAAGACAGAAAATAGAAATACAAAACAAACTTTTGAAATAATACAGAAACTAATATCAGAAAAAAAATACGTCATGCACATTTACACGATCGACGATTTGCAATTCGTTTCATGCAAACAAATCCATTCAAAAAGTCAGGAGAAATAAATCAGTTAGATAAAAGAAATAGAGGACAAAATGTCACTCACTACAAATCAAGAATCAAGAAGAAAACTATACTTTTCAGGGGGTCGGACGTGTTTTTTTTTTTGCGCTAATCAAATTTTATTTGTTTCTCGTGATTAATAACTTTTGTTTAACTTTTAAACTCACTGTCGGTTTAATTCAAATTTTAACATTCGAATTATATTTTCATTCCGTCATTTTCTTTCAGTCGTTTTTGTGCTTTTTGTTTTAATTTACATAAATTAAACTTACAACAATTACTTGCATTAGCGGTGTTGTTGTTTAGCTAATCTCTTTTGCTTTTGTGTCTTTACCGTTGTAACTACCTATCGCGTTCTTGCGTAAAAATTGTTGTTGCATGTTTTGAATTTGTGACAAACAGTGATACGTGTTTTTGTATATTTTTGTAATCTGTATTCTTTAGTTGTGAAAGCTTACTCTGCACATTAACCCTTGTGTCAGAACTGGTCCAGTATATTACCTTTAAATTTTTTTTACTTTTTTTCTTATTCCTTTGTTTTTCTTAATTAAATTAAATTATTTTATATATATGGTTGTCTGCTCGAAAAATAATGGCATAGTTACCACTAATGCGGTTGACTCCCATGATTATATTCTTTGTTGGCTATGTGACAATGCGGTTCACATGAAGTGTGCAGGTTGTACAGGCAGAATCAAGGAGTCTATTGCTAAAGGTGTTGTCTTAAAATATGGATGTGATGCTTGCCGTGAGGTCGAGAAGTAGATGCGCTCATTCATGAGGCGGACTAGAGAAAGTTTTGACACTTTGAGGGCAGTTTTTATACCACCATACCACCAAAGAAACATATATTTGTTTTTGGCCAAAGCAAATTATAGTTAAGGAATATACTGTAAGGAAGAAAATCGGCAACCGACTAATACTAACAACAACTAATACTATTCATGGTGCATCAGCATCTGCTGGTGTGTCAAAAAACCAGAACGTTCGAGGACTGAAATCTAAACTTCATATTCTCTATGTAGATAGTCTTTCTTTTGAACATAACATTCTTGTTTTTACGGAGACGTGGCTAAAACCTGACATTGCTCATGCATCGGTCTTTTCCACAAACTTTTTTATATTCAGACGGCGGTGGCGTTCTGAGAGCTGTTGATGCCGCTTTATCATCTGAAATAATTCAATTTTTTTATACCCATGACATTGAGTTTATCGGTGTTAAAGTAAATCTTAAATCTTGTAATGCTTTTCCCCCATTATGACATTATGGTCTATTTAATTAGACTTAGAGGCAATTCAGTTTGTCTCCTCTTTAGTTTCTAGTCAAGAAATGCTCATAGTTTTAGGTGATTTAAATTTACCTGCTTTGTCATGATCACTAACAGATGAATCTACCATGTTGCTGCCCTCTATGTCACATGACTTTATTGATGGCCTTCTAGGCTTATCTTTAACCCAATTCAATCCTGTCTTAAATTCTAATACAAAATCGGTAGATCTTATTTTTGTATTGGATTCTTCTTATTGTAATGTTTCTAGGATTAAACCTTTTGTTCTTCCCGAAGATAAATTTCATCCAACATTAAATTTAAGAATTGATTTACCCTCACTATCACCTTTACTTGGTTCAAATGATGTTAACGTCAAGAATGTCTCGACCACGCGTTACTTTAACGCCCGAAAGTTTTACCGATACAAAAATAGAACATTTAGCACGAATTGATTTTAAACTTATTTATTACGAACTGAGTATAGAAAATGATGGTGTTTCTTAGATATAAAAATTATAAAGTTTATCCATATGTATTAAGCCCCCGAGCTTCGTTTCGTGCCAATTATCGGATGTTTATTTTAACGTATCGTTCCTGTGCAATTTTCTTTTTATACTAACGCCTCGTCGCACTTCTTAGAGCTGGTTTCTGCCTCGATAAGTCAGGGCTGCATTCAGGTCGATACATACTAAGTCTAAAGGGAAAACGATCAGGGCTACCTAAATTCAGGGCATTGGCAGTAACGTACCGCCTCCACAACATCCCGCCTTCCGTAAAACTACTCGGGAGTTTTACCCAAAACGTCTAATACAGCAAGCTTAGACACTGGTCGTTTTAAAATTCCGGCATTTGTTTGTACTTCAGCAACTCGTATTAGCCCATCTCTTGCTGGAATAACTTTCACGATGATTCCTCTTTTCCAGCTTGCCCTTGGTTGGTTTTCGTCACATATTATGACTAAGTCTCCCATCTTGATGGGTCGAATCGGTGCGAACCACTTTGTTCGCTTTGTCAGAGTTGGTAAATATTCCCTTATCCATCGTTTCCAAAACGTATTTTTTAATTGTTGACAAATCCTATACTGTTTTCGATGACAAAAGTTGTCTTCCTCTCCAGGGGTTTGTGTCGAATTAGTTGTGCCAAGCAAGAAATGATTAGGTGTTAGTGGACCTGGATCGTCTTTAGCCACTGGAATGTGTGTTAGTGGTCTGCTATTTATGATATTTTCTGCTTCGATAAGTAAACTTCTAAGTGTTTCAACCTGGGGCGCCTTGTCTTGCAGTAATAACATTGCAAGAAAAAACCTTTTTAACTGACTGAACTAGGCGTTCCCAACATCCTCCTAAACTTGGGTTTGCTGGGCAATTGAACTTCCATTCTATGCCTTTATTTGCCATCTCTTCGGCGATGTAGTTCCAGTCAAATAGGTCTTTGACTTCCCTTATTAGACGATCAGCTCCAACAAAATTTGTTCCATATCCGACCGAATTCTGATTGGTATACCACGCCTGTTTACGAAGTTTCGAATACATAAAATACATGCGTAGACAAATCCGCTGCTAATTCCAAGTGTATAGCTCGTATGGTAAGGCACGTAAATAGATCCACCCATCGCTTTTCATGTCGACGGCCGATCGTTACAGTAACTGGCCCAAAATAGTCAAGTCCTACATAGGAAAACGGTCTTTGATAAGGAGTGACACGATCGGTCGGTAATTGACCCATCAGAGTCACTTGCGGTTGGATTTTTCTATTTTTACAAAACTGGCAAACTGTTTTTGCTCTTTTTGCAGCAGCACGCAAGCATATTATCCAAAATTTTTAACGAATCTCAGTGATCATGAGTTCATCGTTTTGATGGTGGAATCTCTCGTGATACGATGTTACTATTAAATCAGTTAGTTTGTGTTTTTTGGGTAATATGATAGGTTGACGAGCACTTTGCGATAATGATGTTGCATAGTTAAGCCTAACGTTGACCACTAAGATCCCGTCGGCATTCATCGTAGGAGTTAAAGAGAAGATGCTACTTGCATTTGATACGCATGAATTTGCTTGTAAATCAGCTAGCTCCTTATGATAGACTTCCTTTTGCATGATTTTCACTAATGCATTTTCTGCATCTTGTAATTCCCGCGAAGAAAGTGTTGTTACATCATTATCACATTGACCAAATATTACCTGGCTCGTACTTAATTTTTACCTTTGTTCTCGTGGCATTATCGGCAGCATTTAAATCTGTTGGAACCCATCGCCAATCATTTTCGTTTGTTGTTTCCAGTATTTCATTTATACGGTGAGCCACAAATTGTTTATATTTCCGATGATCTGATGGAATCCAAGCTATGACAGTCCTTGAATCCGACCATAATGTTTATTTCTGTACGTTAACAGAATGACTTTCCAGTATCCAGAGTCTTAAGTCGGGTACCTAAAACCGCTGCCTGCAGCTCTAATCGGGGAACAGATAAAGTCTTTATTGGTGCGCATCTAGTTTTTCCCGCGACGAAAATTGTTTCGATAAGTCCATCAAGTACGATTCTCCAATAACCAACGGCAGCAAAGGCTTGTTCACTAGCATCTACAAAAATATGCAATTCTATGTTAGCTTGAGATGACATAAAATTTCGAGAGTAACATCTGTTTAATCTAAAACTCTTTACATTTTCGATTTGTAAGACCCAATTTTTGAAACGAACAAATAATTCTTCTGGGATCAAATCATTCCAGTGAATGCCTGACCGCCAGACATCCTGAATCAATATTTTTCCATGAATCGTCAGGTCGGCTAACATCCCTAATGGATCATAGATAGACATGACCAAGCTAAGAAGTTGCCTCTTTGTTGGACAATTTTCTGCCTTAAGTATGCTTTGTTCTACGCGTTCTGCACCCTTTTTACTTCAGAGCTTATGTCGTATGCCTTTTGCTCAGATACAAAGCTTGCTACAAAGTCATCAACGTAATGATTATTTTGTATTGCATTAATTACTTCCTTTGAATTCGTACTGTTTTGCGCGTTTATATTTTTTACATATTGAGCACAACACGGAGAACAAGTGGCTCCGAATATCATGACAGTCATCTTATAAGTATCGACTTCTCTTGTTGTGTCACCATGTCTCCATAAAAACCGTAAGCAATCTGATCTTCCTGTCGAACTCGCACCTGCAAGAACATTTCCTTGATATCTGCACAAACTGCCACTGCTCCTTGTCGAAATTGGAATAAAATTTGAGTCAATGGCGGATTTTCATCGGGTCCTTTTAATAATCTTGAATTCAATGAAACTTCTTCGATTGAGGCTGCTGCGTCGAATACTAGTCGTAGCTTCCCTGGTTTGTTCACGTTGTAAACGGCGAAATGAGGTAGATACCATGTCTTAGAACTGGTTACACAAGCTTGAAGTTTTGTCATTTTGACGGCCTTTCAATCCTTTCTTCACAAAGTCCATAATGGCTTCATCGTAGGTCTTTACGCTATTTGAGCGATTAATTTTTCTCTATTAATTGGAGTCTTTTCAAAGCCATACTGTAACTGTCGGGAAGATTTAATGTTTCTTTTGACCATAACAGTCCGGTTTCATATTCTCCTTCTAATTTTACTGTTGTGTTTCGAAGTATCTCTTTAGCTCGAATTATGTCAGCGGACTCTACTGACTTAATATACGGCCGTACTCCAAAATTCTCAGTTGTGAAATAATCTGCCATCAAATCGTGCATTTCCCTGTTTACTTGATTCTTGGACCGATATCAACGCTTCGTATTGTCTTGACCAGGTGGGTATTATCTATGCCGATCAGTATTGTTGGTTTGGCATCTCGAATATACTCTTCCGCTAATGTTTGATGATCCATTGATTGTAGAGGTAATTCCAGATCAGGGATTGTAGTGCCTTTTAACTGTAACCAATTTTTATTTCCATTAATACCTCTTATTTTTAGATGACATACTGTCGTGTTCAAATTAATGGCATGATTCTTAATCCAATTTAATGTTAACTGATCCATGTTTTCTTTTACCCCTAGCTTTTTAGATAAATTCTCGTTAATTAACGTTACGTTGGAACCCTCATCCAAAAACGCGAACGTTTTGCAAGTGTAATACTGCATTTGAAGATTGCAAAAATATGACCAAATTTTTTACCTTCGTGGCAAATGGAATCATCTTTTCTAGATTATTCTCTGGGATTTGCGGTATATCATTGACAATTTCTAGCTTACTTTTAATAAGCAACTCTGGTCTTCCGTACATAAACTGTAGGTTCTCGATAATATGTGGCACGTTTGCCGGATTGACTAATAGCCCTTTTACCTCCTCTTTTGCCGCTCCTTTTAAGCTTTTCTGTAAACGTATTACATTTTCCAGTTGGGTATAACCATAAGCAGCGGAGGATTCTATGAACATTGTAATAAATACTGGCCAATCTTCTGCCCTACCACTAAATTCTGGCAGATCCATAATTCTTTGCCCCGACATATAATTATGTGGGTATTGTCCCTGACTAGCCTGACCAAACCGAACGCAACCCGTAACATTACCAGACTCACCCACGCACCCTGTGTGCCGCCCAAAGTATGCTCGTTCAAAATTCATGATGCCTTATGCACAATTACCTTCAGCGCTGAAAGCTTCGGTTTTCTTCTGGCCTTAAGCAATTCTATAATATCGTTGTTTCTTTGAAAAAGGCTAATTGTATTTTTAATCCAGTAATTGATGGAAAGTTCTCTTCTTAGTGAACTTAAACTGGTTAAACCTGTTTATTTTCCGGGGCCAGATGGTCTACCTGGATGTGTACTCAGGTTCTGTGCAAACGTATTATGTAAACACATTTTAAAATTGTTTTTATTGTCTGTCGAATCTTCCTCTTTTCCATCTATTTGGAAGGAGTCGTATATCATTCCTCTGCATAAAAATGGCAAAAAGTCCGAAGCCTCTAACTATAGGTGTATTTCAAAATTGTCCGCTATTCCGAAAGCTTTTGAGAAAATTATAACTTCGCAATTGCAACATTTTTGCAGCTCTATTATTTCTACAACCACTAACCTTTTAACTTTACCTCTATAATCATCAATGGATTCAAAAGTGCTAAACAAACTGATGTCACATACACCGACTTCAGTGAAGCCTTTGATTCTGTTAATCATACCCTGTTACTTTCTAAGCTGAACGACATTGGATTCCCACCCCTTTTCCTTTCGTGGGTTCGAGAATATTTAACAAACAGAAAACAGAAGGTACTTTTCAAGTCTTATTTTTCCTATTCCATTCCTGTGACATCGGGGGTTCCTTAAGGTAGTCATCTTGGCCCCCTGTTTTTCACTTTATTTATTAACGATCTTCCATCAGTCATTATTCATTCGCGTGTGCTTATGTATGCTGACGATGTTAAGCTTTGCCTTACTTATAAAGAAACAGATTCATTTAGTCGGCTACAAGCTGATCTTAAACATTTTCAATCCTGGTGCCAGTTTAATTTATTAAATCTTAACACTACCAAAAGGTAATGACTTTTTATTGTAATTCTCCTCAACTGGTCACTTATTTTCCAAACAATAGTCGTTTGGAACGTCTAAATAATATGAATGATTTGGGCGTACTTATGGATCATAAGGTAAATTTTAGTACCCATATTTCCACCATGGTCGCAAAAACCATGAATGGTCTTGGTTTCATTAAAAGTTGGTCGAAAGAATTTGACGACCCCTATACCACTATAGGTCGCTTGTCCGCTTGTATTTTAGAGTATGGATCTTGCATTCTTGCTATTTGCTCTTCATGGCTTAAGCTGGGATCGAAATGTCAATTTGCCTTCGTAATCTAGTAGACTTCTTTTGATTAACCTTCCAAACCGTAACATGTAGACAGAGTAGACATACTATTATACCTTTAACCCTTGGTCGTTGTTCTTCTAACTATGCCAGGCAAGTACCTTTTAGAGTCCACTGCTCTGATTACAACCTTTTATTCCCAGTAATCTGCTCAGTGTCTTCTATTAATACACTTAAAATATCTATCCTTTCCTTTTTAGTTCATAGATAGCTACAGTATTATTTGTTTGTCTGTCTTTTCCATTGTGTATCTGTCCACGCGATGAGTACCGTGGGTTAACGGCTGCACCTCTCGGTCGGTCGGGTGGGTCCAGGCTTTGCCCTGGTTTAGTAGGGGCCACTTGAACGTACTGCGCATAGTATCGTCAACGTCCGCTAGAAAGAAATCCATTATGAGATTTATCGGCTAGCGGAAAATCCATCCGAAGACGGATATAATATAGCTACAATTGTGGCCGCAGCAGAAAATGTAGTGATATTCCAAAATTTGATGGGGATTATCTGATAACATTAACAGAATCGCGTCAAAAGTAACGAAGTTACTGAAAAAATCACGGTTTTCGACCGATTGTTCCTGTGGGAGCTATCTGAGATAGTCACCTGATCGTGACCAAATTTGGCACAGTCGCTTATAGCTATAATGAACTCTCTTATACTAAATTTAACGCCAATAGTATAGAAAATAACGAAGTTATTGAGAAAAGTCACTGTTCGTGACTTTGCCGTTGCAAATTTGTCCGATGAAGTTGACGTGATATTCGCACAACGTTGTCCTCAGAGAGGCTCTTCAATACTATGAGAGTAAGATTACAAGAACAAGGCAGATGCAACTGCTATCTGATGACATGGAATACTTGCAGCGAAAATATTGTTCGCTAAATGCCATGGGCAAAGAAGATAATAAAACGCTACTAACTGTTTTTTATGTGGTATTCCGATGTCCAAATTGCCGGGCAAAAGCACATCATTGCTATAAGTATAAAAGTTTGACACCTATGGAAAGGTATGAAACGGCTAAAAGATTGAATCTTTGCTCAAGATGCTTGAACGATTTAAGCAATAAAGGATGCGCTAATAAAATTGTGCGGACACCAAACTCACATTAAAGAAAAACAGAAGAAACTAATTGTTCAAACTTTTTGCCACGCCCACTTTCGCCTCCGCAAATTAAATAAAACCATTTTGAGTATTTTGACCTAGTAGGCCATCAATCTTTGTAACATCCCCTTTTAATATTTGGGTATTTATGGTTACCAGGTTTATTAAAGGTAGGATCGTAGGGATGCCATTTTGACATATCCACGCCATTTTTAAATTTAAGGGCTTTTATTAACTTTGGCAACACAATCGTCTCAATCTTAAGATGTCTTTTCCAAGGATATCGCATCTTTACTACTACTTTTACCGTATACTTTGACTTTTTTGGCATTTTTAGAGGCCACGCCACTTATTTCTGTTTATTGTTTAATTTTAGGTAAAATTAATATTTGACCCGCCTGAATAGGGATTTCCGAAGAGAAAGAAAATAACCCAATTTTTTCTAACCCCAGATGCTAGCAATATAGCTTTAGGTGCGTTCATCTCACAGGACCATAGACATATTTCTTATGCTAGTAGAACACTTAGCGAACTTAATTATTCTGCCATAGATAAAGAAATACTTTCTATCGTATTGGCAACCAAATATTTTAGGCCTCTTCGGTAGACATTTTGAAATCCTAAGTGATCATAAACCTCTTCTCTGGTTAAACAATATCAATGAACCTCACATGAAATTACTGAGATGGAGGATAAAGTTGAACGAATTTGAGTACAAAATAAAATACCTACCAGGAAAAGAGAATAAAATACCTACCAGGAAAAGAGAATCACGTAGCAGATGCCCTTTCCAAAATTAAAACAGATCAAAATTTTTTTAGGATCAACAGAAAGCACCGCAGCTACAATACATAGTGCTCATGAGGATAATGGAAATTACCTTCCAATAGTTGAAAAAACCACTAATTATTTCAACAGGCAAATAGAATTCATTAGAGGTTCAGAAGACAAAGCAGAAAGAACAACTTACTTTCATAAATCAAATATAACCAGAGGGCCGGGGTTAACTTCGACCGCGTCGAAGTTTGTATACCCTTGCAACTGTTTTGGTATTTCTTTCCTTACCCATAGATATCAAAGTGTAAAAACGTTTTATCCAAAAGTCTAATGTTTGCGAAAGAACGGCCTTCAATCTTAGCATAGGATATAACGACCTTTTTGACAAAAGTCACTGTTTTCGACCGATCGTTCCTATGGGAGGTCTATGATATAGTCACCAGATCTTGACCAAATTTGGCACAGTCGTTTATAGCTACAAAAACTAACTTATATTAAATTTCACGACAATAGCTATAAAATTAATGAAGTTATTGAGAAAGTCACTGTTCGTGACTTTGCCGTTTGTATGGGAGCTATATGATATAGTCACCCGATCTTGATCAAATTCGGCACAATTGTTAATAAGAACACAAAACTGACAAATACATACAAATATATGATATAGTGGTCCGATCCGGCTGAATCCGAGATATACAACGCCTGCAGTATATACAAGCCTACGTGCAAAATTTCAGCTCTGTAGCTCTTACGGTCTCGGAGGAGTTCGCGTTGATCCAGACGGACGGACGGACGGACATGGCTATTTGAACTCATCTCGTCGTGCTGATCAAGAATATATATACTTTATATGGTCTGAGATGCTTCGTTCTATGCGTTGCACACTTCTGACCAAAATTAATATACCCTTTTTGCAAGGGTATAAAAATAACATACAAAGAAATGACCATTGCTTACGAAAGGGATATAATCAGTAAGTATTGTATTTACAGTAAGAAAACTGTACTATATTTTAATAATGAACAAGATTTTCCCATATTCCAACAAGCCTTCATCGATCGAACGCAAATACAAAACGTCAAAATCTAGCATTAATTTAGAGGACCTTCAAACATTTGCACAATTTAAAGAAATAATCCTATAACAACATAAAGAATTATTACATCCAGAAATCGAAAAAATTAATTTGTTTAAAGAAAAATATTATTTTCGCGATTTTCAAAACCTAATTCAAAACGTTATTAATGAATGCTCAGTATGCAATATCGCAAAGACAGAAAATAGAAATACAAATCTAACTTTTGAAATAACACATAAACTAATATCAGAAAGAAATACGTCATGCACATTTACAAGATCGACGATTTACAATTCGTTTCATGCAATGAGATTTACTCCGAATTTGCAACACTTGTAGAAGTAAAGTCTAGAGATTGGTTAGAAGCCAAGAGAGCAATTATGATTCACTCAAAAAGGGCAAACCAATAGAAATAAAATCAGACAAAGGTTCAGCATTTCTGTGTATAGCACTTGGCTACAAGAAGAAAATGTAAAGTTAGAAATCGCAACAAGTAAAAACGGCATTTAAGGTGTAGAAAGATTTCATAAAACAGTAAATGAAAAACTCAGAATTATAAATAGTGAAAATGACATCGAAGATAAATTAATCAAATTTAAAAAAATTGTTTACATATACAACCATAAGACGAGACATAAGACAACTAACCGAACACCAGCGGACATTTTTATCTATGCAGGATCACCCGACTATAAAACCCAACCGAATAAAACACATTTAACAAACAATTTAAATAAAGATAGACACGACTTTGAAATCGATACTTGATTTAAACAAACATCATTAGTAAAGTCAAAAACGACAAATCCATTCAAAAAGGCAGGAGGAATAAATCAGTTAGATGAGAAACATTTTGAAGATAGAAATAGAGGACAAAATGTCACACACTACAAATCAAAATTCAAGAAGAAAAAGTTAATAAGACCAAATAAGACAATTGATTAATTACAAATCCACAACTCAACATGACTTTTTTGTGCATTATGCTATTCTTAAGACTAAAATCAACATGCAGTCAATCCATTGACATAAACCCAGTAAAAGCACCGAACGGTTACTTAATATTTAAGACAGCAACCATGGACTTACCGACAAATTGTGAATATCATTATTTAAAAGTGAATTTAACGCTAATAGACATTACATATAACAATTTAATTCAACAAGCACAGGAATTTAAAGACGTAATCCATATTCAATACTTAACAGAACAACTAAGTAGGAAAATTAATGGAATACAAATTGTAAAACGTAACAAACGAGGACTAATTAACGGAATTGGTTCAATATACACAGAATACATTGAAGACATAGAAATGGGCATGCAGCTCACTAGACTAGGAATTTTCAACCCGAAACTTTTAAAACATAATCGCTTAAGTCATGTTAATTCGGAAAAACTATTGAATACAAAAACATCCACCTGACTTAAACCATATTCAAACGAGATATTTATCATTTCAAACATTCATCAAGAAATAATATAAATTATTATATTATATAATAATATAATATATTATCTTTGACAGAAAATTCATACGATAAATACTATTTTAACAACAACACTTTGTTTAATAGAAATGCAAAATAAATAGAAACTAATGAATGTATAATAGGCATTTTAAATCAAATCCCAACCACTTGTAAATACACTAAAAAATACAAGAATTTTCAAATTAATTACATTGAACCAAACATAATTGTAACATGGAATTTACCAAAAACAAAACTTAATCGAAATTGTGTAAACAACGACTTAATAATACAAGGCAATAAAATAATAAAAATTTACGATTGTGCCTTACAATTGAACGAAATATCAATAACAAATTCATTGCTTGACTATAGCCAAAGCATTTATGTAACAGACAATATCACTCGGCTAGAACCTATTTCCTTTATCCAAAAAAAAAATAATAATTAACGAACACACCAAATATTATACTGTTTTTCAAACTATTACATTAACCTCTTTTGTTATTACTATAATAAGTTTGATTACATACTTAATCTATAATATATAAGAATATATATTATAAGAATCGCAAAGTATAAACGAAATTGATACTTCATTATTTACAGCTGAGAAAAACCTCTCGTTATATCCCAATGTATCCGCCTAAGCCCAGGCTATTTTTTTTAGGATGGGGGACACAAATATCTAACAACAATACCTAATAACTTATAAATTTTTCGCCCCCTAAAAATTAAAGTAAACATCCGTTTTATTCACAAAAAATTGGACACTTGCAATAACAATTGTCCTTCTCAAAATCTTCCAGCGTGAAAACGCAACATTATAAACAAATCTGTTTCAAAAAAAATTGTCCAAGCGTGAGAACGCTTAGTAGGCAAAATCAATAAGCCAATGAAATACCAGATCAAGATATCATTTCATAACATAAAAAGCTTTCTAACCGAACTTTCAACATAATTGTAAACATCAAAAGCTTTCTAACCGAACTTTAAACTTAATTGAATGAATTATGATAAGTTAGTTTTTAAGACGCATCCTTTAAATAAAGATCGATTCTTTGGAGTTCGATAGATCCAATTTTTCTTTTTTTTCACTTATAAAGGAAATGGATTTGTAATTATATATACTTTATGGGGTCGGAAAAGCTTCCTACTGTCTGTTACATGTGTACATTTTGGCGACTTTAATATACCACAAAAGGCAAAAGGAAGCTTCTCCGATATTCTTGACCATTATGAACAGCCAAATCGATTTAGCCTTGTCCGCCTGTCCGACCATCTGTCCGTCCGTATGCACGCGTAGATATCGGAGGTTAAAGGATGTAAAGTGATCAAGTTATTTCAAATTCTTGCCACGCCTCTTTCCGCCCCCGCAATTTAGAAAAGGCGTTTATCTTAAAAACTATTCTAGCTAGCGACACCATATTTGGTATGTATATCTGCTTAGTAAATGCTCACATTTTGTTATGTGCAAAGATTTTTCCACGCCCCTTTTTTGCCCCCGTAATTTCAATAATCTCGATTATTTCCAGTAATTTTCTACATTGTGCAATCAAATGGCATACTTAAATTTCATACTAATTTCCAGCAAAATACCAAATTAGATCAAAATCGGACTAAAAATAGTCAAGTTATGCATATAAACGTTTTTCCATATGGCCGGAGATGCCCGTTCGCTGGTGGGGACGCTAGGGTGCTCGTATGCTTGAGTTAGCGGGTACTAAAATATGCTTGTGAAAACCATGTGAATAGAATTTTTTAAAAATACGTAAATGCATTTGTTTTGATAAATTTTAAATAGTTGTTTTACTGGTGTATGGAATACCTAAGTCGGCGAGACGACTTGTTTTACTGGTGTATGGAATACCTAAGTCGGCGAGACGACTTACTTAGTTGGTTAAGGCGAAGGCCTTTAAACTAATTCTGATGGCGCCCAAGGGTATGCTTTGCCGTTCTTTTCTCGCTTCATGTCGTTTGAATTTCCAAGAAGATATGGTATGGTCATTAAGACTGTGGATTCTTTAGCAAAGTCTGCTGATGATAGAACTTGGTGGTTCTTGAAATAGCTATACAGACAACCTGATTTAAAAACTTACAAATAAACTGGTAAGATTCATTGACCTGAAGCCCAGCTAAAACCTAGTGATGATGAATAAACCACTGTGTTTAATATCTCATAAGAACTTAACCTTATTTTTCTGTAACTGTACTGAACTGTGTCTCCAACTGCTAGAACACGTCTTGATCGTTTATTTGCTTGCTTATTACTAAATTTTCAATTCTTACGCATCTACGTAGGTCATATAGGTTTTCTAAAAGAGACAGAGAGTATCAGACTGGCGCCAGCAAATTCGAGAAAAAACTTATAAAATACAAAAACAAAGGCATTGTATGATGTGCAAGATCATTCATGAGACTTAGAGTACGAAAATATAGAGAAATATAAATAAAACCAGAGTGCCAGGGCTAACTTCGACCCCGTCATAGTTTGTATACCCTTGCAAGTTTTTTAGTAACTCTTTTATCTAAACTAACTGTTTAATCTAAAAAGGGTAATGTTTGCGAAAGAACGGCCTTCAATCACTATTTTCTACCGATCGTTCCTATGGGAGGTATATGATATAGTCACCCGATCTTGATCAAATTTTTTTTTTTTTTTTAACGTTTAATATATATTTGTTGAATCTACTCTTAAATTAGAGCCTAACAACAAGTTTGAGATATTTATCTTAATCTAGTACTTATGATATATCCAGGGAATATTGGAGGCGGCCCTAATCAGACGAGTTCTATTATTAGTTCGCGTAAGGGAATCGTCAAGAACATTAGGGTGTACATCCAGTTTCGCACAATACTTTAGTTGTTCACTACATATTTCAGATTTTACGCTAGGTATATTTAGATCATTTTGAATGTTGTCGTTCCGTTTGTACCACGGAGCCCCAGTGATTGATCTTAAAATCTTCGACTGCGCCCTTTCTATAATGTCGACATTGCTTTAACTTGCATTTCCCCATAGTAAGGCACCGTAACTCCAGATGGGTTTCAGTACGGAGTTGTATAAGAGGACTTTATACTCTAGACGTGAGGGGACCGAGCGTTGATGATCCAATGTAAGCTACTCGCTTTCAATTTAAGCCGTTACTTTTTTTGCTTCAATGCGCTTGCGCCAAGTTAGTCTTCTGTCTAGGTGGATACCAAGGTGTTCACGCTACCGGGTGAACAGCAGTGAGCGGCGAAGAGTAGTGAGGAGTGAGGAGGGTTTTTTGATCCTCGGCGTCAATGGTCACACCAGGAGGGGTGACTTGATTTTCTGATGGGCGTCGCCATTTCACTACCGTACGAGATTTTCAGCCGAACACCCTTTCTTCTTTCTTCATTTTTACTTTTTTGCGATTCAAGTCCTTTTTAAAACCGAACCATTTGGTGTGTGTATCGGTATCATTCTTAAAGTGAATAAAGTCATATTAATTTAAACGAAGTTATCGCGCGTTTTAATTTCACCCCAAACTCACCAGACCCAGAAGAAATTGGCACCCGCCAACTCCTGAAACTTGATTTGGATCCTTCCGCCCCTCCACGAACATTGGTCCTTCGAGCCGGATATCCTTCCGCTCCTCCAGCTTGCATCGGCAGAATTCCTGATAAGTACAAAATTTCATTATTCATTTCATTTGCCCCTACATACTAATAAAAGTGTGAGGTTTTCCCGCTCTTCTATAGCGACCTACACACTTTTATATATATTATATGTACATACCTGACCTATTCCGGGGTTACATGGTAGTTCCCAATTCTTAACGTGTTTGTCCAACGTTCGGTTTCCATTCCACGACTACAGGGTTTATCTATGTTTTTTCCTCTGTCGCACTTGTCCAATTTTTACTTACGTACATATGTGAAACTCGTTGCACTTACATGTACATGTATTTTCCACAGCTGTTCGCCAAGTCCGCGTAAAGGTTAAAAGACAAAGAAATTATTAAAGCGTTATAAAAAAAAAAAAAGTAGTATAACGTATGCACCGCGATTTCATGTGTGTTTGAATTGGTTCAATTCCAAATTAATTTTCTCACGCGCCTATCCGTAAACCGGTGCACTTGCTTACATACATACATCGTCATCTGTTGAGGTATGCACATATGTACATATCCATATACATATAATTCATTCGCACTTCACCACAGAACAAAAATTCGAATTGATTCAATTATTTATTTATTTATTTATTTATTTATTTATTTATTTATTTTACGTCAACTAAGTCAGCAGTCGACGAAAAAGCTTAAGCTAAAATACAGATAAAAATTAATTTATGAAGGTAGCTTAGCTTTATGCACAACATCCCCGACCCGGTGGAGGTGTTTTATTTGCAACAAGGTGCCAGCTATGCCCCGATTCACAGCCAATGTGGTCAGGGATGAGTTGCAGCAGATCCAATATCCAGTCCAGAATACTTTCAGTGGTTACGCTGAAGATAATTAAAAAGTATAGCGCGAAGAGAAGTGACAGATAGATGAGGAGAAATAAGGTGAGAAAGGTTGTTAAAAGATTGGCAAAGAACACGAAGAGGTTCGTGAAGAGAGTAGTTAGTCAGACATCTACTAAGGTGAAGAGGAAAAAAGTTTCTGGTCCGACGTGAGGGAACACAAAAATATAGCGTATCTAGTAAATTGGTAGAACTGACTTCGCCGTTGACTACTTTATGTAGAAAGAGAATCCCAAATACGAGCCTACGGTTGTAAAGTGAAGGAAGATTAATAAGAAGAAGTCTGTCAGAATAAGAAGGTAGGCGAAGATTCGGGTCCCAATTAAGACCGCGTAACGCAAACTTAAGGAATTGCTTCTGTACCGATTCAATACTACGCTGGTGAACATCATATTGAGGGTTCCACACTGGTGAGCAATATTCTAGAGTAGGGCGAACTAACGAAGTGTATAAAACCTTTGTCACATATGGATCATCAAATTCCTTGGCCCAACGTTTAATGAAGCCAAGAAGACTGCATGCTCTATTAACAATTGAAGATATATGAATATTAAAAGAAAGCTTTGGGTCAAACATAACGCCTAAGTCTTTAAATGATGGTACACAATCTAACAGAACAGACTTAATAGAGTAATGAGCTAGGAACGGCGACAAACGACTGAAAGTCATAAAAGAGCATTTAGAGGCATTAAGGTGTAATTTATTAACGTGACACCAAACACAAAACGCATCGATATCTGATTGCAAGTACTGTTGGAAAGAAGGATCATTATATGAATAACAAATCTTGACGTCATCCGCAAACATGAGCACGCGAGAATGAGCCAAGGCCAAAGGCAAATCGTTTATAAACAAGGTAAATAACAGTGGGCCCAGATGACTGCCTTGGGGGACACCTGACGTAACTCGAACAGTTTTAGATATCGAGGAACGAAAAGACACCTTTTGGGTTCTGCCAATAAGATACGACTTTAACCAAGCCAATAGTTTCGGGGAAAAACCCATGATGTTAAGTTTCATGAGAAGCATAGAATGATCAACCGTATCGAAAGCCTTACTAAAGTCAGTATAAATAACATCAGTTTGACACTTTTTACGGAAGCCATGGTGTACAAGGGTAGTCAATTCTAAAAGGTTGGTAAGCGACGAACGACCTTTCATGAAGCCATGCTGACAAGGAGAAATAGTGGATCTGGATAGGTGTTGAAGGGAAGACGTAATAATTTTCTCAAACAGCTTAGGTATTGCCGAAAGTTTGGCAATGCCACGGTAGTTAGAAATATCCGATTTGTTACCCTTTTTAAAAAGCGGAATAATAAAAGACTCCTTCCAAATATCAGGGAAGCGACAAGTCTCACTCGATATAAAAAATAACCGAGATAAAGGCTTAGATAGGGAAATCGAACACATTTTAAGGATGCAACTAGGTATATTATCAGGCCCGGGTACGAAGGAAGACGTCATAGATGACAAGCTAGAGATAATACAGTCTTCAGTAATATTAGGAAAAAACATACAATTTAAATGTGGAATTGTGAAGGGATAAGGTGTAGGATCCGAAGCAGTGGAAGAATAAGTCGACTGAAAGAATTTAGCAAACAGATCTGCAATATCTGAATCACTATTAGCAGTCTGGTCATTAAGTCTGAAGGTGGAAGGTAGTAAATTAGAACGTCTTTTGGAATTAACAAAGTTATAAAATCTTTTAGGGTTCTTATAAAATTCAACCTTACAGCGAACGATATAATTATTGTAGCATTGAGTATTTAAAAGGCAAAATTGAGATTTGGCTACACAATAATTTGCATAGTCACGTCGCGAACCAGTTTTTTTAAATCTTTTAAAATATCTCGATTTAATGTTACGGAGATTAGAGAGCCTACGTGTGAACCAGACTGGCGCACTGAAGACGGTAGAGACATTCACATAAGGAACGCATTTATCAATTAGAGAATTAAGAGCAGAGTAGAAAAAATTTACTGCACAATCTATATCACAGCACTCAAATAGAAATGACCAATCAAAAGAGAAAATAAGGCTAATTACAAAATTAATTTCCTCACGCGTATCCGCGAACCGGTGCACTTGCTTACATACATACATACATACATACATACATCGTTATATATTGATGCACGCATATATGTACATATCTACATCACATAATCCATTTCGGTGTCGCACATTGATTTAACAAAAAAAAGAGGGGAAAGGAACCCAACTAAATCACAAATTACTTACGTTTTTTTTGTGAACGTCGCGCGTGCATACATCCATACATACCTACCTGTGTACTTACGCATGTACGTACATATGTACATACATCGAAGCATGCGTCCATATGCACTGATCGTTCACTTTGTTTTTCTTTCGCGCACAACACTCGCGTTGTGTAAAAGCGTTCGTTTTGTTCTTTTTTATATTTCTTTTTCCTCTTCGCACAACCACAAAAATAATTAATACGACAAAACCAAAAACCAAATTTATAAACAGCGACGGACAGCTGTTTTCGGAGTAGTGGTGACACGTGAGTCGAGTCGTGATATCGATAGGCGGCTCAAGCGCGCTAAATTCAAACCACATTATTTCCGATTCCCGTTTTTTCGCCTATTTATATATCCATCCATATTTATAAATTATATATATAATTTTTTTCGGCCAGTATTTTCTGCACATCTATATCTGCCTATATATATATACCAATACATATGTATATATTTTTTTCCCGGCATTTTGTGCACATATACATCCGCCCATATATATACAAATAAACACATATTTATTTTTCCCAGCACTATCGTGCCCATATTTATATATCACTCCATATTTATAAATTATATATATAATTTTTTTTTCGGTCAGTATTTTGTGCACATACAGCCGCCCATATATATGTATATATATCAATACATATATATTTTTTTCCAGCATTATCGTACCCATAGATATCCGTCCGTATTTATAAATTCCGGCCAGTATTTTTGCGCCCAAATATATATCCGTCCATACTTTTAATAAAAAAAATACACACATATTTTTCCAGCACTATCGGGCCCATATTTATATATCCGCCCATATTTATAAATTATATATATTATTTTTCCGGCCAGTATTTTTGCGGCCAAATATATATCCGTCCATATATATATATATATAAGTACCTAGTCGGTGGCTCAGTAGCGACCTACTAAATATACAATTCTGTTGCTCTCGAGTTCGACTCCCGACGTAGGTGGCTTTTCCCTCCGATGAAGCAATACTGAAAGGTAGTTCCGTCGGGGATAATGGAAACGATTGTGGTTAACGAATAATTTTTTTTCCAGCACTATAGTGCCCATATTTATATATCCATCCATATTTATAAATTATATATATATGTAGGATTGCGTGACAGCCCCTAATGGTATCAGAATGCCGATAACGATATTGGTTGGAAAGATATCGATAGGTGATTAATCGACAGGGAGGGAGGCTCGAGTTGCTGGACGAAGAGGTTGTGTTGGTCTCGTAAATTAAAAGTATTCAATAAGATGGTTTATTTTATTGTTTGTTAATAATTAAATAAATATGATAAGCTAATTGTAAGATACATAAAAGCAAAGTGGTGTGAAGTGTATTTTATTTTGGACCAGTGGACTCAGCCCTTCTACATTTTGGGGGCTCAACCGGGATAGCAACAAAGAGCGAGTGAGAGAGAAAACTTTACGAAGAAATCGCGCGTAATTGCAAGAGTGACGCCAACATAATGAAGCATGAGAGCAAGCGAGACAAAAGAAAATGCGTGCTTTAATTTCACCACCGAAAGACTTGAAAAGAGACGAACACATGAGAAATAACAACAAAGAGAGGAACAAAATGTGGAAAAGCAACAAAAAAGACGAAAATGTGTAAAAGACGAGCAACATCCCAAAGACGAAAATTTGTTCAGAGACGAACAAAATACGAAGAGCATCAAAAGACGAAAATTTGTTCAGAGAGGGACAAAACGACGACAACATAAGAAGAAAACAAGAGAAACATTGAACTTGCTTGGATTCGGCGCTATCCAATCATTCAGGCAAGCCAAAAAGTAACCTGGAGCAGAGATCCGACTAGGAGTCACACAGAGAGTGGCTGCTAATACGAGGAGTACCAGATCGAGACGAGACGACCCAATTCACCACTACATGCACAGTCAGAAGGCATCATCCAACCAACATTGTGTGTGTGTGAGTGAGAAGAAGCTAATTGTAAGACGTAAAGAAGACGACACGTAAGAAGACAGCTGCGTAAAGAAGATCACGAGAAGCGGACAACAAAGACGTAAAATAACCAGGGCTACATCGCAAGTACATTTATTTTTAATATTAACAATAGTTAAAGAACACAAAAATAAGAAATGACAATTTAAATTTTGGAATTAGAGAAAAGACGAGTTTAAAATTTAGAAAATAAGAAAAGAAAAGTTGATTTAAAAGTTCTGAATAAGAGAAAAGATTAATCATAATTTTTGAAATTAGAGAAAAGACGATTTTAAAATTTTGAAAAATAAGAAAAGAATTTAAAATTTTGAAAAAAAGAAAAGTTGATTTAAAAGTTTTGAATAAGAGAAAAGATTAATCATCATTTTTGAAATTAAAGAAAAGACGAGTTTAAAATTTTGAAAAATAAGAAAAAGATTTAAAATTTTGAAAAAAGAAAAGTTGATTTAAAAAGTTTTAAATAAGAGAAAAGATTAATCATTATTTTTGAAATTAGAGAAAAGACGAGTTTAAAATTTGGAAAAATAAGAAAAGATTTAAAATTTTGAAAAAAAGAAAGTTTATTTAAAAGTTTTGAATAAGAGAAAAGATTAATCATAATTTTTGAAATTAGAGAAAAGACGAGTTTAAAATTTTGAAAAATAAGAAAAGAAGATTTAAAATTTGGAAAAAAGAAAAGTTGATTTAAAAGTTTTGAATAAGAGAAAAGATTAATCATAATTTTTGAAATTAAAGAAAATACGAGTTTAAAATTTTGAAAAATAAGAAAAGAAGATTTAAAATTTGGAAAAAAGAAAAGTTTTTTAAAGTTTTGAATAAGAAAAAAGATTAATCATAATTTTTGAAATTAGAGAAAAGACGAGTTTAAAATTTTGAATGAAAATAAGATTTAAAATTTGGAAAAAAGAAAAGTTTCATTATGTTGGCGGAAAATATTTGTAATCATATAAACTAACATCTAATTTAAACACTATTTTAAATTATTTTGTAATCAATATTTTTACATATGTTGTATAACGAGATCACCGAACTGACCGTCGCAGGGCTGAAAGAAAAGTTAAAAGAGCTGAATTTAAGCGTAAAAGGCAACAAACCTGAATTAAGAGAGAGATTAATCTCATATTTTAATTTAGACACGAACGAGGAATCCTTATATTCAGAAGCTAATACCAATATTCAAGGCGAAAGTGAAGAATTTGAGAGAAAGTGACAATGGCGTTTACATTGAAAGATATTCGCGATTCGTTGACAGAGTTTGATGGGAGCAACAAAAAGGATGTATTAGAATGGCTTTCAGACTTTGAGGGTACTGCCGTAACAGTACAATGGAATGAGCTTCAGAAATTTATCTATGGTAGACAGCTGTTGACAGGAGCGGCTAAGTTGTTCGTAAATAGTCAAGAGGGTCTAACAAGTTGGAGTAGCCTTAAGAACGCGCTACAGGATGAGTTTCACAAGCAATTGTCGAAAAGAAGTCAGAAGAGATACAACGAGAGTCTAGTTGAGTACTTTTACGTAATGAAGAGTATAGCCAAAAGAGGTAGCGTAGATGAAGAAAGCATTGTCGAATACATAATTAAGGGTATCCCTGACTCTAAAATGAATAAAAGCATTCTTTACCAAGCGAGAGATTTAAAGGAATTACCAGAGAAACTAACGATGTACGAGAAATATGCTTCCAACCAAGAGTCTAAACCAAAACCACGATCTGAGAAGCTGCAATCGAGAAGTACTCATTCATCTTTAAATGTGGAGGAAAGAATCACGTCGCTAAGAATTGTAAAGACAATTTCAAATGTTTTAAATGTAATCAAATGGGCCACAAAGCTAGTCAGTGTGAGGCAAGGAACGCAAAAGAAACTAAGAAGGATAATACGAATTATCAACAAATGACACTTAAGTTTAATCGTTCTTTAAAGGACGTTCCAATAGGTAATGGAGTATTATCTGCTCTGTTTGATTCGGGCAGTGATCTTTCCACCATTAGCGAGAGTACTTATAAGGAACTAAACCCGGTTAACTTAAACCGTGAATGCAAGGAGGTAATTGGCGTAGGAGGAAAAAAGATTCGTACACTGGGATTTTTTAATATCAAAACAGATTTAGATGGCAACGCAGTAGAAATAGACTTTCATGTTGTTCGAGATAAAGACACATTGTATAAAGGAGTGATCGGCAATGATGTTCTGGAGAACTTGAGTGTTACTATTGGAAGAAAACAAATCGTGTTCCCCAAAGATGACGAAATACCAAAGCCAATAAGCAGGAAAGTGCAAACTAAGACAAAAATTTCTGAATTGCAGAAAACGTTTGAGAAAATTATGACAATGACCGCTTCACTAGAAATTGATCTCATCCATTTAGACGAAGGTATAAAATCAGATATATTAGAAATGTTGAAGTCATATAAACCGGTAAAACCTACTATTTCGCCAGTGGAAATGAAGATTGTGGTAACAGATGATATTCCAATTTCTCAAAGACCAAGAGGTTTACCATATCAGGATCAAGCGATAGTGAATCAGCAGATAAAGGAATGGATGGAGGCTGGAATTGTTCGTCAAAGCTTTTCCGAGTACTCATCTCCTGTTGTGTTAGTTTCAAAAAAAGATGGCAAGAAAAGATTATGCTGCGATTACAGGAAGCTGAATCAGAAAATAATAAAAGACAATTTTCCGACAGCATTAATTGACGACGTTTTGCATAAACTGCAGAGAGGAAAGGTGTTTACAACCCTCGATTTATGCAATGGATTCTTCCACGTTCCCGTAGAAGAAAGCTCACGGAAGTTTACATCGTTTGTTACTCAAAACGGCCAGTTCGAGTTTAATTTCGTGCCATTTGGGATAACCAATTCGCCAGCTGTATTCATGAGATACATATTTGCAGTCTTAAGGCCGCTTATCGATGAAGGGATTGTTATTTTGTACATGGATGACATTATCATACTGCTCGTGGAGGGGCGGAAGGATCCAAAATATAATACAAGTGGTTGGCGGGTGCCAATTTCTTCGGGTGGTGAGTGAGTGGTGAATTAATAACGCGCGATAACTTCGGTTAAAAAAAACTTATACTTTATTAATTAATATTCACAGGTTGCCCGACACACACGACAATGTTTCGGGTTAAAATATACAATTCGAAAGGAAGAAAAATTCAATGGAAAATAGAACGGGTGTTCGGGTTGAAATTTCGTACTCAAGTGAAATGGCGGCGCCCATCAGAAAAACTAGTCACCCCTCCTGGTGTGACCGTAGACGCCGAGGATCAAAAAACCCTCCTCACTCCTTACTGCTCTTCGCCGCTCACTGCTGTTCACCCGGTGGCGTGAACATACCGCCCCCTTGCAACATGTTGCAATTGCCACCTTGGACATACGTAGGATGGGGGACGGCAGCGTCCTGGAGCGCCTAGATGCCGCAGGAGCCGGAGATGACCAAACCGAACACGGTGCTCTGGGCTGCGGGAGTACCGCTATGACCGGGCACACAGCCTGGTTGGATGACCTCAGGATAGAGGTCTGCCCCGAGCACTGCGGATACCGACGCCGTCCGATGGAAGTTGGGGTCGGCCAGGATCAGGGTGGCAAATTTTTCCCGGACCGGTGCCGACACTTCCCGGATGGGAGTGCGGATGTGCAGGTCCTCTTCGACCCGGAAGATAACATTCCGCCGGAACGTATGGTCGGTCCTCGACTCGAGGACGGCCGTGCAGGCTTGGTCGACCCCGACTTTGGTTACCGTCAACCCCAGGGATAATGGTCGTCGTCCTGGCTTGGAGCAGAGAGGAGAGGGAGATCTCTGGTGCGCCTTCCGGAGAAGCGGAGCGGTCGGACGAGGACCGGGAACGGGATGGTGATGCTGGTGCAGCACGTCTAGAGGAGGATGACTGGCTGTGACGCTGGGCTCCAGAATTTTTATTGTTTGTTAATAATTAAATAAATATGATAAGCTAATTGTAAGATACATAAAAGCAAAGTGGTGTGAAGTGTATTTTATTTTGGACCAGTGGACTCAGCCCTTCTACATTTTGGGGGCTCAGCCGGGATAGCAACAAAGAGCGAGTGAGAGAGAAAACTTTACGAAGAAATCGCGCGTAATTGCAAGAGTGACGCCAACATAATGAAGCATGAGAGCAAGCGAGACAAAAGAAAATGCGTGCTTTAATTTCACCACCGAAAGACTTGAAAAGAGACGAACACATGAGAAATAACAACAAAGAGAGGAACAAAATGTGGAAAAGCAACAAAAAAGACGAAAATGTGTAAAAGACGAGCAACATCCCAAAGACGAAAATTTGTTCAGAGACGAACAAAATACAAAGAGCATCAAAAGACGAAAATTTGTTCAGAGAGGGACAAAACGACGACAACATAAGAAGAAAACAAGAGAAACATTGAACTTGCTTGGATTCGGCGCTATCCAATCATTCAGGCAAGCCAAAAAGTAACCTGGAGCAGAGATCCGACTAGGAGTCACACAGAGAGTGGCTGCTAATACGAGGAGTACCAGATCGAGACGAGACGACCCAATTCACCACTACATGCACAGTCAGAAGGCATCATCCAACCAACATTGTGTGTGTGTGAGTGAGAAGAAGCTAATTGTAAGACGTAAAGAAGACGACACGTAAGAAGACAGCTGCGTAAAGAAGATCACGAGAAGCGGACAACAAAGACGTAAAATAACCAGGGCTACATCGCAAGTACATTTATTTTTAATATTAACAATAGTTAAAGAACACAAAAATAAGAAATGACAATTTAAATTTTGGAATTAGAGAAAAGACGAGTTTAAAATTTAGAAAATAAGAAAAGATTTAAAATTTTGGAAAAAAAAAGAAAAGTTGATTTAAAAGTTCTGAATAAGAGAAAAGATTAATCATAATTTTTGAAATTAAAGAAAAGACGAGTTTAAAATTTTGAAAAATAAGAAAAGATTTAAAATTTTGAAAAAGAAAAGTTGATTTAAAAGTTTTGAATAAGAGAAAAGATTAATCATCATTTTTGAAATTAAAGAAAAAGACGAGTTTAAAATTTTGAAAAATAAGAAAAGATTTAAAATTTTGAAAAAAGAAAAGTTGATTTAAAAGTTCTGAATAAGAGAAAAGATTAATCATAATTTTTGAAATTAGAGAAAAGACGAGTTTAAAATTTTGAAAAATAAGAAAAGAAGATTTAAAATTTGGAAAAAAGAAAAGTTGATTTAAAAGTTTTGAATAAGAGAAAAGATTAATCATAATTTTCGAAATGAGAGAAAAAACGAGTTTAAGATTTTGAAAAATAAGAAAAGAAGATTTAAAATTTGGAAAAAAAAAAAGTTGATTTAAAAGTTTTGAATAAGAGAAAATATTAATCATAATTTTTGAAATTAAAGAAAATACGAGTTTAAAATTTTGAAAAATAAGAAAAGAAGATTTAAAATTTGGAAAAAAAGAAAAGTTGATTTAAAAGTTTTGAATAAGAGAAAAGGTTAATCATAATTTTTGAAATTAGAGAAAAGGACGAGTTTAAAATTTTGAATGAAAAGAATATTTAAAATTTGGAAAAAAGAAAAGTTCCATTATGTTGGCGGAAAATATTTGTAATCATATAAACTAACATCTAATTTAAACACTATTTTAAATTATTTTGTAATCAATATTTTTACATATGTTGTATAACGAGATCACCGAACTGACCGTCGCAGGGCTGAAAGAAAAGTTAAAAGAGCTGAATTTAAGCGTAAAAGGCAACAAACCTGAATTAAGAGAGAGATTAATCTCATATTTTAATTTAGACACGAACGAGGAATCCTTATATTCAGAAGCTAATACCAATATTCAAGGCGAAAGTGAAGAATTTGAGAGAGAAGTGACAATGGCGTTTACATTGAAAGATATTCGCGATTCGTTGACAGAGTTTGATGGGAGCAACAAAAAGGATATATTAGAATGGCTTTCAGACTTTGAGGGTACTGCCGTAACAGTACAGTGGAATGAGCTTCAGAAATTTATCTATGGTAGACAGCTGTTGACAGGAGCGGCTAAGTTGTTCGTAAATAGTCAAGAGGGTCTAACAAGTTGGAGTAGCCTTAAGAACGCGCTACAGGATGAGTTTCACAAGCAATTGGAGAGTAGAAAGAAGAGATACAACGAGAGTCTAGTTGAGTACTTTTACGTAATGAAGAGTATAGCCAAAAGAGGTAGCGTAGATGAAGAAAGCATTGTCGAATACATAATTAAGGGTATCCCTGACTCTAAAATGAATAAAAGCATTCTTTACCAAGCGAGAGATTTAAAGGAATTACGAGAGAAACTAACGATGTACGAGAAATATGCTTCCAACCAAGAGTCTAAACCAAAAACACGATCTGAGAAGCTGCAATCGAGAAGTACTTCAGAGGATTTCAAATGCTTTAAATGTGGAGGAAAGAATCACGTCGCTAAGAATTGTAAAGACAATTTCAAATGTTTTAAATGTAATCAGATGGGCCACAAAGCTAGTCAGTGTGAGGCAAGGAACGCAAAAGAAACTAAGAAGGATAATACGAATTATCAACAAATGACACTTAAGTTTAATCGTTCTTTTAAGGACGTTCCAATAGGTAATGGAGTATTATCTGCTCTGTTTGATTCGGGCAGTGATCTTTCCACCATTAGCGAGAGTACTTATAAGGAACTAAACCCGGTTAACTTAAACCGTGAATGCAAGGAGGTAATTGGCGTAGGAGGAAAAAAGATTCGTACACTGGGATTTTTTAATATCAAAACAGATTTAGATGGCAACGCAGTAGAAATAGACTTTCATGTTGTTCGAGATAAAGACACATTGTATAAAGGAGTGATCGGCAATGATGTTCTGGAGAACTTGAGTGTTACTATTGGAAGAAAACGAATCGTGTTCCACAAAGATGACGAAATACCAAAGCCAATAAGCAGAAAAGTGCAAACTAAGACAAAAATTTCTGAATTGCAGAAAATTTCTTCGGGTGGTGAGTGAGTGCTGAATTAATAACGCGCGATAACTTCGGTTAAAAAAACTTATACTTTATTAATTAATATTCACAGGTTGCCCGACACACACGACAATGTTTCGGGTTAAAATATACAATTCGAAAGAAAGAAAAATTCAATGGAAAATACAACGGGTGTTCGGGTTGAAATTTCGTACTCAAGTGAAATGGCGGCGCCCATCAGAAAAACTAGTCACCCCTCCTGGTGTGACCGTAGACGCCGAGGATCAAAAAACCCTCCTCACTCCTCACTGCTCTTCGCCGCTCACTGCTGTTCACCCGGTGGCGTGAACATACCGCCCCCCTTGCAACATGTTGCAATTGCCACCTTGGACATATGTAGGATGGGGGACGGCAGCGTCCTGGAGCGCCTAGATGCCGCAGGTGCCGGAGATGACCAAACCGAACACGGTGCTCTGGGCTGCGGGAGTACCGCTATGACCGGGCACACATCCTGGTTGGATGACCTCAGGATAGAGGTCTGCCCCGAGCACTGCGGATACCGACGCCGGCCGATGGAAGTTGGGGTCGGCCAGGATCAGGGTGGCAAATTTTTCCCGGACCGGTGCCGACACTTCCCGGATGGGAGTGCGGATGTGCAGGTCCTCTTCGACCCGGAAGATAACATTCCGCCGGAACGTATGGTCGGTCCTCGACTCGAGGACGGCCGTGCAGGCTTGGTCGACCCCGACTTTGGTTACAGTCAACCCCAGGGATAATGGTCGTCGTCCTGGCTTGGAGCAGAGAGGAGAGGGAGATCTCTGGTGCGCCTTCCGGAGAAGCGGAGCGGTCGGACGAGGACCGGGAACGGGATGGTGATGCTGGTGCAGCACGTCTGGAGGAGGATGACTGGCTGTGACGCTGGGCTCCAGAACGTTGTCTCGGCGGTTGGTCGGCCATATGGAGCAACGTATGGTGCCTTTGCCCACATCGTCGGCAGCCGTGGCGAGTCCGACACGCGTCGGCTGAGTGCTCGTGCGCCAAGCAATTGGGGCAATACTTATTGATAAGTACCGCCCGTAGCCGCTTCTCCCCTCTGAGGTTCAGGAACCGCTGACACTGCCGGAGTGCATGAACCCCCTGGCACGTTCGTCCCGTGTGGAGCCGGACGCTTGCTGCGGCGGTGCGGCAGACGCTTGGGGGCCATGTTGCGATGGAAGTGCGAATTGAATGGGCTGTAACGAAAAAGATTACGTAAGGGGGAGTTGATTAGTCGATGCACGGGAACGGACAACATGCACGGAGACGAGGACATTCGAACGGAACGTAGAGGGATTGGACGTCACGAAAGGTCTTTAGGCTCAGGACTCCTGTTGTCTGGCAACAGGATGAGCTTCGCTACGGGTCTTCGAATAGACCCACGCGCTGTTGTGACATCAGCCACTCGGACGAGGCTGTCTGCCCCGGGCAGAGTGCGCTCAATTCGCCCTAAGCGCCACGCATTGGAGGGGAGATTGACTTCGGAGACGATCACGAGGTCGCCGGTTTGGAGGCTACGAGCCGGTGATTTCCACTTATTACGCTTGTGGAGCTCCTTGAGGTATTCACTCTTCCAGCGGCGGCAGAAAGTCTGCTGGATTGCCTTTAGTCGCTGCCAGCGATTGATCAGCGACATAGGCTCGACCAGGATCTCCGGTTCCGCGATGGACACGAGCGGTCTTCCAATCAGGAAATGTCCCGGGCTTAGTGCCAGCAGATCCTCTGGGTCCTCGCTCATGGGAGAAATTGGCCTGGAATTTAGGCACGCTTCGATCCGACACAGGAGAGTGGATAGTTCCTCGAACGTATACTTGACAGCCGAAGAGGACTTGTAAAACAAGGTCTTAAAACTTTTGACCCCGGCTTCCCATAGTCCTCCCATATGGGGCGCGCTCGGCGGAATGAACTGCCAGGATAGAATGTGCTGGGGAAATGCCTTCATTACACCAAGCTTGGTGGCGTTCAGGAAATCTCTTTCGAGCGCCTTTGAGGCCCCTACGAAGGTTTTGCCATTGTCGGAGTAAATGCACAAACCGGGAGAAGGCTGCTAGAAATCGTTCCATGGTGAGGTCGGAGGTCGCCTCGAGGTGGATCGCCTTCGTGCCGAAACACACAAAGACGCAGACATAACCCTTCGTGATGAGGCACGCGCGCCCCGTGTAGTTCTTGATCTCAAACGGCCCTGCGAAGTCAATGCCCGTGTGGGTGAAGGGCAGGGAGTACGTGATGCGCTCTCGAGGAAGATCACCCATCATCTGAGTCTGCAGTCGTCGACGATGCACGATGCAGACCTTACACCCCTTGATGTGGGACTTCACTAGGTTCTTTATCCGTGGGATCCAGAACTTGGTGCGCAGATACCGAACCATCAGTTGATTGCCGCCATGCAACGTGATGCGGAGCGCGAATTCAACAAGCAGGCGCGTGAAATGAGTATTGTAGGGGAGGAGAATCGGGTGACGTTCATCGTACCGGAGGGACTCAGCGGCCCGTAGTCGTCCACAGGCGCGGAGTATCCCATGCTGGTCGAGGAAGGGGTTTAAGTTGAGTAGCGTGCTGGATGTTGGAAGGGGTCGCCCTTCTCCCAGGGCCCGTATCTCCACGATGTATTCTCGGCGCTGGGAGGTCCGGATCAAGGCGCGCTCAGCGGAGAGCAATTCCTCATTGATGAGGTGGGCTGTGGAAGGCGTTTACGTCCTTTTGGCGGCGACGCGTAGGATGTACGCGGTGACTCGTAATGCCCTACCATAGTCCGAGAAACGTTCGCTAACGTCATCGAGTAGGGTGGTCGCGGCGGTGTGGCACTGGACTCCTTGCTCCAGCTGGGTGTCTGGAAGTTCATTATGGAGAGTTGGCCAGTACTCGGGGTCCCGCTGGAGCCAGTCCGGCCCATGCCACCAGAGGCTACTGGCCGATAACTAGGCCGCGGAGGTCCCACGGCTTGCCTGATCAGCAGGGTTGTCCTCTGAACGTACATGTGACCAGCTTTGGCCACCGGTGCTTTTGGAGATGCTGGATACCAGTGAGCCAGGCCAACACAATGGTGTTAACTATTAGCGGACGTTGACGATACTATGCGCAGTACGTTCAAGTGGCCCCTACGACACCAGGACAAAGCCTGGTACGCGCGAGCCCAAGCAGATAACTGCCCACCTCCCACCCGACCGACCGAGGGGTGCAGCCGTATAACGCACGGCACGAATCGCGTGGACAAATACACAATATAATAAACAGACAAACAAATAACTAAAAAATACTATAGCTATCTATTAACTAAATGGGATAGGATAGAAGTTTTAATCATATTAATAGAAAGCTCTGAGCCAATTAGAGGGAATAGAAGGTTGTAATCAGAGCAGAGGACCCTAAAAGGTTCATGCAGGGCATAGTTAGAAAAACAACGACTAAGGGATAAAGGTATCAAAGGATGTCTACTCCGTCTACATGGTACCGACAGATTTACCTGAGCTAATAACTCAGGCGAGTCGATATCACCAATTAGGAGCTTGTGCATAAAAAATAACACCAAGCATAATTCTACGGTTAGTTAGGGAAGGAAGGTTAATCAAGAGAAGTCTACTAGAATACGACATTGCGATCCCAGCTTAAGCCACGAAGAGCAAATAGCAAGAACTGCTTTTGAACGGATTCAAGTCTAATCTGGTTGGACTCATATTGAGGTGACCAAATGCAAGATCCAGTCTCTAAAATAGGACGGACAAGCGAAGTAAAAAGAACTTGGTGTGTGGTGGAAATATGGGTGTTAAAATTTAACTTATGGTCCATAAGTACGCCCAAATCGTTCATATTATTTAGACGTTCTAAAGGACTATTGTTTAGAAAATAAGTGACCAGTTGAGGAGAGTTACGAAAAAAAAGTCATTACCTTACATTTGGTGGTGTTAAGATTTAGTAGATTAAACTGGCACCAGGACTAAAAGTTATTAAGGTCAGCTTGTAGCCGACTAAATGAATCTGTATCTTTATAAGTAAGGCAAAGCTTGACATGCGAATGAACAATGACTGATGGAAGATCGTTAATGAATAGCGTAAAAAGCAGAGGGTCAAGATGACTACCTTGAGGTACACCAGAAGTCACAGGAATGGAATAGGAAATAAATAATAAATTGTTAAATATTCTCGAACCCAAGAGAGGAAAAGGTGTGGAAACCCAATGTCGCTCAGCTTAGAAAGTAATAGGGTACGATTAACGGAATCAAAGGCTTTGCTGAAGTCAGTGTATATAACATCAGTTTGTTTACTATTTTTGAACCCCTTAATAATTATTGATGTAAATTCTAAAAGGTTAGTGGTTGTAGATCTACGTTTCACAAACCCATGTTGGGATGGCGAAATAATAGAACTGCAAAAATGTTACAATTGAGAAGTTATAATTTTCTCAAAAGCTTTCGGAATAGCGGACAATTTTGAGATACCTCTATAGTTAGAGGCTTCGGACTTTTTGCCATTTTTATGCAGAGGTATGATATACGACTCATTCCAAATAAATGGAAAAGAGGAAGATTCGACAGACAATAGAAACAATTTTAAAATGGGTTTGCATTAAGCGTTTGCACAGAACCTGAGTACACATCCAGGAAGACCATCTGGCCCCGGAGAATAAACAGGTTTAACTGATTTAAGTTCGCTAAGAATAAAACTTTCATCAAACACTGGATTGAAAATGCAATTAGCCTTTTTTAAATGATAAGGATACGGACTTGCTCGATATTCCGTTGAGGAATAAGTTGTTTTGAAAAAACTCGCAAACATATCGGCAATTGCCTGATCAGTGCTCGCTTTTTTATTTTGAAAAGACAAAAAAGATGGGTGCACGGAGGTCTTACGTTTAGGATTGACAAAATTATAAAATTGTTTAGGGTCAGAAGAAAACTGATGCTTACACAGCTGAAGATAATTCTTATAGCATTGTGTATTAAGCATCATGAATTTTGAACGAGCGACTGTATACAGAGAATAATCTGATGAACGACGTGTTTTTTGAAACTTCTTATAATATCGTGTCTTCACATTTTTCAAATTGGATAACTCACGAGAGAACCAGGGAGGTTTGTTAAGCCGCTCCAGCCTACCAAGAGGCACACAAATATCAAAGAGTGAATTCAGAGTATCATAGAAAAAAACGAACAGCTGAGTTCATATCTCTACAATTGTACAGATAAGACCAATCGGTATTAGTAATGTTTTCGTTAAGGGTGACAAAGTCAGTCTTACGAAAGCACCTAGTTAGAGGTAACTCATTTGAACCAAGTAATGGTGAAAGCAAGGGCAGATCAATTTTTACATTTAATGTAGGATGAAAGTTGTCTTCTGGAAGAACAAATGGTTCGATCCTAGAAACCTCACAATAAGAAGTATCCAATACAAAAATAAGATCTAACGATTTTCCATTAGAATTTAAGACAGGATTGACTTGGGATAAAGATAAGCCTAGAAGGCCGTCAATAAAGTCATGTGACAAAGAGGGCAGCAACATGGTAGATTCATCTGTTAGTGACCATACTAAAGCGGGTAAATTAAAATCACCTACAACTATGAGCATGTCTTGACTGGAAACTAAAGAGGAGACAAACTGAATTGCCTCTAAATGATTTAAATATACCACCATGTCTGACAATGGTGGAATATAGGAACAAGTAATAAAAGCATTAAAAGATTTAAAATTTACTTTAACACCGACAAACTCAATCTCCTGGGTACTAGAAAATTGAATCATTTCAGAGTGATAAAGCAGTATCAACAGCTATTAGAACGCCACCGCCAACGCGAGAAATCCGGTCACGTCTGAATATAGAAAAGTTTGTGGAAAACACCGATGCATCAGCAATGTCAGGTTTTAGCCACGTCTCTGTAAAAGCTAGAATGTTATGCTCAAAAGAAGATTAGGAAATTTGGATTTCAGTCCTCTAACGTTCTGGTAACCCAGGTTAAGGGACGAAGCTAGTTTTTTGACAAACCAGCAGATGCTGATGTGGCAGGAATAGTATTAGTTGTTGTTGTTGGCAAGCGAATCGGTGGCCGATTTTTCTTTTTTACAGTATTTTCCTTAACTATTATATGTTTCGTCCAAAAATCTTCTCGACATATAGTGTCGAAGATATTGGCAGAAACACTAATTTTAAAGGACGAAATGTCCCGAGAATAAGAAAATTTAAACTTCTCCACCGCAATATTCGAGACGTTAACTTTCTTCCGAATATAGGCTATTACATCATCAGATGTGACAACAGGGTCTAGCCTAGAAACAAATATATGTTTCTTTGGTGGTATGGCAACGAGAGGCCGCGGTCCCGAAGCATCAGCCGTAGCAGTAACGTTGGACAAGTCACCCACTGCAGCAGTCAACTTGATTACGGGGCCCTCAATACTTTTGGAACTGTCGGTAATTTCCATTGGAATGGGTAATTGCCCGGACACATCGGACACTACAATAGGCATCGTTTTTAAGAGATCATTCCCAGGTGATACCGGTAATTCCTTACTAATAGCATTCACAACCGGGCTCTTAAACGATATCAACTGCTGTACATTAGGAGTGGACGGTGCATGAGACCGGTCGGGGACGATAAGAGACGCTGGCGGATCTACAGATACTGAAACACCCCAAGGACTGGTCCTTTTACGTTTCGGAGACTCATTCATAACCGATAAACTCCTGAACTGAGTCTCCACCGCATTAAACTCCGCTTGGAGTTTATTAAAACCAGCTCTTAAAGTGTCAAAACTATCTCTAGTCCGCCTCATGAAAGAGCGCATCGCATTCTCGACCCCACGGCAAGCATCACATCCATATTTAAAGCCACCGCCTTTAGCAATAGACTCCTTGATTCTGCCTGTGTAACCTGCACACTTAACGTGAACCGCATTGTCACACAGCCAACAAAGAATATAATCATGGGAGTCAACCGGATGAGTGGCCACTATGCAATTATTTTTTGAGCAGACAACCATTTTATCAAAATTTAGTTAATTTAATTAAAAAAGGAAAATACAAAAAAATAAAAATTCTAAATGTTAAAAATCTGTGTATAAGAATATACTGACCAGTTCTGACACAAGGGTTAATGTGCAGAGTAAGCCTTCACAACTAAAGAAAAGAAATTACAAAAATACACAAAAACAAAAACACGTATCACAGAGTCGCGGGTAGGCAAAAGACGAGAGCGCAAATCAAACAAGAATAGGAAAGAGCGGGAGAGCGCGTCAAATTGAACACATGCAGTAACAATTTGTACGCAAAAGCGCGAGAGTTAGTTAAAACGGTAACAACACAAAAGCAAAAAGAGATAAACAAAACAACAACACCGCTAACGCAAGTATTGCTGTAAGTTTTGATTTTATTTAAATTTAAACAAATGCACAAAAGCGACAGCAAGAATTGGCGAAATGAAAATAAAATTCGGATGCTGGAAATATTAGCCGGTAATTATTAATAAGTTATAAAAAGGAAGTTAATCGCGAGAAAAAAATAAAAGTTGATAAGCGCAAAAAAAACACGTCCGTTCTCTGCAACGAGTGAAAGTGAAAAAAGTCGGTCCAAAACTGGGAGGTTGCAGGTGGGATCGGGAGTTCAAAAACGATCAACGCCCAGAGATCGGCTAGCAAAACCGCTCCGCACAACTCCAGCCGAGGCAGCGAGACTGTTTTGACTGGAGCCACGAGGGTCTTAGCCGTTAATAAATGGACGCTTACTTGATCGCGATACCGAACCCGCCCATACAGGGCTGCTCCATACGCTTTCTGGGATGCGTCACAGAAGCCATGAAGCTCCCACGAGAGCGTATCGCTGGTGTTCAGCCAACGGGGGATGCGAAGTTGACTGAGGCCTGGGTAATCCTGCAGGAATTCGTGCCATTGCTGCAGCAGGAGAGGTGGCAGGGCGTCATCCCAGCCCAGTTCAGTTAGCCAGATTTGCTGCATAAATATCTTCGCTCGGATAACAAATAAGGCTAGCCAGCCAGCGGGGTCGAAAAGTTTGGCGATATGGGACAGAACCTGCCTCTTCGAGATCGACTCCTGCAATGGTGGGTCCGGTACGGTGAAGAAAAAAACGTCCTCGGCGGCTTGCCAGCGGATTCCCAAGGTTTTTGCCGTGTTCGCATCTTCCAGCTCGAGAAAGTCCTCTCGCAGCAGGTGCTCTCTCGGGATAGCTTGAAGTACTTCTTTCTTATTGGAAGTCCACTTCCGAAGCGGGAGGCCCGCAGATTGGAGGGCAGCTTGAAGCTCTCGTATGGCGAGACGTCGTCTTCAGTATGGGCGCCGGCAAGGACATCATCAACATACATGTAGTTCCGAAGGATTTCGCTCGCCCGAGGGTATATCGCTTGCACGTCTTGGGCTAGTTGTAAAAGAACTCGGATCGCCAAGAATGGCGCGCAGTTAACCCCAAAAGTGACGGTTTGTAGCTCGTAGTCTTGAATATTGCCGCAGCGATCCCGGTAGAGGATCCGCTGAAAGGGGGTATGCCTGGGGTCGACTCGGATTTGTCGATACATCTGTGTTATGTCAGCGTTGAAAACGAATTGAAAGAACCCCATTTCAGTACCTGAAGCGTGAGATCGGCCTGAAGCGTAGGCCCGGTGTGCAAGACGTCATTAAGGCTGATGCCTCGTGTGGAGGGGCTTGACGCGTTAAATACCACGCATACCTTGGTGGTGGTACTATCGGGCTTAAACACAGCGTGATGGGGGAGATAGAAGTTTTTGTCATCTTTAGGCGGCGTCACCCGACTCATATGGCCCAATTCCTCCTATTCTTGAATGATGGCATCGTACTGCGTTTTTAGGACGGGATTCTTGAGAAGGCGTTCTTCATTCCGCAGGAATTGAGCTAGCGCGAACGGTCTTGAATGACCCAAATCGACGCTATTCGGACATTTGAACGGAAGGGATACAATATATCGGCCGGAGGAGACAGCATCAGCAGACACACCTTGTCGGCGCATCCTCTATCACTCTGGCCCATGCCAGTAACTGCGGCGTCTACTGGATAAAAGGGGGCTGAACCATGTTGAAGACACGTTCGGATAGGAAGGTTTGAATCGGCTCCCGAGTCGATCAACGCCCGAATATGATGTTCCACCCCGCGATGGTGTAGAGTGACAGTCGCCGTGCCTAAAAGCCCTCTGCCTGTAGTAGATGCAAAATAGCTTTGAGCATTTGTGAGCTGATTGCTCGTGGACGGACGCTCTGTGGCACCGAGTGGTGTGGTTTGCGCGGCGGACGGCGACACGTCACTAGGGTGCATACCTTGCAGGTATGGCAATTATGCGCACTGGAGCATCCCTTCACTTGATGACCGCGGGCAAAACAATATAAAAAGAGTCCCTGCTGTCTGATGCTTTCCACACGCCTCTGAACAGGCATGTCAAGGAAACAAGGGCAGAGTCGTATTGGGTGATTGGCAAAGCTTGCAAGACGCTGGTTTGAGCTGAGCTTTCGCGGGAAACGCTTGAACCTTCATCGTCGCAGGGGATTTGCGGGTGCCACTGGGGATGGCTTGAACACTCGGCACCGACTTATGTTCTTCGGTGGCATCCAGGACACGATACCGATCGGTGAGAAATTGGTTCAAATCGTACCAAGTGGAGACGACAGTCTTGTTTGGCACTGATTGTTCCCACAGGAGGATTGTGGACTTCGGCAAGTTGCTAGTGCATATGGCGATAAGCAAGACATCCCAATTCTCAGTGCTAACACCCGAACGCTCAAGAGCGGTAAGACCCCCTTGGAACGCAGTCTGCAGTTCTCGCAATGCTTTGCCCGATTCTAGCGCCACCGCGGGAATCTGAAGGAGTTGTCTGGCTTGAGTCATGACAAGCAGACGGCTATTTTCGTACCGTGCTGTGAGGTTCTCCCATGCGGCCTGGAAACCTTCATTTGACAGGGGGGACTTCGCCACGATGGTTCTCGCTTCCCCACGAGTCTTGGCGTTCAAGTGGTAGAGCTTCTCTACTTGAGACAAATACGGATTGGCGATGTAAATGGCAGCGAACAAATCGCGGAATGTGGGCCATGCTAGGCTGTCGCCATCAAAGGTCTCCACCTCACACGGAGGAACTCTATGACCCGGAGGTCCCGACGGAGCACTGGGCTGACGTCTAAGACTCGCCATGTCTGCCGAGAGCTGCTCTATGCGCTCTCCGAACAACGTCCCGCATCGCACATACGCCGCGTAAGCGGATTCGTGCTTCGCTTTGATGTGGCTTATGTTGGCTAGGCTGTCCTCGTCTGGTTGGGTCGACAAGGCCTTGTGACACCCGGAGTATTCCATCTCGACAGTTGACCAAAGGGATTTGAGCTGCTCTAAGTGCATTTTAATGTAAAATAAGGGCACTTCAGAAGTTAGGGCTTCACTCTCACAAGCTTCGAACACAGTCAAAGCGTCGCATGCCAGAACGAAATCGGAGAGGGACATTTTGGATCGTTCTCTACGCTGTTGGTATACGGATCGGGTGACGGGAACGTCAGAACAGTGCGTTCACAATAACGTGCGGAATCTGAGCCTCTACTGAAAGCTTGGAACGCCCTTTGAGTTCGCTGGCGTCTTTAGCCGAGACTATGCGCCCTTTAGGTAGGCTGGACGAAGACGGACGGGACTTTGGGGATTCGCTGAGGCTGCGAGCAGACGTGGACTTGCGGGGAATGTCCGTACGCTTTCCGACCACCGGAGTCTTCGGAGGCCGAGCCTTCTCCGGAGTTGCAGAGGGAGACGAAAGACTGTTAGACTTCGGCGTAGTCTTGGACGGCTCCGTGGACATACTCAGGGGACGTCCTTACCGACGAAGACCGCGCTGGTGCGCTTTTTGATTTCGGAAAGACAACGAAAAAAAAAAAAAAGAGAAGTGGACTGTATGAGGGCGCAAGAATTTTCTCACTGTGCCCGCAGGATTGCGGGAGAATTCTCTTACGCGTGGCTTGGAAACGGAGCCCTTTTAATGGGGATATATGCGGAACAATGTACGAACGCACGAATGCAGATCGAAAATTACACGTAGCTACAGAGGAGTGATTACAACACAAGTTTAGCTGGATCCGTAAGTAACGATGGGAGTACGTATAAGACAAAACACGCAAACGATGTATAGGCCAAGGAAAAAATATGTGGTTTTATATAAATCTGGGTCGGGATATATATACATGCGCAGGCCGAAAAAAAAAAAAAAAAATTATATATACAATTTGTGAATAGGGACGGATATATAAATATGGGCCCGATAGTGCTGGAAAAAATATATATGTGTATTTATTTATGGGCGGATATATATGTGCGGAAAATACTGGCCGATAAATCAATTATATATATAATTTATAAATATTGACGGATATATAATGAATTATGCGAATGAATTATATGTACGTGGATATCTACATATGCGCGTACATCAACAGATGACGATGTATGTATGTAAGTGAATATGCCGGTGGGCGAATACTGAAACTTGATTTGGATCCTTCCGCCCCTCCACGAACATTGGTTCTTCGAGCCGAATATCCTTCCGCTCCTCCAGCTTGCATTGGCGGAATTCCTGATAAGTACAAAATTTCATTATTCATTTCATTTGCCCCTACATACTAATAAAAGTGTGAGGTTTCCCGCTCTTCCATAGCGACCTGCACACTTTTATATATATTATATGTACATACCTGACCTATTCCGGGGTTACATGGTAGTTCCCAATTCTTAACGTGTTTGTCCAACGTTCGGTTTCCATTCCACGACTCCAGGGTTTATCTATGTTTTTTCCTCTGTCGCACTTGTCCAATTTTTACATACGTACATACATATGTGAAACTCGTTGCACTTACATGTACATGTATTTTCCACAGCTGTTCGCCAAGTCCGCGTAAAGGTTAAAAAGACAAAGAAATTATTAAAGTGTTATAAAAATTTATTTAAGGACAAAGTGATAGTGAAACTAAAAAGCTTATATTTCGAACAAAATTTAATGAATCTTCACGAAATTTTTACACAATATTTATTGGTTATATATCTGTCAATTAAGTGATTAATAAGTCAAAGCCTACTAGATAGTTGACAGGCATGTCAATTGTAGCCCTGGCTTTACCTTTGCAGCGGCTGCAGATTGACGTCTGGAATGTTGCTGGGAATGTTGACTTTGCAGGATGACAAGCATCTTTGCCTTAGCAACATGTTTAGAAACAAATCTGTCGATCTGTCATCAGGTCAGGTCCTATATAAAGGGGAACCTCGGGCTAGAGAGGCCAGTGAAGAAATCCCCCTGGGGAACTAACCTTACAGAAAAGGTCTAAAAAGTGAAAAGTAAAAGTCTAAAAGTGAAAAGTAAAAGACTAAGTGAAATAAAAGTCTAAGTGAAATAAAAGTTACTAAGTGAACGTCTCCAATAAGAACTATGAGCGAGGCGAACAAGAACCCCGACGTCCCGACCGACGTCCCGACATCAGAAGTGGGATATAACTCAAGACCAACAATAAATAAAGAGCAGTTTCGCATTTTATTAGAACAACAAAATCGAAACTTCTGGGAACTAGCAAAAACTTTTCGCCTAGTGAGTCTCGACAAGATTGTGAAAGTGTGCTACCGAAATTTAACTCCGACGCTGCTGGAGTCAACGCCACGCAATGGTGTGCTACGGTAAACATCGTTCTAAAAGAAAAACCATTGCAAGGTAGTGCGCTAATTTTGGCCATTGGAAGGAAGCTCTTCGCAGTGGTTATCGCAGATTTGCTACCCAGGCATCATATGGGATCAATTTAGACAGCTTTTCGAGCAAATATACGAAAACTCCGAGAGACCGGTCGCAACTATTTTGAATTTTCTGAACCGTCGTCCAAATTCTGGCGAGTGTCTTGCCGTGTGTGCGAGTCGACTAATGACGTCACTTTTAACAAAATGGCGCGGCATGGACCATGAGCAAATTGCTGCGTCGGTTGTTCTTGGTCATTTAGCAAACTATGACCGCAGACTACAACGAATTGCGCTCACAGGGACTATGCGTAGCAGACGAGACTTACAGTCCGAGTTACAAGTCTTTTCGTTTGACAATAAGCGGTCCAGCTCTTCAGACGATTATTCAATTGCAAAGCGTGCTAAAACATTGCCAATCAAATGTTACTCATGTGGGAAGCTTGGAAACAGGAAGTCGGAATGCAGAGCGCAGAAACCTACATCAGCACGCTTCGTCATTGCGTGCTAAAGTCGTGACATGCTATCGATGTCAAGAGCCGGGACACATCTCTACTCAATGCCCCAAGAATTCGGATGGTGACGCAGGATCACGTGTGCATAAGAGGGTTAACCTATGTGTCAGTGATGAACCAAAAGCAATTATGTTGCACCGAGGTGAGAATTTTCCGATTACATTTGATTCAGGCGCAGAATGCTCGTTAGTCAAATAGAGCATAGCACACAAACTGTCTGGGAAAAGAACAAATAATATCATTAAGGGGAATTGGTAATGTTAGTGTAGTTTCGTCAATTCAAATCACAAGTAATGTGATGATAAATGGAAATTGTATCGAAGTAGTATTTCATGTAGTCCAAGATAATAATATGAAAAATAATATTGTAATTGGCCGCGAAATTTTAGCACAAGAATATTCTGCTATAGTATCAACAGAAGGTGTGGAAATGATTAAAGACAAAACAGTTAACGTTTGTTCTGTAAAAAGTTACGAAAATGATTTTAATAATTTAACAACTGAAGCACAGGGAGAATCAGAATATAAATCAATTGTTAAGATTGTTAAGAAAGCATTCAAACTACTGGTGTAATGTCAATTCGATTAGTAGAACCCACCAAGACTGTGCAAAGACGCTCTACGGATGGCCAATATGAATTTCTTACAATGCCTTTCGGACTCAAAAATGCCCCTTCCGTTTTTCAAAGGACGGTTATGCAAGCTTTAGGCAATCTTGCATATTCATATGTAATTGTCTATATGGACGACATTATGATCGTGTCACCAACAATTGAGTTAGGCTTGGAAAGATTGAGAATAGTATTGAACGTTCTGACAAGGGCTGGATTCATCTTCAATAACTCGAGAATGTTCGAAAAAAAATAGTAACTGTCCTTACAAACGAACCTGTTTTGGTAATTTTTGACCCACAATACCCCATTGAGTTACACACTGACGCCAGTTCATGTGGATATGGTGCAATACTCCTACACCGTATTAATGGTAATCCTCATGTGGTGGAATATTTTAGCAAAGTAACTTCGCCCTCTGAGGCTAGATATCACTCATACGAGTTGGAAACATTGGCTGTGGTTGCTTCTGTAAAACACTTTCGTCATTATCTGCTTGGGCGAAAGTTTGTGGTATATACTGATTGTAATTCGCTTAAGGCTTCACGGACAAAGATAGACTTAACACCAAGAGTTCATCGCTGGTGGGCCTATCTGCAATCCTTCGATTTTGATATCCAATATAGAGAGGGAAAACGCATGGCTCATGCAGACTTCTTTTCCAGGAATCTAGTTCCTTCAAAGCCACAACTTGTGTTAGAAAAAATCACCGAGAAGCGAATAAAATTAGCTGAGATTTCAAGCGAGTGGCTTCTTTCGGAGCAGAAATTAGATCCAGAGATTGTAGAAATAGTTCGCAAGCTCAATTCTAACGAGCAACAAGACGATTTAATTAAATCCTATGATTTAAGGAAAGGTCTCTTACATCGCAAGATTCAAAGAAACAGTAGAACACGTTGTCTACCGGTGCTGCCACGAACGTTTAGATGGTCCGTGGTAAATCAAGTACACGAGTCAATTATGCACCTTGGTTGGCAGAAAACTATTGACAAGCTCTACCAATATTATTGGTTTCATAACATGAATAAATATGTTCGCAAGTTTGTAAATAATTACATTACTTGTAGGACTTCCAAGTCGCCTTCTGTGAAAATACAAGCTGAGCTCCATCCAATCGCGAAGGTGAACATCCCTTGGCACAATGTTCACACAGACATTTCCGGAAAGTTGAGCGGTAAAAGTGACCTAAAAGAATATGTCATCGTTCAGATTGATGGCTTCACGAAATTTGTACACCTTTATCACACCCTTAAAATAGACACAGAAAGCTGCGTTAAGGCCTTAAAAGCCTCGATTGCCCTATTCGGGGTACAAAATCGTATCATCACAATATATAAAACTTCATCTAATCGCAACTGGGGCAAGTCGTGCAAACGGTCAGGTTGAGCGTGTTATGAGTACACTCAAAAATTTGCTAACTGCTGTCGAGTCGAGCCAAAGATCCTGGCAGGATGCACTTGGCGAGGTTCAGCTTGCATTAAATTGCACAGTTAATCGTGCAACTGAAGCGAGCCCGTTGGAAATGTTGATAGGAAAAGAGGCTCGACCGATAGGGTTAATTCCACCAGTGGACACAGAAATTGAGATTGATTTGAACAGTGTTCGGACTCGTGCCAGTGATAAGATGAAGAGTTTGGCTGAGTATGATAAACAACGCTTTGACAAAACTAAGGCCACGGTTGTAAGGCATAATGTCGGTGACTATGTTCTGCTAAGAAACGAGGAGAGACACCAAACGAAATTAGACCCGAAATTCAAGGGCCCATTATTGGTTACTGAAGTCCTGGAAGCGGACAGATATACATATGTTAAAATCGCTAACAAATAAACGGCTTTACAAATACATGAAGACACTAGAAGAATTCCAGATGGTAAAATTCCTGATGAATTGGATATTGATAATGAAAATTAGAGCTTATCAGAGAATATAATTGAGACAGAGTGTCCCGTCCAAGTGAGACGATGAATTAAATTTATTATTTTGTTTTATTTGTATTTTTTTATATATTGGACATTCATTTTCTGGCACACGTTCATTTGAAAGTTAAGCAAATACTTTGTTATTTTGTTGAGATCGCATAGTGCAAGCACAATGATTAATTGTTTTGTTAAAATTTAAGTAAAATTTTTGAATTTAAAAAAAAAAAAAAAAAAAAAGAGAAGAAGAAGAAGAAGAAGATACTCTGTATGGTATGGTTAAGAATAAAACTTAAGTTCAGTTTATATTATGAAACTCAAAACGTGTCTCTGAACTTGATATTTGGTCATTACACGAGGATGTGTGAATGGCAGAATGGTTATCCGTCTGGGAAAGACGATGGTTATCCGTCTGGGAAAGACGATGGTTATCCGTCTGGGAAAGACGATGTTTGGTTATCCGTCTAGGAGAGACGATGGTTATCCGTCTGGTAAAGACATACAAAGAAATGACCATTGCTTACGAAAGGGATATAATCAGTAAGTATTGTATTTACAGTACGAAAACTGTACTATATTTTCATAATGATCAAGATTTTCCCATATTCCAACAAGCCTTCATCGATCGAACACAAATACAAAACGTCAAAATCTAGCATTAATTTAGAGGACCTTCAAACATTTGCACAATTTAAAGAAATAATCCTATAACAACATAAAGAATTATTACATCCAGAAATCGAAAAAATCAATTTGTTTAAAGAAAAATATTATTTTTGCGATTTTCAAAACCTAATTCAAAACGTTATTAATGAATGCTCAGTATGCAATATCGCAAAGACAGAAAATAGAAATACAAAACTAACTTTTGAAATAACACAGAAACTAATATCAGAAAGAAATACGTCATGCACATTTACACGATCGACGATTTACAATTCGTTTCATGCATTCACATTTACTCCGAATTTGCAACACTTGTAGAAGTAAAGTCTAGAGATTGGTTAGAAGCCAAGAGAGCAATTATGATTCACTCAAAAAGGGCAAACCAATAAAAATAAAATTAGACAAAGGTTCAGCATTTCTGTGTATAGCACTTGGCTACAAGAAGAAAATGTAAAGTTAGAAATCATAACAAGTAAAAACGGCATTTAAGACGTAGAAAGATTTCATAAAACAGTAAATGAAAAACTCAGAATTATAAATAGTGAAAATGACATCGAAGATAAATTAATCAAATTTAAAAAAATTCTTTACATATACAACCATAAGACGAGACATAAGACAACTAACCGAACACCAGCGGACATTTTTATCTATGCAGGATCACCCGACTATAAAACCCAATCGAATAAAACACATTTAACAAACAATAAAGATAGACACGACTTTCAAATCGATACTTGATTATCCGTCTGGGAAAGACGATGGTTATCCGTCTGGGATAGACGATGGTTATCCGTCTGGGAAAGACGATGTTTGGTTATCCGTCTAGGAGAGACGATGGTTATCCGTCTAGGAAAGACGATGTTTTGTTATCCGTCTAGGAAAGACGATGTTTTGTTATCCGTCTAGGAGAGACGATGTTTGGTTATCCGTCTATGAGACGATGATCGAGTTTGAAGTTAAAAATTAAAATATTACACGAGGACGTGTAAAGGTCAGGATGGCCGTGTCAATTAAGTGATTAATAAGTCAAAGCCTACTAGATAGTTGACAGGCATGTCAATTGTAGCCCTGGCTTTACCTTTGCAGCGGCTGCAGATTGACGTCTGGAATGTTGCTGGGAATGTTGACTTTGCAGGATGACAAGCATCTTTGCCTTAGCAACATGTTTAGAAACAAATCTGTCGATCTGTCATCAGGTCAGGTCCTATATAAAGGGGAGCCTCGGGCTAGAGAGGCCAGTGAAGAAATCCCCCCTGGGGAACTAACCTTACAGAAAAGGTCTAAAAGTGAAAAGTAAAAGTCTAAAAGTGAAAAGTAAAAGACTAAGTGAAATAAAAGTCTAAGTGAAATAAAAGTTACTAAGTGAACGTCTCCAATAAGAACTATGAGCGAGGCGAACAAGAACCCCGACGTCCCGACCGACGTCCCGACATATCTATAAATTTATTCAATAAAATTTCCATTGGCTGCTATAACCTTCTCTGATCCGGGACCTAAAACGATTGCAAGCCCGAATCAAATGATCCTTATTCATATTGACCATAACGGTATTAATTGCAGTCTTTAGAGAAGAAACACTGTTATGAGGATGTTTATTGGTTTCATGCTCAACTACGCCCCATACGTAATAATCCAGGGGATTAAGGTCTGGGGAACTGGGCGGCCATAAGTTCGGGGTTATGTGGTCATGGTTATTGTTTAATTTTAGGTAAAATTAATATTTGACCCGCCTGAATCGGGATTTCCGAAGAGAAAGAAAATAACCCAATTTTTCTAACCCCAGATGCTAGCAATATAGCTTTAGGTGCGTTCATCTCACAGGACCATAGACATATTTCTTATGCTAGTAGAACACTTAACGAACTTAATTATTCTGCCATAGAAAAAGAAATACTTTCTATCGTATTGGCAACCAAATATTTTAGGCCTCTTCGGTAGACATTTTGAAATCCTAAGTGATCATAAACCTCTTCTCTGGTTAAACAATATCAAAGAACCTCACATGAAATTACTGAGATGGCGGATAAAGTTGAACGAATTTGATTACAAAATAAAATACCTACCAGGAAAAGAGAATCACGTAGCAGATGCCCTTTCCAAAATTAAAACAGATCAAAATTTTTTTAGGATCAACAGAAAGCACCGCAGCTACAATACATAGTGCTTATGAGGATAATGGAAATTACCTTCCAATAGTTGAAAAAACCAGTAATTATTTCAACAGGCAAATAGAATTCATTAGAGGTTCAGAAGACAAAGCAGAAAGAACAACTTACTTTCATAAATCAAATATAACCAGAGGGCCGGGGTTAACTTCGACCACGTCGAAGTTTGTATACCCTTGCAACTGTTTTGGTATTTCTTTCCTTACCCATAGATATCAAAGTGTAAAAACGTTTTAACCAAAAAAATCTAATGTTTGCGAAAGAACGGCCTTCAATTTTGACAAAAGTCACTGTTTTCGACCGATCGTTCCTATGGGAGGTCTATGATATAGTCACCAGATCTTGACCAAATTTGGCACAGTCGTTTATAGCTACAAAAACTAACTTATATTAAATTTCACGACAATAGCTATAAAATTAATGAAGTTATTGAGAAAGTCACTGTTCGTGACATTGCCGTTTTTATGGGAGCTATATGATATACTCACCTGATCTTGATCAAATTTGGCACAATTATTAATAAGAACACAAAACTTAGAAATACCAACTTTTATGACAATAGCTATAAAATTAATGAAGTTATTGAGAAAGTCACTGTTCGTGACTTTGCCGTTTATATGGGAGCTATATGATATAGTCACCTGATCTTGATCAAATTTGGCACAATTATTAATAAGAACACAAAACTGAGAAATACCAACTTTTATGACAATAGCTATAAAATTAATGAAGTTATTGAGAAAGTCACTGTTCGTGACTTTGACGTTTGTATGGGACCTATATGATATAGGTCAGCCGATCCGGCTGAATCCGAGATATACAACGCCTGCAGTATATACAAGCCTACGTGCAAAATTTCAGCTCTGTAGCTCTTACGGTCTCGGAGGAGTTCGCGTTGATCCAGACGGACGGACGGACGGACATGGCTATTTGAACTCATCTCGTCGTGCTGATCAAGAATATATATACTTTATATGGTCTGAGATGCTTCGTTCTATGCGTTGCACACTTCTGACCAAAATTAATATACCCTTTTTGCAAGGGTATAAAAATAACATACAAAGAAATGACCATTGCTTACGAAAGGGATATAATCAGTAAGTATTGTATTTACAGTACGAAAACTGTACTATATTTTCATAATGATCAAGATTTTCCCATATTCCAACAAGCCTTCATCGATCGAACACAAATACAAAACGTCAAAATCTAGCATTAATTTAGAGGACCTTCAAACATTTGCACAATTTAAAGAAATAATCCTATAACAACATAAAGAATTATTACATCCAGAAATCGAAAAAATCAATTTGTTTAAAGAAAAATATTATTTTTGCGATTTTCAAAACCTAATTCAAAACGTTATTAATGAATGCTCAGTATGCAATATCGCAAAGACAGAAAATAGAAATACAAAACTAACTTTTGAAATAACACAGAAACTAATATCAGAAAGAAATACGTCATGCACATTTACACGATCGACGATTTACAATTCGTTTCATGCATTCACATTTACTCCGAATTTGCAACACTTGTAGAAGTAAAGTCTAGAGATTGGTTAGAAGCCAAGAGAGCAATTATGATTCACTCAAAAAGGGCAAACCAATAAAAATAAAATTAGACAAAGGTTCAGCATTTCTGTGTATAGCACTTGGCTACAAGAAGAAAATGTAAAGTTAGAAATCATAACAAGTAAAAACGGCATTTAAGACGTAGAAAGATTTCATAAAACAGTAAATGAAAAACTCAGAATTATAAATAGTGAAAATGACATCGAAGATAAATTAATCAAATTTAAAAAAATTCTTTACATATACAACCATAAGACGAGACATAAGACAACTAACCGAACACCAGCGGACATTTTTATCTATGCAGGATCACCCGACTATAAAACCCAATCGAATAAAACACATTTAACAAACAATTTAAATAAAGATAGACACGACTTTCAAATCGATACTTGATTTAAACAAACATCATTAGTAAAGTCAAAAACGACAAATCCATTCAAAAACGCAGGAGGAATAAATCAGTTAGATGAGAAACATTTTGAAGATAGAAATAGAGGACAAAATGTCACACACTACAAATCAAAATTCAAGAAGAAAAAGTTAATAAGACCAAATAAGACAATTGATTAATTACAGATCCACAACTCAACATGACTTTTTTGTGCATTATGCTATTCTTAAGACTAAAATCAACATGCAGTCAATCCATTGACATAAACCCAGTAAAAGCACCGAACGGTTACTTAATATTTAAGACAGCAACCATGGACTTACCGACAAATTGTGAATATCATTATTTAAAAGTGAATTTAACGCTAATAGACATTACATATAACAATTTAATTCAACAAGCACAGGAATTTAAAGACGTAATCCATATTCAATACTTAACAGAACAACTAAGTAGGAAAATTAATGGAATACAAATTGTAAAACGTAACAAACGAGGACTAATTAACGGAATTGGTTCAATATACACAGAATACATTGAAGACATACAAATGGGTATGCAGCTCACTAGACTAGGAATTTTCAACCCGAAACTTTTAAAACATAATCGCTTAAGTCATGTTAATTCGGAAAAACTATTGAATACAAAAACATCCACCTGACTTAAACCATATTCAAACGAGATATTTATCATTTCAAACATTCATCAAGAAATAATATAAACCGCTATCTTTGACAGAAAATTCATACGATAAATACTATTTTAACAACAACACTTTGTTTAATAGAAATGCAAAATAAATAGAAACTAATGAATGTATAATAGGCATTTTAAATCAAATCCCAACCACTTGTAAATACACTAAAACATACAAGAATTTTCAAATTAATTACATTGAACCAAACATAATTCTAACATGGAATTTACCAAAAAAAAAAAAACTTAATCAAAATTGTGTAAACAACGACTTAATAATACAAGGCAATAACATAATAAAAATTTACGATTGTGCCTTACAATTGAACAAAATATCAATAACAAATTCATTGCTTGACTATAGCCAAAGCATTTATGTAACAAACAGTATCACTCGGCTAGAACCTATTTCCTTTATCCAAAAAAAATATAATAATTAACGAACACACCAAATATTATACTGTTTTTCAAACTATTACATTAACCTCTTTTGTTATATATGTATATAATAAGTTTGATTACATACTTAATCTATAATATATAAGAATATATATTATAAGAATCGCAGAGTATAAACGAAATTGATACTTCATTATTTACAGCTGAGAAAAACCTCTCGTTATATCCCAAACAAATATCTAACAACAATTCCTAATAACTTATAAATTTTTCGCCCCCTAAAAATTAAAGTAAACATCCGTTTTATTCACAAAAAATTGGACACTTGCAATAACAATTGTCCTTCTCAAAATCTTCCAGCGTGAGAACGCAACATTATAAACAAATCTGTTTCCAAAAAAATTGTCCAAGCGCGAGAACGCTTAGTAGGCAAAATCAATAAGCCAATGAAATACCAGATCAAGATATCATTTCATAACATAAAAAGCTTTCTAACCGAACTTTCAACATAATTGTAAACATCAAAAGCTTTCTAACCGAACTTTAAACTTAATTGTATGAATTATGATAAGTTAGTTTTTAAGACGCATCCTTTAAATAAAGATCGATTCTTTGGAGTTCGATAGATCCAATTTTTCTTTTTTTCACTTATAAAGGAAATGGATTTGTAATTATATATACTTTATGGGGTCGGAAAAGCTTTCTACTGTCTGTTACATGTGTACCTTTTTGTACCACAAAAGGCAAAAGGAAGCTTCTCCGATATTCTTGACCATTATGAACAGCCAAATCGATTTAGCCTTGTCCGCCTGTCCGACCATCTGTCCGTCCGTATGCACGCGTAGATATCGGAGGTTAAAGGATGTAAAGTGATCAAGTTATTTCAAATTCTTGCCACGCCTCTTTCCGCCCCCGCAATTTAGAAAAGGCGTTTATCTTAAAAACTATTCTAGCTAGCGACACCATATTTGGTATGTATATCTGCTTAGTAAATGCTCACATTTTGTTATGTGCAAAGATTTTTCCACGCCCCTTTTTGCCCCCCGTAATTTCAATAATCTCGATTATTTCCAGTAATTTTCTACATTGTGCAATCAAATGGCATACTTAAATTTCATACTAATTTCCAGCAAAATACCAAATTAAATCAAAATCGGACTAAAAATAGTCAAGTTATGCATATAAACGTTTTTCCATATGGCCGGAGATGCCCGTTCGCTGGTGGGGACGCTAGGGTGCTCGTATGCTTGAGTTAGCGGGTACTAAAATATGCTTGTGAAAACCATGTGAATAGAATTTTTAAAAAATACGTAAATGCATTTGTTTTGATAAATTTTAAATAGTTGTTTTACTGGTGTATGGAATACCTAAGTCGGCGAGACGACTTGTTTTACTGGTGTATGGAATACCTAAGTCGGCGAGACGACTTACTTAGTTGGTTAAGGCGAAGGCCTTTAAACTAATTCTGATGGCGCCCAAGGGTATGCTTTGCCGTTCTTTTCTCGCTTCATGTCGTTTGAATTTCCAAGAAGATATGGTATGGTCATTAAGACTGTGGATTCTTTAGCAAAGTCTGCTGATGATAGAACTTGGTGGTTCTTGAAATAGCTATACAGACAACCTGATTTAAAAACTTACAAATAAACTGGTAAGATTCATTGACCTGAAGCCCAGCTAAAACCTAGTGATGATGAATAAACCACTGTGTTTAATATCTCATAAGAACTTAACCTTATTTTTCTGTAACTGTACTGAACTGTGTCTCCAACTGCTAGAACACGTCTTGATCGTTTATTTGCTTGCTTATTACTAAATTTTCAATTCTTACGCATCTACGTAGGTCATATAGGTTTTCTAAAAGAGACAGAGAGTATCAGACTGGCGCCAGCAAATTCGAGAAAAACTTATAAAATACAAAAACAAAGGCATTGTATGATGTGCAAGATCATTCATGAGACTTAGAGTACGAAAATATAGAGAAATATAAATAAAACCAGAGTGCCAGGGCTAACTTCGACCCCGTCATAGTTTGTATACCCTTGCAAGTTTTTTTAGTAACTCTTTTATCTAAACTAACTGTTTAATCTAAAAAGGGTAATGTTTGCGAAAGAACGGCCTTCAATCACTATTTTCTACCGATCGTTCCTATGGGAGGTATATGATATAGTCACCCGATCTTGATCAAATTTTTTTTTTTTTTTTTTTTAACGTTTAATATATATTTGTTGAATCTACTCTTAAATTAGAGCCTAACAACAAGTTTGAGATATTTATCTTAATCTAGTACTTATGATATATCCAGGGAATATTGGAGGCGGCCCTAATCAGACGAGTTCTATTATTAGTTCGCGTAAGGGAATCGTCAAGAACATTAGGGTGTACATCCAGTTTCGCACAATACTTTAGTTGTTCACTACATATTTCAGATTTTACGCTAGGTATATTTAGATCATTTTGAATGTTGTCGTTCCGTTTGTACCACGGAGCCCCAGTGATTGATCTTAAAATCTTCGACTGCGCCCTTTCTATAATGTCGACATTGCTTTAACTTGCATTTCCCCATAGTAAGGCACCGTAACTCCAGATGGGTTTCAGTACGGAGTTGTATAAGAGGACTTTATACTCTAGACGTGAGGGGACCGAGCGTTGATGATCCAATGTAAGCTACTCGCTTTCAATTTAAGCCGTTACTTTTTTTGCTTCAATGCGCTTGCGCCAGAGTTAGTCTTCTGTCTAGGTGGATACCAAGGTGTTCACGCTACCGGGTGAACAGCAGTGAGCGGCGAAGAGTAGTGAGGGAGTGAGGGAGGGTTTTTGATCCTCGGCGTCAATGGTCACACCAGGAGGGGTGACTTGATTTTCTGATGGGCGTCGCCATTTCACTACCGTACGAGATTTTCAGCCGAACACCCTTTCTTCTTTCTTCATTTTTTACTTTTTTGCGATTCAAGTCCTTTTTTAAAACCGAACCATTTGGTGTGTGTATCGGTATCATTCTTAAAGTGAATAAAGTCATATTAATTTAAACGAAGTTATCGCGCGTTTTAATTTCACCCCAAACTCACCAGACCCAGAAGAAATTGGCACCCGCCAACTCCTGAAACTTGATTTGGATCCTTCCGCCCCTCCACGAACATTGGTCCTTCGAGCCGGATATCCTTCCGCTCCTCCAGCTTGCATCGGCAGAATTCCTGATAAGTACAAAATTTCATTATTCATTTCATTTGCCCCTACATACTAATAAAAGTGTGAGGTTTTCCCGCTCTTCTATAGCGACCTACACACTTTTATATATATTATATGTACATACCTGACCTATTCCGGGGTTACATGGTAGTTCCCAATTCTTAACGTGTTTGTCCAACGTTCGGTTTCCATTCCACGACTACAGGGTTTATCTATGTTTTTTCCTCTGTCGCACTTGTCCAATTTTTACTTACGTACATATGTGAAACTCGTTGCACTTACATGTACATGTATTTTCCACAGCTGTTCGCCAAGTCCGCGTAAAGGTTAAAAAGACAAAGAAATTATTAAAGCGTTATAAAAAAAAAAAAAAAGTAGTATAACGTATGCACCGCGATTTCATGTGTGTTTGAATTGGTTCAATTCCAAATTAATTTTCTCACGCGCCTATCCGTAAACCGGTGCACTTGCTTACATACATACATCGTCATCTGTTGAGGTATGCACATATGTACATATCCATATACATATAATTCATTCGCACTTCACCACAGAACAAAAATTCGAATTGATTCAATTATTTATTTATTTATTTATTTATTTATTTATTTATTTATTTATTTTACGTCAACTAAGTCAGCAGTCGACGAAAAAGCTTAAGCTAAAATACAGATAAAAATTAATTTATGAAGGTAGCTTAGCTTTATGCACAACATCCCCGACCCGGTGGAGGTGTTTTATTTGCAACAAGGTGCCAGCTATGCCCCGATTCACAGCCAATGTGGTCAGGGATGAGTTGCAGCAGATCCAATATCCAGTCCAGAATACTTTCAGTGGTTACGCTGAAGATAATTAAAAAAGTATAGCGCGAAGAGAAGTGACAGATAGATGAGGAGAAATAAGGTGAGAAAGGTTGTTAAAAGATTGGCAAAGAACACGAAGAGGTTCGTGAAGAGAGTAGTTAGTCAGACATCTACTAAGGTGAAGAGGAAAAAAGTTTCTGGTCCGACGTGAGGGAACACAAAAATATAGCGTATCTAGTAAATTGGTAGAACTGACTTCGCCGTTGACTACTTTATGTAGAAAGAGAATCCCAAATACGAGCCTACGGTTGTAAAGTGAAGGAAGATTAATAAGAAGAAGTCTGTCAGAATAAGAAGGTAGGCGAAGATTCGGGTCCCAATTAAGACCGCGTAACGCAAACTTAAGGAATTGCTTCTGTACCGATTCAATACTACGCTGGTGAACATCATATTGAGGGTTCCACACTGGTGAGCAATATTCTAGAGTAGGGCGAACTAACGAAGTGTATAAAACCTTTGTCACATATGGATCATCAAATTCCTTGGCCCAACGTTTAATGAAGCCAAGAAGACTGCATGCTCTATTAACAATTGAAGATATATGAATATTAAAAGAAAGCTTTGGGTCAAACATAACGCCTAAGTCTTTAAATGATGGTACACAATCTAACAGAACAGACTTAATAGAGTAATGAGCTAGGAACGGCGACAAACGACTGAAAGTCATAAAAGAGCATTTAGAGGCATTAAGGTGTAATTTATTAACGTGACACCAAACACAAAACGCATCGATATCTGATTGCAAGTACTGTTGGAAAGAAGGATCATTATATGAATAACAAATCTTGACGTCATCCGCAAACATGAGCACGCGAGAATGAGCCAAGGCCAAAGGCAAATCGTTTATAAACAAGGTAAATAACAGTGGGCCCAGATGACTGCCTTGGGGGACACCTGACGTAACTCGAACAGTTTTAGATATCGAGGAACGAAAAGACACCTTTTGGGTTCTGCCAATAAGATACGACTTTAACCAAGCCAATAGTTTCGGGGAAAAACCCATGATGTTAAGTTTCATGAGAAGCATAGAATGATCAACCGTATCGAAAGCCTTACTAAAGTCAGTATAAATAACATCAGTTTGACACTTTTTACGGAAGCCATGGTGTACAAGGGTAGTCAATTCTAAAAGGTTGGTAAGCGACGAACGACCTTTCATGAAGCCATGCTGACAAGGAGAAATAGTGGATCTGGATAGGTGTTGAAGGGAAGACGTAATAATTTTCTCAAACAGCTTAGGTATTGCCGAAAGTTTGGCAATGCCACGGTAGTTAGAAATATCCGATTTGTTACCCTTTTTAAAAAGCGGAATAATAAAAGACTCCTTCCAAATATCAGGGAAGCGACAAGTCTCACTCGATATAAAAAATAACCGAGATAAAGGCTTAGATAGGGAAATCGAACACATTTTAAGGATGCAACTAGGTATATTATCAGGCCCGGGTACGAAGGAAGACGTCATAGATGACAAGCTAGAGATAATACAGTCTTCAGTAATATTAGGAAAAAAACATACAATTTAAATGTGGAATTGTGAAGGGATAAGGTGTAGGATCCGAAGCAGTGGAAGAATAAGTCGACTGAAAGAATTTAGCAAACAGATCTGCAATATCTGAATCACTATTAGCAGTCTGGTCATTAAGTCTGAAGGTGGAAGGTAGTAAATTAGAACGTCTTTTGGAATTAACAAAGTTATAAAATCTTTTAGGGTTCTTATAAAATTCAACCTTACAGCGAACGATATAATTATTGTAGCATTGAGTATTTAAAAGGCAAAATTGAGATTTGGCTACACAATAATTTGCATAGTCACGTCGCGAACCAGTTTTTTTAAATCTTTTAAAATATCTCGATTTAATGTTACGGAGATTAGAGAGCCTACGTGTGAACCAGACTGGCGCACTGAAGACGGTAGAGACATTCACATAAGGAACGCATTTATCAATTAGAGAATTAAGAGCAGAGTAGAAAAAATTTACTGCACAATCTATATCACAGCACTCAAATAGAAATGACCAATCAAAAGAGAAAATAAGGCTAATTACAAAATTAATTTCCTCACGCGTATCCGCGAACCGGTGCACTTGCTTACATACATACATACATACATACATACATCGTCATATATTGATGCACGCATATATGTACATATCCACATCACATAATCCATTTCGGTGTCGCACATTGATTTAACAAAAAAAAAGAGGGGAAAGGAACCCAACTAAATCACAAATTACGTACGTTTTTTTGTGAACGACGCGCGTGCATACATCCATACATACCTACCTGTGTACTTACGCATGTACGTACATACATACATCGAAGCATGCGTCCATATGCACTGATCGTTCACTTTGTTTTTCTTTCGCGCACAACACTCGCGGTGTGTAAAAGCGTTCGTTTTGTTCTTTTTATATTTCTTTTTCCTCTTCGCACAACCACAAAAATAATTAAAAATAATTAATACGACAAAACCAAAAACCAAATTTATAAACAGCGACGGACAGCTGTTTTCGGAGTAGTGGTGACACGTGAGTCGAGTCGTGATATCGATAGGCGGCTCAAGCGCGCCAAATTCAAACCACATTATTTCCGATTTCCGTTTTTTGCCTATTTATATATCCATCCATATTTATAAATTATATATATTTTTTTTTTTCGGCCAGTATTTTGTGCACATCTATATCTGCCTATATATATGTTAAAATACGTATATAAGCACCGCAGTATGTCTATCTCTTTCTTATTATTCTCGAATGATCCGATCTGTGAATTGTAACGGACATTCTTTCATTTCTGCTTTACATTGATTTTCTTGCTGCCTGCGCTGCAGCGAATATTCGTATGCATAAGTTTAGTCTCAAATAAACCTCTACTCGAATAGGTTATGGGCCCAGGCAGCAGAAAGTAAAACTGTGCGGGTTGGTCGGAAAGACTTGTAATAGATTCGTTTTGTTAATTAAAGTTTGTGATTAACTAATTTGTTCAAGATGAGTTCACAATTTTCAATCGAAAAACTAGATGGTGAAAATTATAGTGTATGGTCAGTACAGATGAAAAGTCTGTTGATTCATTCTGATTTGTGGTCGGTGACATGTGGTCGGTTAAAAAAAGAGGCGTCTGATACGGCTGAACAAAAAGAGTTGTTTGACAGTAAAGACGAGAAAGCCCTCGCAAGTATATTGTTGTGCGTAAGTCCGTCGCAGATCAACGGTATAAAACATTGTAAAACCGCGAGCGAAGCATGGGCAAAGTTATCCGCGATCCACATGCCCTCCGGTCCGGCTAGAAAAATACAGTTGTTTAAGCAGTTGTTGTATACTAAAATGTTGGCTACAGACAGTATTCGAGAGCATTTGAATAATTTTTCTAATGACGTAGAAAAGTTAAATGAAATTCAGGAACAAGTGCCTGATGAAATGCTCTTTATAATTTTGTTGGCAAGTTTAAGTGATGATTTCGAAAATTTTGTAGTTGCCATTGAAACGCGAGACTCGTTGCCATCGCTAAGCGCTCTAAAAATTAAATTGCTTGAAGAGGGAGAGAGACGCAAGATTGGCGAAGTAGCCGAGAAAAGTGAGAATAAAATGTATTCGTCGCGTCAAGAAAACGGTAAAAAGAACAAAGCAATGAGAGAACCAAAAAACATTGAATGTTGGTTGTGCGGTCGTCGCGGGCATTTCGCGTCGAAGTGTGTTTCGAAAGAGAGAAAAGACAACGCGAACGAAAAGAACAGTAAAAAGTCTTTTTCGGTGCTCTCTACTTCTGGAACACGAATCGGTTTGTCGAAAAATGCGTGGTGTGTAGACAGCGGGGCTACAGCTCATTTGTATGCGGACGAATCAATGTTTACGAGTATGCGTGAGCACAAAGAGAAAATCAAGTTAGCAGGCGACAGTTATATAGAAGCCGAAGGTTGCGGTACAGTGGAACTAATATGGAAAAATATCACGATCGAATTGGTTGACGTGCTATGTAAAGGACTTACAATGTAATTTTATTTTGGTATCAAAGGCAAAAGAAAATGGCTTAAGAGTATTTTTTGTCAAAAACAAAGTGTTCGTTAAAGACAGTAATAATCGAGACTTAATGATCGCAGAGAAACACAACGGTTTGTTTTCGTTTGAAAGTAAAACAAAAACAGTGTTTGCTGCAGAAACAAATGTAAATCAGCTGGTCAAATGGCATGATCGTTTCGGACATTTAAATTTCGATAGTTTGAATAAAATGATTAAGCAGGACAAGGTCTATGGTCTCAATGCTAGAGTGTGTAGTACAAATGACCTTGTATGTGAAACGTGTGCAAAAAGTAAAATTTGCGTTAAGAAGTTTCCGAAGTTTTCGGAAAGACGCTCAAAAGAATTGTTGGGCTTGATTCATACAGACATTTGTGGACCTATGCGTACAGCGTCACAAGGTGGTGCGCGCTATTTTGCAACTTTCATAGACGGTAAATCACGTTATGTATCGGTATACATGTTAAAGAATAAGAGCGATATTTTCCAGAAATTCAAAGATTTTAAAATGCTAGCAGAAAATCAGACGGGTAAGCGTATAAAAGCCATACGAAGCGACAACGGCCGTTTGTACCTGAGCGATGTGTTTGAACAGTTCTTATCGAGTCATGGAATAAAAAGAGAACTCACTGTTTCCCACACTCCACAACAAAATGGTATGGCGGAGCGCGCCAATAGAACCTTGGTGGAGACGGCACGAAGCATGATAGTGCATGCTGGAGTTGGCGAATTTTTTTGGTGCGAGGCGATAATGACGGCTGCATACTTACGGAACAGAGCAGAAACTGCAACTTTGCCTGACAATACTCCATACGAAGTTTGGTATGGGAAAAAGCCGAGCGTATCTCATCTTAGAGTATTTGGTATGAAAGCTATTGTATTAGATAAAACTCATAAGAACAAGTTTTCAGCGAAAGGGAAGCAGCATATTTTGGTAGGTTACTCCGAGACTGCCAAGGCTTATCGTCTTTACAACCCTGTCAAAAATACCGTAGTAGTATCCCGAGAAGTCGTGTTTTTGGAGCACAAGTTCATGAAAGAGTTGGAGCACGGTCGAGAATTATCATGTGAGTCAGATATGGTAATCTTTCAGCCAAGTGAAAAAGTTGATTGCCAGAATAATGATGAAATCCAAGAAAATTCTGTGGAGCAGCAAATTCCAATTGTTGATGAGCAAAGTGGTGACGAAGAAAATGCTGAGGAGGAGCAACCATATACCCGAAGAGGACCAGGGAGACCAAAGATTGTTCGCACTGGGCGTGCTGGTCGTCCACGAAGAGAGTACAATATGCTGAATGTACTAGATGCGAAAGACGTTATTGTTCCTACCTGTATAAATGAGGCATTTAAGTCAGAGCAGTCGGAAAACTGGAAATCAGCAATGCAGAAGGAGTATGACAACTTAGAAAACATTAAGACATGGAGTTTGGTTGATCTTCCTGCAAACAAAAAGGTTATCGGTTGTAAATGGGTTTTTACCACCAAACGAGATGAGAGTGGCAAAGTTCAGCGTTTCAAGGCAAGATTGGTCGCAAAAGGGTGTGGTCAACAATATGGAATTAACTACAAGGAAACTTTTTCCCCGGTTGCACGTTATTCCTCAATCAGACTGGTGATTGCGTTGGCGGTGGAACACGAGATGCACTTGCATCAGATGGATGTCTCCGCAGCATACCTCAATAGTGAGCTACAAGATGACGTTTACATGCGGCAACCTGAAGGTTTTGTCGATGCTGATCATCCCAAGCGTGTACTCAAGCTACATAAATCGTTGTACGGCTTGAAACAGAGTGGGCGTGAGTGGAACCAAAAGCTGGATAGCATTCTTTTGAAGATTGGTTTCGTTCCGTGTGCAAGCGAACCGTGTATATACACGAGCAAAGTCAATGGGTATTTATCTATTATTGTTGTATATGTTGACGATTTTATACTTGCATGTACCAGAAAAGACGACGTGGCCTACATAAAGCATCTCGTATCAAACGAATTTGATGTGGTCGACGGCGGTGAACTCCATCATTTTTTGGGGATGGAAATCGAGCGAAATGGCAAGACTGGCAATGTCTCCATAGGCCACAAGCAGTACATCGAAGGCTTGTTGCATGAATATGGTATGCAGGACTGTAAGCCGAATGCGACTCCTCTAGAGGTTGGGTTCCAGACGAAGTGCGATAGCGATGATTGCGGTCAAGTGGACAAGACACGCTACATATCTGGTTGACTACACGGCCAGATATAATACACTCTGTGGCTAAATTGGCGCAGAGAAATGCAGATCCGCACAAGGAACATGAGGTTGCAGCCAAGAGGGTATTGAGATATCTAAGAGGTACCTCAGATGTGAGACTTCATTATAGCAAAACTGGTGTTCCTATTCACTGTTTTGTTGATGCGGACTGGGCTGTCGATTGCAACGATCGGAAGTCGTTCACCGGTTAGTCATTCCTTATTGCTGGACCGGCGGTGTCACGGGAATCAAAGAAGAAGCAAAACCTGGTTGCCCTCAGTAGCACGGAGGCCGAGTACGTAGCACTTTCTACAGCAGCCAAAGAAGCGATATACATCAGGAAGCTGATCAACGAGATGGGATTCGGGCCGATGGCGAAGCTGCTAATTTATAGCGACAACCAGAGCGCACAATGTCTTGCTAAAGATGCTGAATTTCATTCACGTAGCAAGCATATTGAAATAAAATATCATTTTGTAAGGGAAATGTATAAAGAAAATGTAATATATATCAAAAACATTCCCACAGATAGTATGACCTCAGATATATTAACAAAAAACTTATGTAAGGTCAAACATGTAAAGTTTACAGAAATGTTGGGATTAAAATAATTTTTGTATAAGATAGACTTCGCGTTGAGAAGGAGTGTTAAAATACGTATATAAGCACCGCAGTATGTCTATCTCTTTCTTATTATTCTCGAATGATCCGATCTGTGAATTGTAACGGACATTCTTTCATTTCTGCTTTACATTGATTTTCTTGCTGCCTGCGCTGCAGGCGAATATTCGTATGCATAAGTTTAGTCTCAAATAAACCTCTACTCGAATAATATATATACCAATACATATGTATATATTTTTTTCCCGGCATTTTGTGCACATATACATCCGCCCATATATATATAAATAAACACATAGTTATTTTTCCCAGCGCTATCGTGCCTATATTTATATATCACTCCATATTTATAAATTATATATTTTTTTTTTTTTTCGGTCAGTATTTTGTGCACATACATCTGCCCATATATATGTATATATATCAATACATATATATTTTTTTCCAGCATTATCTTACCCATATATATCCGTCCGTATTTATAAATTATACATATTATTTTTCCGGCCAGTATTTTTGCGCCCAAATATACATATATCCGTCCATACTTTTAATAAAAAATACACACATATTTTTCCAACACTATCGGGCCCATATTTATATATCCGCCCATATTTATAAATTATATATATTATTTTTCCGGCCAGTATTTTTGCGCCCAAATATATATCCGTCCATTTTTATAAATAAATACATATATTTTTTCCAGCACTATCGGCCCCATATTTATATATGCGCCCATATTTATAAATAATATATATAATTTTTCCGGCCAGTATTTTTGAGCACATATATATATATCCAGATCCCGATTTATATAAAAACGTATATTTTTCTTTGCCCATCTATATTTATATACTTCATCCGCGTTCTTGTCTTATACGTACTTCCATCGTTACTTACGAATCCAGCTAAACTTATGTTGTAATCACTCCGCTTGATCTTACATGTAATTTTCGATCTGCAATCGTGCGTTCGCATATTGTTCCGAATAGTTCCGGGCACAGTGAGAAAATTCTTGCGCCCTCGCACAGTCCACTTCTCTTCCCTTTTTTCGTTATCTTTCCGAAATCAAAAAGCGCCCAACCGCGGTCTTCGTCGGTAAGGTCGTCCCCTGAGTATGTCCACGGAGCCGTCCAAGACTACGCCGAAGTCTAACAGTTATTCGTCTCCCTCTGCAACTCCGGAGAAGGTTCGGCCTCCGAGGACTCGGGTGATCGCGAAGCCTACGGACATTCCCCGCAAGTCCACGTCTGCTCGCAGCCTCAGCGAATCCCCAAGGTCCCGTCCGTCTTCGTCCAGCCTACCTAAAGGGCGCATAGTCTCGGCTAAAGACGCCAGCGAACACAAAGGGCGTTCCAAGCTTTCAATAGAGGCTCAGACTCCGCACGCCATTGTGACGCACTGTTCTGACGTTCCCGTCACCCGATCCGTATCCCAACAGCGTAGAGAACAATCCAGAATGTCCCTCTCCGATTTCGTTCTGGCGTGCGACGCTTTGACTCTGTTCGAAGCTCGTGAGAGTGAAGCTCTAACTTCTGAAGTGCCCTTATTTTCCATTAAAATGCACTTAGAGCAGCTCAAATCCCTTTGGTGAACTGTCGAGATAGAATACTCCCGGTGTCATAAGGCCTTGTCGACCCAACCAGACGAGGACAGCCTAGCCAACATAAGCCACATCAAAGGATCACGAATCCGCTTACGCGGCGTATGTGCGATGCGGGACGTTGTTCGGAGAGCGCATAGAGCAGCTCTCTTCAGAGATGGCGAGTCTTAGGCGTCAGCCCACCGCTCCGTCGGGACCTCCGGGTCATAGAGTTCCTCCGTGTGAGGTGGAGACATTTGATGGCGACAGCCTAGCATGGCCCACATTCCGCGATTTGTTCGCTGCCATTTATATCGCCAACCCGTATTTGTCTCAAGTGGAAAAGCTCTATCACTTGAACGCCAAGACTCGTGGGGAAGCGAGAACCATCGTGGCGAAGTGCCCCCTGACAAATGAAGGTTTGCAGGCTGCGTGGGAACCTCACCGCACGGTACGAAAATAGCCGTCTGCTTGTCATGACTCAAGCTAGACAGCTCCTTCAGATTCCCGCGGTGGCGCTAGAATCGGGCAAAGCATTCCGAGAACTGCAGACCGCGTTCCAAGGGGGTCTTACCGCTCTTGAGCGTTCGGGTGTTAGCACTGAGAATTGGGATGTCTTGCTTATCGCCATATGCACTAGCAAATTGCCGAAGGACACAATCCTCCTGTGGGAACAATCAGTGCCAAATAAGACTGTCGTCTCCACTTGGTACGATTTGAACCAATTTCTCACCGATCGGTATCGTGTCCTGGATGCCACCGAAGAACATAAGTCGGTTCCGAGTGTTCAAGCCATCCCCAGTGGCCACCGCAAGTCCCCTGCGACGATGAAGGTTCAAGCGTTTCCCGCGAAAGCTCAGCTCAAACCAGCGTCTTGCAAGCTTTGCCATCGGGAGAATCACCCAATACGACTCTGCTGTGGAAACCATCAGACACGCCGGGACTGTTTAAATTGTTTTGCCCGCGGTCATCAAGTGAAGGGCTGCTCTAGTGCGCATAATTGCCATACCCGCAAGGAACGTCATCACACGCCTGTTGCACCCTAGTGACGTGAAAGCCGTCCGCCGCGCAAACCACACCATTCGGTGCCACAGAGCGTCCGTCCACGGAGCAATCAGCTCACAAATGCTCAAAGCTAATTTTGCATCTACCCCAGGCAGAGGGCTTTTAGGCACGGCGATTGTCACTCTAGCACCATCGCGGGGCGGAACACCATATTCGGCGTTGATCGACTCGGGGCCGATTCAACCTATCTATCCGAACGTGTCTTCAACATGGTCCAGCCCCCTTTTATCCAGTAGACGCCGCAGTTACTGGCATGGGCCAGAGTGATGGAGGATGCGCCGACAAGCTCATGCTGTCTCCTCCGTGTGACAGGCTGAACAAGATTGAGGTCTCCGCCCTGGTCGTATCCAAATTATCGGGGGCCATCCCGACTGCTCCATTTCTTAACACGGTTCCAACGCAGTCCCTCGACCGCCTCCTGGCTGACCCGTATTACAACAAGCCCGCGCCTATTGACATGATTATTGGTGTAGACCTGTTTTCACACATCCTCGGAGAGCGGATCAAAAAGGATATGGGTGATTTCGTCGGACTGGAAACCATCTTTGGATGGGTTCTGTGTGGAGCGATCATGCCTGACACTCCGGTAACTCGATTAGGTTTCCTTCCTATCCGAACGTGTCTTCAACGTGGTTCAGCCCCCCTTTTATCCAGTAGACGCCGCAGTTACTGGCATGGGCCAGAGTGATGGAGGATGCGCCGACAAGGTGTGTCTGCTGATGCTGTCTCCTCCGTGTGACAGGCTGAACAAGATTGAGGTCTCCGCCCTGGTCGTATCCAAATTATCGGGGGCCATCCCGACTGCTCCATTTCTTAACACGGTTCCAACGCAGTCCCTCGACCGCCTCCTAGCTGACCCGTATTACAACAAGCCCGCGCCTATTGAAATGATTATTGGTGTAGACCTGTTTTCACACATCCTCGGAGAGCGGATCAAAAAGGATATGGGTGATTTCGTCGGACTGGAAACCATCTTTGGATGGGTTCTGTGTGGAGCGATCATGCCTGACACTCCGATAACTCGATTAGGTTTCGCGGCACGGACGCGAGGGTAATACAGAAGCAAAACTTGATGTACTTCTCACCAAGTTTTGGGAGGTGGAAGACCTTCCTGCAAAGCCGGAAAAGGAGGATGATGTATTCTGCGAGCGGAATTTTCAGGAGACCACCCGAAGAGGGAAGGACGGCCGATATATTGTGTCCCTTCCGTTCAAATGTCCGAATAGCGTCGATTTGGGTCATTCAAGACCGATCGCGCTAGCTCAATTCCTGCGGAATGAAGCACGCCTTCTCAAGGATCCCGTCATTCGAGAATACGAGGAATTGGGCCATATGAGTCGGGTGACGCCGACTAAAGATGAGAAAAACTTCTATCTCCCCCATCACGCTGTGTTTAAGCCCGATAGCACCACCAAGGTACGCGTGGTATTTAACGCGTCAAGCCCCTCCACACGAGGCGTCAGCCTTTAACGACGTCTTGCACACCGGGCCTACGCTTCAGGCCGATCTCACGCTTCAGGTACTGAAATGGCGTTTCTTTCAATTCGTTTTCAACGCTGACATAACACAGATGTATCGACAAATCCGAGTCGACCCCAGGCATACCCCCTTTCAGCGGATCCTCTACCGGGATCGCTGCGGCAATATTCAAGACTATGAGCTACAAACCGTCACGTTTGGGGTTAACTGCGCGCCATTCTTGGCGATCCGAGTTCTTTTACAACTAGCCCAAGACGTGCAAGCGATGTACCCTCTGGCGAGCGAAATCCTTCGGAACTACATGTATGTTGATGATGTCCTTGCCGGCGCCCACACTGAAGACGACGCCCGTCTCGCCATACGAGAGCTTCAAGCTGCCCTCCAATCTGCGGGCCTCCCGCTTCGGAAGTGGACTTCGAATAAGAAGGAAGTACTTCAAGCTATCCCGAGAGAGCACCTGCTGCGAGAGGACTTTCTCGAGCTGGAAGATGCGAGCGCGGCAAAAACCTTCGGAATCCGCTGCCAAGCCGCCGAGGACGTCTTTTTCTTTACCGTAGCGGACCCACCATTCCACGAGTCGATCTCAAAGAGGCAGGTTCTGTCCCATATACGCCCCCCCATTTATTATCCGAGTGAAGATATTTATGCAGCAAATCTGGCTAACCGAACTGGGCTGGGATGACGCCCTGCCACCTCTCCTGCTGCAGCAATGGCACGAATTCCTGCAGGATTACCCAGGCCTCAGTCAATTCCGCATCCCCCGTTGGCTGAACACCAGCGATCCGCTCTCGTGGGAGCTTCATGGCTTCTGTGACGCATCCCAGAAAGCGTATGGAGCAGCCCTGTATGGGCGGGTTCGGTATCGCTATGAAATAAGCGTCCATTTATTAACGGCTAAGACCCGCGTGGCTCCAGTCAAAACAGTCTCGCTGCCTCGGCTGGAGTTGTGCGGAGCGGTTTTGCTAGCCTATCTCTGGGCGTCGATCGTTCCTGAACTCCCGATCCCACCTGCAACCTCCCAGTTTTGGACCGACTTCACCATTTTTTTGGCCTCGTTGCAGAGAACGGACGTGTTTTTTTTGCGGCTTATCAACTTTTATTTTTTTCTCGCGATTAACTTCCCTTTTTATAACTTATTAATAAATTCATTACCGGCTAATATTTCCAGCATCCGAATTTTATTTTCATTTCGAGACTTCTTGCTGTCGCTTTTGTGCATTTGTTTAAATTTAAATAAAATCAAAACTTACAGCAATACCTGCGTTAGCGGTGTTGTTGTTTTGTTTATCTCTTTTTGCTTTTGTGTTGTTACCGTTTTAACTAACTCTTGCGCTCTTGCGTACAAATTGCATGTGTTCAATTTAACGCGCTCTCCCGCTCTTTCCTATTCTTGTTTGATTTGCGCTCTCGTCTTTTGCCTACCCGCGACTCTGTGATACGTTTTTTTTTTTTTGTGTATTTTTGTAATTTCTTTTCTTTAGTTGTGAAGACTTACTCTGCACATTAACCCTTGTGTCAGAACTGGTCAGTATATTCTTATACACAGATTTTTAACATTTAGAATTTTTATTTTTTGGTATTTTCCTTTTTTAATTAAATTAACTAAATTTTGATAAAATGGTTGTCTGCTCAAAAAAAAATTGCACGGTGGCCACTCATCCGGTTGACTCCCATGATTATATTCTTTGTTGGCTGTGTGACAATGCGGTTCACGTTAAGTGTGCAGGTTACACAGGCAGAATCAAGGAGTCTATTGCTAAAGGCGGTGGCTTAAAATATGGATGTGATGCTTGCCGTGGGGTCGAGAATGAGATGCGCTCTTTCATGAGGCAGACTAGAGATAGTTTTGACACTTTAAGGGCAGGGTTTTAATAAACTCCAAGCGGAGTTTAATGCGGTGGAGACTCAGTTCAGGAGTTTATCGCTTATGAATGAGTCTCCGAAACGTAAAAGGACCAGTCCTTGGGGTGTTTCAGTATCTGTAGATCCGCCAGCGTCTCTTATCGTCCCCGACCGGTCTCATGCACCGTCCACTCCTAATGTACAGCAGTTGATATCGTTTAAGAGCCCGGTTGTGAATGCTATTAGTAAGGAATTACCGGTATCACCTGGGAATGATCTCTTAAAAACGATGCCTATCGTAGTGTCCGATGTGTCCGGGCAATTACCCATTCCAATGGAAATTACCGACAGTTCCAAAAGTATTGAGGGCCCCGTAATCAAGTTGACTGCTGCAGTGGGTGACTTGTCCATCGTTACTGCTACGGCTGATGCTTCGGGACCGCGGCCTCTCGTTGGCATACCACCAAAGAAACATATATTTGTTTCTAGACTAGACCCTGTTGTCACATCTGATGATGATCTAGCAGTTCTATATTCGGAAGAAAGTTAACGTCTCGAATATTGCGGTGGAGAAGTTTAAATTTTCTTATTCTCGGGACATTTCGTCCTTTAAAATTAGTGTTTCTGCCAATATCTTCGACACTATATGTCGAGAAGATTTTTGGACGAAACATGTAATAGTTAAGGAATATACTGTAAAAAAGAAAAATCGGCAACCGATTCGCTTGCCAACAACAACAACAACTAATACTATTCCTGCCACATCAGCATCTGCTGGTGTGTCAAAAAACTAGGCTTCGTCCCTTAACCTGGGTTACCAGAACGTTAGAGGACTGAAATCCAAATTTCCTAATCTCTATGTAGATAGTCTTTCTTTTGAGCATAACATTCTAGCTTTTACAGAGACGTGGCTAAAACCTGACATTGCTGATGCATCGGTGTTTTCCACAAACTTTTCTATATTCAGACGTGACCGGATTTCTCGCGTAGGCGGTGGCGTTCTAATAGCTGTTGATGCTGCTTTATCTTCTGAAATGATTCAATTTTCTAGTACCCAGGAGATTGAGTTTGTCGGTGTTAAAGTAAATTTTAAATCTTTTAATGCTTTTATTACTTGTTCCTATATTCCACCATTGTCAGACATGGTGGTATATTTAAATCATTTAGAGGCAATTCAGTTTGTCTCCTCTTTAGTTTCCAGTTAAGACATGCTCATAGTTGTAGGTGATTTTAATTTACCCGCTTTAGTATGGTCACTAACAGATGAATCTACCATGTTGCTGCCCTCTTTGTCACATGACTTTATTGATGGCCTTCTAGGCTTATCTTTATCCCAAGTCAATCCTGTCTTAAATTCTAATGGAAAATCGTTAGATCTTATTTTTGTATTGGATACTTCTTATTGTGAGGTTTCTAGGATCGAACCATTTGTTCTTCCAGAATACAACTTTCATCCTACATTAAATGTAAAAATTGATCTGCCCTTGCTTTCACCATTACTTGGTTCAAATGAGTTACCTCTAACTAGGTGCTTTCGTAAGACTGACTTTGTCACCCTTAACGAAAACATTACTAATACCGATTGGTCTTATCTGTACAATTGTAGAGATATGAACTCAGCTGTTCGTTTTTTCTACGATACTCTGAATTCACTCTTTGATATTTGTGTGCCTCTTGATAGGCTGGAGCGGATTAACAAACCTCCCTGGTTCTCTCGTGAGTTATCCAATTTGAAAAATGTGAAGACACGATATTATAAGAAGTTTCAAAAAACACGTCGTTCATCAGATTCATGATGCTTAATACACAATGCTATAAGAATTATCTTCAGCGGTGTAAGCATCAGTTTTCTTCTGACCCTAAACAATTTTATAATTTTGTCAATTCTAAACGTAAGACCTCCGTGCACCCATCTTTTTTGTCTTTTCAAAATAAAAAAGCGAGCACTGATCAGGCAATTGCCGATATGTTTGCGAGTTTTTTCAAAACAACTTATTCCTCAACGGAATATCGAGCAAGTCCGTATCCTTATCATTTAAAAAAGGCTAATTGCATTTTCAATCCAGTGTTTCATGAAAGTTCTATTCTTAGCGAACTTAAATCAGTTAAACCTGTTTATTCTCCGGGGCCAGATGGTCTTCCTGGATGTGTACTCTGTTCTGTGCAAACGCTTAATGCAAACCCATTTTAAAATTGTTTCTATTGTCTGTCGAATCTTCCTCTTTTCCATCTATTTGGAATGAGTCGTATATCATACCTCTGCATAAAAATGGCAAAAAGTCCGAAGCCTCTAACTATAGAGGTATCTCAAAATTGTCCGCTATTCCGAAAGCTTTTGAGAAAATTATAACTTCTCAATTGCAACATTTTTTGCAGTTCTATTATTTCGCCATCCCAACTAGGGTTTGTGAAACGTAGATCTACAACCACTAACCTTTTAGAATTTACATCAATAATTATTAAGGGGTTCAAAAATAGTAAACAAACTGATGTTATATACACTGACTTCAGCAAAGCCTTTGATTCCGTTAATCGTACCCTATTACTTTCTAAGCTGAGCGACATTGGGTTTCCACACCTTTTCCTCTCTTGGGTTCGAGAATATTTAACAATTTATTATTTATTTCCTATTCCATTCCTGTGACTTCTGGTGTACCTCAAGGTAGTCATCTTGACCCTCTGCTTTTACGCTATTCATTAACGATCTTCCATCAGTCATTGTTCATTCGCATGTGCTTATGTATGCTGACGATGTCAAGCTTTGTCTTACTTATAAAGATACAGATTCATTTAGTCGGCTACAAGCTGATCTTAATAACTTTCAATCCTGGTGCCAGTTTAATCTACTAAATCTTAACACCACCAAATGTAAGGTAATGACTTTTTTTCGTAACTCTCCTCAACTGGTCACTTATTTTCTAAACCATAGTCCTTTAGAACGTCTAAATAATATGAACGATTTGGGCGTACTTATGGACCATAAGTTAAATTTTAACACCCATATTTCCACCACGGTCGCAAAGGCCATGAGTGTCCTGGGTTTCATTAAAAGATGGTCAAAAGAATTTGATGACCCCTATACAACTAAAGTTCTTTTTACTTCGCTTGTCCGTCCTATTTTAGAGACTGGATCTTGCATTTGGTCACCTCAATATGAGTCCCACCAGATTAGACTTGAATCCGTTCAAAAGCAGTTCTTGCTATTTGCTCTTCGTGGCTTAAGCTGGGATCGCAATGTCAATTTGCCTTCGTATTCTAGTAGACTTCTCTTGATTAACCTTCCTTCTGGCCTGGCCTTCTGGCCTGGCTTACTGGTATCCAGCATCTCCAAAAGCACCGGTGGCCAAAGCTGGTCACATGTACGTTCCGAGGACAACCCTGCTGATCTGGCATGCCGTGGGACCTCCGCGGCCGAGTTATCGGCCAGTAGCCTCTGGTGGCATGGGCCGGACTGGCTCCAGCGGGACCCCGAGTACTGGCCAACTCTCCATAATGAACTTCCAGACACCCAGCTGGAGCAAGGAGTCCAGTGCCACACCGTCGCGACCACCCTACTCGATGACGTTAGCGAACGTTTCTCGGACTATGGTAGGGCATTACGAGTCACCGCGTACATCCTACGCGTCGCCGCCAAAAGGACGTAAACGCCTTCCACAGCCCACCTCATCAATGAGGAATTGCTCTCCGCTGAGCGCGCCTTGATCCGGACCTCCCAGCGCCGAGAATACATCGTGGAGATACGGGCCCTGGGAGAAGGGCGACCCCTTCCGACATCCAGCACGCTACTCAACTTAAACCCCTTCCTCGACCAGCATGGGATACTCCGCGCCTGTGGACGACTACGGGCCGCTGAGTCCCTCCGGTACGATGAACGTCACCCGATTCTCCTCCCCTACAATACTCATTTCACGCGCCTGCTTGTTGAATTCGCGCACCGCATCACGTTGCATGGCGGCAATCAACTGATGGTTCGGTATCTGCGCACCAAGTTCTGGATCCCACGGATAAAGAACCTAGTGAAGTCCCACATCAAGGGGTGTAAGGTCTGCATCGTGCATCGTCGACGACTGCAGACTCAGATGATGGGTGATCTTCCTCGAGAGCGCATCACGTACTCCCTGCCCTTCACCCACACGGGCATTGACTTCGCAGGGCCGTTTGAGATCAAGAACTACACGGGGCGCGCGTGCCTCATCACGAAGGGTTATGTCTGCGTCTTTGTGTGTTTCGGCACGAAGGCGATCCACCTCGAGGCGACCTCCGACCTCAGCATGGAACGATTTCTAGCAGCCTTCTCCCGGTTTGTGCAGCCTCGTCCGAGTGGCTGATGTCACAACAGCGCGTGGGTCTATTCGAAGACCCGTAGCGAAGCTCATCCTGTTGCCAGACAACAGGAGTCCTGAGCCTAAAAACCTATCGTGACATCCAATCCCTCTATGTTCCGACCGAATGTCCTCGTCTCCGTGCATGTTGTCCGTTCTCGTGCATCGACTAATCCACTCTCCCCTATGTAATCTCTTTCGTTACAGTTCATTCAACTCGCACCTCAATAGCAACATGGCCCCCAAGCGTCTGCCGCACCACCGTTTGGTTCCTCACGGGACGAACGCGTACCGATGCCGGGTCTGCCGGGGGTTCATGCACTCCGGCAGTGCCAACGCTTTCTGAACCTCCTAGGGGAAAAGCGGCTCCGGGCGGTTCTTATCAATAAGTATTACCCCAATTGCTTGGCACACGAGCATTCATCCGACGCGTGCCGGACTCGCCACGGTTGCCGACGATGTGGGCAAAAGCACCATACTTTGCTCCATATGGCCGACCAACCGCCGAGACAACGCTCTCGAGCCCAGCGTCTCTCCTTTCCTCCGGACGTGCTGCACCATCATCACCATCCCGTTCCCGATCCTCTTCCGACCGCTCCGCTTCTCCAGAAGGCGCACCCGAGATCTCACTCTCCTCTCTGCTCCAAGCCAGGACGACGACCATCATGCCAACAGCAGTCCTCCGGTTGGGCAATGGCTCGAAATCCTTCGAGACCCGCGTCCTCCCTCAATGCATGCGCGGCTGGGAGCCGCATCAATTTGTCCTTTGCCTGGTCCATGGGGTTGGCTGTGACCAAGGTCGGGGTCGACCAAGCCTGCACGGCCGTCCTCGAGTCGAGGTCCGACAGTACGTTCCGGCGGAATATCATCTTCCGGGTCGAAAAGGACCTGCGCATCCGCACTCCCATCCGGGAAGTGTCGGCACCGGTCCGGGAGACCGCCACTCTGATCCTGGCCGACCCCAACTTATATCGACCGGCGTCGGTATCCGTAATGCTCGAGGCAGACCTCTATCCTGAGGTCATCCAACCAGGCTGCGTGCCCGGTCATAGCGGTATTCCCGCAGCCCAGAGCACCGTAATCGGTTGGGTCATCTCCGGCTCCTGCTTCATCTTACATATGTCCATGGTGGCAATTGCAACATGTTGCAAGGGGGGCGGGTGAACAGCAGTGAACGGTGAAGAGCAGTGAGGAGTGAGGAGGGTTTTTTTGATCCTCGGCGTCTACGGTCACACCAGGAGGGGTGTCTTTATTTTCTGATGGGCGCCGCCATTTCACTACCGTACGAGATTTTCAGCCGAACACCCGTTCTTCTTTCTTCATTTTTACTTTTTGCGATTCAAGTGCTTTTTAAAACCGAACCATTAGCGTGTGTGTATCGGTATCATTCCTAAAGTGAATAAAGTCAAATTAATTTAAACGAAGTTATCGCGCGTTTTAATTTCTCCCCAAACTCACCAGACCCAGAAGAAATTGGCACCCGCCAACTCCTGAAACTTGATTTGGATCCTTCCGCCCCCCCCACGAACACAAGGTAAGTGACCTCCACGACTTGAGGAATTGGTAAGTTGTTTAGCATTAGAGTAGGACAGTTTCTTCTGTTAAGCGTATATTTAACATTTTTGCATTTCTGCTTGTTGACCCGGATACGCTAGGATCCTCTAATTTTGCAGATGCTTGTATTGGGCATTTGGATCTGCTGAGGATTGCCGTAACATCGCAAAAGTGGACGTTGTAAGTCCTAAACTCGTTGGTAAGTCTGCAGTGTACAGCAGGTAGAGCAATGGGCCGAGTACACTGCCTTGCGCTACACCAGCTTTGATTTCTTAGTCAACCGAGACGGACATCTCACAACGAATTTCCTTTTGGAAAGGTAAGATTCCATGAGTTTGTGGGTGTACTGTGGGAGTTTTTATCGGATCAGACCCTCTAGCCAAACACTATCGAAAGCCTGGGCTACGTTGAGAAAGACAGCCGCACAGTATTCTTTTAGTTCGAATGCTGTTCGTATTTCGGATGTTATACGATTGACTTGCTCAATTGTCCCATCTTTTTCGCGGAAGCCGAACTGGTGTGAAGGGATTGTGTTCACCAATGCCAAAAATTAGTTTAGTCGGATCTGCAGGACCTTTTCAAAAAGCTTCGAAAGACATGGCAGCAAACTAATTGGACGATAGGATGATGGCTGGGTTTTCTCCTTTCCCACTTTAGGAATCATGATGATAGTGAACCTTTTCCAAGCTCTTGGGAAGTAGCCAATTCTTATTATAGCGTTGAACAGTTTGCAGATATATTGTATGGCGATTGTAGGGAGTTCTAGGACCATTTTCGGTGTGATTAGGTCATGGCCGGGGGCTTTGTTCGGCTTTGTGTGATTTTTAATAACTGCAGTGATTTCATCTCATTGGAGTTCGAAGTACTCACTATCCGTTAATGTGCTTCAAGGGGGAAGTACAAATGAGTTTGATGTTGGATTCGGCAGGAAAACCATTTTAAGATGGCACTCATGTACATTTTAAATTTAAGCCAATTTGTTTTGTTGTTTGTAAGTATATATAGGCGATCAAGCACTTGAGGTCTTGTTAACAGTGTGAATAGCACTGGAGAGTGATCGGAGGTTAAATATAGCAGTGTTTCCGCAGTGATCCGATTACGCCGAATCCTATTGGTTACTGCGAAATCAATCAAGTCAGGCACTTTTTTGTGGATCTGTGGGCCAATAAGTAGGCCTACCAGTTAAGACGCAATCCATCTTATTGAGTGAGATGACTATTGTGTTGGTCAACTGCTTGCCTTTGGGATTTTCCAGGCGAGATCCCCAGTGCGTATGTTTGGCATTATAGTCCCCTGTTGCAATGAAGCGATCTCCGAGTGTGTTAAAGAAATCGGTAAATTCCTTTTCAGAGATTGAGAAGCATGGTCGGCAGTACAGGAACAGTTGCAGTTCATTTTTGTGCATGGAGATGCCGTTAGCATTCCAAAGACATAGACGTAGGGAAGCTATTATTTATTCTCGATAAGCTTCTGGATAAGCGGGTTTTGATTCCGCATCAGTTCCTGCATACAGTTTTGCATGAACGTCATAAAACCGGTCATGTTTTGATTAAGTGAGATCAATAGGGTCTCTAAACCACTTGGAGTTTGCTGGCCAAGTTCTGGTGCGCTAGGTTGCGGATTGTGTAGATTATGCAGTGACGGGGTCTCTTTCGCGGGCTCCATCACTAGGACTGGATGTAGCAGGCATGTTAGACGATCTATCAGCCTCGGCGAAGAATACCTCCGGTGTAGGTTGGGAGGCATTGAAGGTGATTTTTGGTCCAGATGGGGGTTCGCACGCGTTTAGGTGTGATTTAAGATCCTTGAAGACAGGACATCCACTGTAGTTAGCTGAGTGGTTCCATCCACAGTTACTGCATAGTCTTAGTGCGACGTTGTTTCTGTCCTTGGTGCAAATGCCATCTTAATGATGTTCGCCGCAGCCAACACACACTGACCTAAGATTGCAATTGTTAGAGGTGTGGTTGTATTCCTGGCAGTTTTTACACTGCGGTGGTTGGTATCTCTTATGGGGCTCCTCTACGGTGATGCTTCTGTGCAATAGGAGCTGATGGTTGCAGATGGGGTGCACTTCATTTGACTTCGACCGCTTTACATCTGGTTGGAGCTCAATTTTAAAGAGCGGCTGTGCGACTTTATTCGTGTTGATGATGTTGACAACGGACTTAACCGCTAAACCTTTTTCGGCCAATGCGTCTGCTATTTCTTGAGCTGGGACCGATGGCTTGATCCCTTTCAACACAATCCGAAACCCCTTACTGCTTTTCAGTTGGTACGTATCGAAGTTGATGTTAGCACTACGGAGGTACTTTCGATGATGCGGAAATTGTCCTCGGTTTGGGTTTGACATTTAATTTATTTTATATTACGTATGTGACGACGCTGTCGCTGAAGCCAGGAGATCCTGCTTTCGCGCAAGGCGAGTTTATTAGCGCGCACGTTGTTCGACAACCTTCGAGGCTCTGTGTCTGGGGTATAAGAGACGTCGGAATATCCTCAAGACTGCGATCCGTTCCAGCAAACGTGAATGTTTTCTCGCTTTGTGCGACTCTGCTGAGCACGACCCCTGTGGCAAGGCCTACCAGTTAGTGGCCAAGCGTCTAAACTCCAGTAGGAACCCATCCCCAAGGGATGCGCAAACGGTACGCTTAATTGTTGACGGGCTTTTCCCTGAGGTCGACGAAGCAATGCGTGTGCCCTATTTGACTCCAGGTGGAAACTACAAAACCCGGTTTTTGCTGCCGAAGCCGGGGAAGCTGCATGGTGAGGCATCCTTCTATAGGCCCATCTGCCTCATCGATACAGCTGGCAAAGCCCTTGAGGCAATAATCTGCTCGCGTCTGGAAACGGCAATCATGGACGGTCATTCTGAGCACCAGTTTGGATTCAGGAAGGCGATATTTACGATCGACCGGGTGGTAGGATTAGCTGTAAGTGCAATTGTAGGAACGAGATGGAAAGGTGGTGCCAAAGAATACTGTCTTGTGGTAACACTCGACATCAAAAACGCCTTCAATTCAGCGAGATGGAAGATGCAATGCCTTCCAATGACGATCTCCATCTCGGCAAAGGAGAAAATCACAATGCTGCCAATATATTGCCCTCCCCAGCCAGTTTGGACGACTGAAGAATTAAAGCAACTGCTAAAAACTGTTGAGTCGAATGGTAACGACCGATAGTACCTAATTTGCGGCGACTTGCCACAGCGGGGGCAAACCCACTAAAGATAGAAGGAAGAGGCCGTCTGCATTAGACTTCGCAACCTACAAAGGAATTCATGATAACCGATTAAAAACGTATGCCAGCAATGAACTTAGCTCAAACCACTTACCCATTCATATCGAAATGTCCATCTCAGGACCTATAGCCACAAATGATGGGTCAATACCACTCCTACCAAAGAGTGCGAACATTAAAAAGTTCTTACAAACTCTGGAAAATATAATTAAACTAGAAATATAAATGACCAGAGGGCCGGGGCTAACTTTGTATACCCTTGCAAATATTTTTGGTAACTCTTTTCTTACCCATAGCCATCAAAATGTAACAACGTAAATTTGAAAGCAATCGCATCAAAAGTAACGAAGTTATTGACAAAATTCACTGTTTTTGACCGATCGTTCCTATGGTATTGAGAAAAGTCACTGTTCGTGACTTTGCCGTTTGTATGGGAGCTATACGATATAGCTCTTATTCTCCTACTAAATACATATATACAACAACTTGCTCCGTCTTTCTTATTTTCTACAGCAATGGAAAATAGCAGCTATCTCGGTGAACCTAGAAAGAGTCCTGCCGAAGTATCGCCCTACAGGCCGATCATTCTCATGTCGGGATTGTCAAAGATGTTCGAACTTTTCCTCCTCCTCCTCTTTGACCACAATTACTTCAAAAAGCCATACCCAGCCATCAGTTTGGCTTCAGAAAGGAACACTCTGCAGAACAACAACTGGCTAGTATAGTAAATCCGATGTTGATTTTGTTCCAAGTATATTATTTTTGTTTACAAAAATGAAAGACACAAGCAGATCTTTTTGGTTTGAGTTTGGTTTATTGAATAATTCTTAATTCGGTTACAGTTGTTAACTAAAGCTATGTATAGGCCGCCGCAGCAGGATAGTGAGGATGTATCATATTGCACATTAGACCAGAGCGGCCGCGCGTGTTATATTTGCCGACACAGCAATTGTCCAGCACCATGCACTCATGGTTGGTCATGTTACTTAGAAGGCAAATGCACTTGAATGTTGCCGATTTGGCCGAATTTGGGCGCGATGGTTAGTTGGTGAAGGCGAAGCCCTTTACACTAATTCTAATGGCGCCCAAGGGTATGCACATTAAAAAGGTGGAATCTGCAGTTGCAAGCTTTGCCGTTCTTTTCTCACTTCATGTAATTTGGAATTCCCAACTACTTTTAGCGTTGAAGATATGGTATGGCCATTACAACGGTGGATTCTTTAGCGAAGTCTGCTGATGATAGAACTTGGTGGTTCTTGAAATAGCTATACAAACAACGTGCTCACCTTTTGTGCTGCCTATGATTTAAAATCTTACAAAATTGGTAAGATTTATTGACCTGAAGCCGACTTGCTGTAAACCATCTTTTTGCATATAGTACAATATACTATAACAAAAAAATTGGGCGCGATGGTTAGTTGGTGAAGGCGAAGCCCTTTACACTAATTCTGATGGCGCCCAAGGGTATGCACATTAAAAAGGTGGAATCTGCAGTTGCAAGCTTTGCCGTTCTTTTCTCGCTTCATGTCGTTTGGAATTCCCAACTACTTTTAGCGTTGAAGATATGGTATGGCCATTACAACGGTGGATTCTTTAGCGAAGTCTGCTGATGATAGAACTTGGTGGTTCTTGAAATAGCTATACAGACAACCTGCTTACCTTTTGTGCTGCCTATGATTTAAAATCTTACAAAATTGGTAAGATTTATTGACCTGAAGCCGACTTGCTGTAAACCATCTGTTTTGCATATAGTACAATATACTATAACAAAAAAATTGGGCGCGATGGTTAGTTGGTGAAGGCGAAGCCCTATACACTAATTCTGATGGCGCCCAAGGGTATGCACATGAAAAAGGTGGAATCTGCAGTTGCAAGCTTTGCCGTTCTTTTCTCGCTTCATGTCGTTTGGAATTCCCAACTACTTTTAGCGTTGAAGATATGGTATGGCCATTACAACGGTGGATTCTTTAGCGAAGTCTGCTGATGATAGAACTTGGTGGTTCTTGAAATAGCTATACAGACAACCTGCTTACCTTTTGTGCTGCCTATGATTTAAAATCTTACAAAATTGGTAAGATTTATTGACCTGAAGCCGACTTGCTGTAAACCATCTTTTTTGCATATAGTACAATATACTATAACAAAAAAATTGGGCGCGATGGTTAGTTGGTGAAGGCGAAGCCCTATACACTAATTCTGATGGCGCCCAAGGGTATGCACATGAAAAAGGTGGAATCTGCAGTTGCAAGCTTTGCCGTTCTTTTCTCGCTTCATGTCGTTTGGAATTCCCAACTACTTTTAGCGTTGAAGATATGGTATGGCCATTACAACGGTGGATTCTTTAGCGAAGTCTGCTGATGATAGAACTTGGTGGTTCTTGAAATAGCTATACAGACAACGTGCTCACCTTTTGTGCTGCCTATGATTTAAAATCTTACAAAATTGTTAAGATTTATTGACCTGAAGCCGGCTCATACCCAGTTTTCATTTTTTTTTTTATATATTAATTGATTAAAATTTTTAACCTATCTTTATGCACTAATTATTTCCTATTCGTTGTATCTTTCATTAAAATTATATCCCTATCCTTTATTTCTTTTATGATGTATGGACCCAAATATTTAGATTCTAACTTATGACCCGTATCATTACGTAATAAAACTTTATTTCCTATTTCTAATTCGATATTTTTAACTTTTGTATCATATATTTCCTTATTCTTTGCCTTATGCTGTTCTAACATAATTCTGGCTCTTCTATGCTATATAGTGGAGTTATCTTATCAACACTATTAAAATGTTTGGGCAAATTCGAAGTTTTTCCGAATACCAATTCATATGGACAATAATCATGTGCCATAGAGGGTGTTGTATTAAAACAATATGCGAAGTATCGTGTCCATACATCCCAGTCAGTTTTGTCAACTGAAATGTATGATCGTAAAAATTTGTTAAGTGTTCGGTGGCTTCGCTCCACAGTGCCTACAGTCTGGTGATGATGTGCAGTTGAAGTTATTTTTTTTTATTTGCAAGTTTTTGCATAAATCTGCAACTATTGAGTTTCTATATTCTGTTCCCATGTCCGTAATGAACGTCTTCATTGTGACCGTACTGCAGAATGAAATCTTGAAATATAGCTTTCGCTACTGTTTTTGCACTTTTGTCTTTTATTGGTATTATTACAAGGTATTTTGTTAGATCGTAGATTACTGAATATTGATTTCCTTGTTCTGACTTCGGAAGTGGACCGATCGTATCCACAATTACCCTGTCGAAAGCCAGTTGTGGCGTTTCAGTTATAATTAACGGAGTTTTTGTATGCTTTGTTATCTTTGCTTTTTGACACTTATTACAATTTTTCATTAATTGTGATATTCTCGTGTCACATTCCAATAGTAATGCCTTTTTATTTTGGCTATAGTTCTTAATATTCCCGCATGACCTTGACCGTATGTCCTTGTAAAGGGTCATCGTGGAACGTAAACAGTATTGCTTGTTTTTCTTTATTATTATTTGATAATAGGGTCACCGACTTGAGAAGCGCTACTCTTAGAAATTTTAAAATCTTATTACCCATATTTTTGAAAGATCCTATTGAAATAGTTTCAAAGATCTTTTCGCTCGGTGCCACTTTGACTTGACTGATATTGAGTGTACCGGCTTCTTTTTCGAGCCTTTGAAAAAATTGGCCTAAGTCAAGAATTCCATTGGTATGCATATCGCAAATGTCAATTCTTGCTATAACTTTCTTGCCATGTTTGAATGTGCTTAAAGAATCTGTTATTGGCAAGGTCACTACTTTTCGTACTTCGCCATTTAGAATGAAGTCATATACATTGGGCTTAGAAGCATTAAGAGATTGCTCTTGCAAATCTTTTATTTTACTTTCATTTTCTTTTCCTGCGCAGGAATTTGACTGTTTACTTTGATTTCTGGTAGTGACTCTCAGAATTTTGTTACTGGTTTGAATATTTTGTAAGTCCTGTATTGTTATTCTCGATAGCGCGTCGGCTACGAAATTATCTTTTCCCTTTAGATACTCTACCGTAAGATTATATTCCTCGTCTCGTTTTGTCATTGAAAACAAATAAGTTAACGCTCTGTGATCTGTTTCGACAGTAAAATGTCTACCATAAATGTATGGTCTGAAGTGCGTGATTGCCCAGTGAATTGAAGCTAACTCTTGTTCAGTTGTACTCTTATTACTCTCATCTTTTGTGAAAGATCCAGGCGCATATGCTACTGGAAGCTGTAGTCCATTTTTATTTTGCATCTGTAATTATGCAAAATTCTTTGCTAAAATCTTGGTACTGTAACAAAGTTGGGTTCATTAATGCTGATTTTGAATGCTCGAACGCATTTTGACAATCACTTGTCCATTCGAATTTAACATTTTTCTTACATATTCTTACCTAATACGAGAATATTCAGCGAAGCTTTGTATAAATATTCGATAATAGTTGCAAAATGTAATGAATCTTCTAGCGCTGTCCGCATCATGTGGGACTGGATAATTTTGAATGACATCATACTTTGTGTCATCAGGCAAGTTTCCTTTATCTCTGCATTTATGTCCCAAAAAGGTGACTTTATGCATAAAAATGTAATGATGGCTACACTTCTGAAAACCATCTGTTAGATTATTGAGCATATGTTTTTCGGAACAACCTATGACTATTAAGTCATCCATGTAAAGGAATGCTTGTGAAGGTTCAAGGCCAGTGAATGCTATAGTCATCATTCTCTGGAACGAATTTGGCGCTATTTTTAAACCGAATGGTAATCGCGTGAAGCGATATGAGCCATTACATGTGAAAAAGGATGTTATGTCTCGTGACTCTTCTTCGAGTTCAATCTGATGAAAACCCGACATTAGGTCGAGGCATGCAAAATACTTTGCTCTACCTAATTGATCCAAAATGTCATCAATTCTAGGTAATGGAAATTTATCGGACAACAATTTTTTATTAATTTGACGATAGTCAATTACTAATCGCCATTTGTTATTTTCGGAACTTGGTAACGATTTTTTCGGTACTAATAAAAGTGAGCTGTTATAAGGAGATACAGAGGGCTCGACTATTTCGTCTTTTATAAGCTTTTGGACTTGTCTTTGTATTTCATCTTTCTGACTATGAGGATTTCTATAATTTTTTATGTAAATTGGTTCATTTTTGTTTATAAAAATTGTTTGTTGTTATTGATTCCGTTTCTAGTCCGAATACATCACTATATTTCTTGCACAACTTCGTAAGTTGGCTGTGAAACTGTGGGGTAAAATTTTTTGATAACGTAGTTAGTACTGCGTTTTCACGCTGTTCTTTATTTGCTTCGATTATTTCGTAGCAGGAAAGCGGTTCATACTTCAAACTTGATATGTTTACTATTTTATCTATATTTGTAGTATTTATTATGGTATTTGCTAAATAAATACCATATTGAATTTCTTGATTTGGAATCAATACACTTGTGAATTTATTTCAATTTTGCGGACAACTTGGGATCTTGCTGGCAAACCTTTTGAATTATTACCAGAACTGTACGATATATCGGTTATTTAAGGTTGTTTGGTCTAATTATTAACCAGTCTTCGGACGGATTAAAATCTAATTGACAGTTGTATTTTCTTATGAAATCGATTCCTAGTATTCCATCACATGGAATAGCGAATTGGGTATTAACGATATGAAAGTCGTGTGGGATTATTTATTTTGAAGATCGTATTTGAACAGAAGTAAACCCTATGGATTTAGTTACTTCTTGACTAATTCCTTGAATATTTATGATTTTATTGGTTTGGAAACTTTGAAAATTGTCGGAATTTTCTTTTACAATAGATATTTCGGATCCTGTGTCAATTAAAATACTAACTTTTTTCCCGTAGCCACATTTGTGAAGGTAACAAACGTATTTTGGTTAAAACTGACGGCGTGAATCTTATTATTCTTTACTGCTGGGTATCTAAAGGTGCTTTGGAGTTTCCCGAAGCATTCTGTGCTACCCTAACATTATTACTGATGTAACCGTTTTTTTGGTTATTTCCTCGGCTACCTCTATTATTCCTGTTGTAACCTCTGTTGTTTCCTCTGTAGTTATTATTTCGCTTTTGTTGGTAATTTTGGCCGTTATATTGTTATTATTATAGTTACTGTAATAACCATGACCATTGACTCTACCATGATAATTATATTTGTTATTATAATTACCACGGTTTCTTTGGCCAAACAGGACCGTATTTGGATTACCTGTTATCTCAGTACTTTTTTGTAAGTACTTTGCTATAGCTTCGTTCATGGTTTTGAAATTGCCAAAGTCAAGTATAGTTGTAATTCTAGTTTGTTCGCAATTTCCAATCATTGTTTCTATAGCATTGTCTGCGCTATGCTTAAGAGCAAGTGCAGCTGGCATACCTTCATCGATATACGCAGCTTGAAGTGTTTTGCGTAAGTTGTCTATTTCCGAAGTGAATTTGTCAGCGGCTTTACCTTTCTGAGTGGTATACTTCAATTTGGCTTTTATAACTTTGGATGTTTCACCAATTACAGTGCCTTGCAATTTTTGTATTATTGCGTCAATTGCTTTCGTAGTCGCCTTTCATCATATCTACCAACCTCAGGGCTGTCACAAATCTTTGGAGTTGCATTTTTGTTCCATTGAATTCAGGTATGGCCATGTTTATATCTTTCATATATGCCCTTCGGGCATTTAATTCTGCCATTGTGTCAGTTGTGTTTATGACACTTGTATTAATTTCTAAATCTGATTCGTTGTTTTATTCAGACAACGTTTCTATTTTAGGTAATCTTAATAGCGCAGGAATTGTTAGATCGTTTAGATCTTTTTCTTCTATTTCTTCCTCGCTTGTTTCAGATTCTTCACCTTCTTGCTCTGTTTCCTTTTTACAAGTGTCTACGCTCAGAGGTGAATTAAGTAGGGTAGGTATTAGGAGAGATTAGGTTTGCACGTAACTTGATCAAAAAATTGGAAATCTTTGACCGGTTTGTTTTGCCTATGTTCTCTCTATTAAAATGCACTAAATTTCTTGCTTCGTTAAAAGAATCAACTAAAATTTATGCCTGGTTGTTTATTGTTTCCTTTTGGATATTTCTATTCTGTGTTACGCATTTGTATGATATTTTTAAATTTTCTTTTATATTTTGGTTATGGAGAAGTAATTCTTCCCATTCCATGCTTAAAAGTTTATATATTTTTTTTTAATTTTCATCAATTTGTATATCCTCATCTGATTCTGCTATATCACCATTTCTATATCTGCTTCAAAAATGTTATGTACCCATTCAGGTATATCCTTATGTTTAGGGCTGCTTAATAATAATCTTCTATATGGATGGATTTTTCCATAAGGCCTACAATAATTCTTTTAAATTTGTAGTTATTAGCTATCCAAAATTTAATCTCCTTGTACTTTTTATCTACTGTGCCCGAGTCTATCAGGAAATCAAGAAAGGGAATATATTTTTGAAGATGTTTAGTTTCTATTGTTTTCATACTTATTCAATTTATATTTTATTTTGGCAACAACTTATTATTATTGGGATTCATCCATCAGGTAGAAGCGACATGTGCCTATTGAATTCGAGAAACAGCGTATACGTGGTACTGTGACTATAAAACTCCTTGAATTGGGAAATCTTCTCCCGTAATAGTGATCTGATCTGTACTAAACATATAGAATTTTGTGCTGAGTTATTATTAAAATAATCGTCTAAAGTACTCATATTAATCAATTGATATATATATTTTGTTCAGTTTAATTTGTTCATTTTAAAAATCGGAAAACATTTTTTTTTTTTTGATAATTTTGAAATGCACTGTTATATTAATTGATGCATATTGTAACGATCCTTTCTCGTCCCTTGGGATATCTATGCTATCTCTTGGGCTAGGTTCGGCACAACAAAATTTATTTTGTGCCCCGGTGAAATTAGAACAGGTTTGTTTATTGATTTGTTTTGGTGGTATGTTTATTTACGATTGTTTATGGGCTTGGTTGGATATGACAAGTTTCTCTACGGTAGTTCTGGACCCGGACAGCGTTGGTGAGTCACTTCGAATCCGTCGTCGTCCCTTCTTGCCTTCCCCTTTGCTCCTGTAGCCGTTGCTGGTTGTTGTCTCAGCCTGTATCGTGTGCTCGATTTGTGCTCCACACCTCTGCACCCCCTTCGCTATGCTTGTTGAGATGGCTTTTGCTTTATGGCTATGGGACGAATCCCGTAGCTATTATCACGAAGCAGGATGTGCCTCAGCAATTGGTACTCGTCAGGATATATAGATCCTGGAATTTCGGCAGTAGGATATATCCTCGTGCCTACCACTGATTTTAGATACTCCTGGAAATGCTTGGCTTCTCTCCAATTTACTCTAGCTTGAGTACGGTGTTTGTTATCCTTATTTAAGGACTTGTTGCTATCGGATGAACTGTACAGATTACTCGTAAGGCCTGTATAGTTCCTAGGTTTTCTGCTTGTGTTTCCTTGATAAGTTCTTAAGGTTACTCGTAAGGCCTTAATTACTTGTTACTTGATCACGACTTGATGACTTGATGATTTTTGATTGATGGGCGTTGCCTTTATATAGGCAACTCCCACGGCCTCAGGAATAGATTGGTGTAGTACCACTATACAGCTGGTACATTTCCATCGGCCCTCTGCTTTCACCCACGCATCCACTTGTTCCTATGCGTGGTGAAAGTCCCGTAAATCCTTGGCGCATATGTCCACTTTCTCTGTGGCTGCGCGCCCATCTATTCCTTGTCCTTATCTTTCTTGCTTGTACATATTGACTTGCATCACTTTCTCATGTTGGCGTCGCCTTCCTATTGGCCGCCCATCGTATCCCGTTGACTTTCTCTGCTTTTTTTCTCTGTCAGCGCTGCCGTCGCCCGTCGCTCCCTTTGATCCACTCGTTATACCCAATTTCGCCCATATTCTCTTCATATTATATTTATATACATATATACTAATTGTATTAATTTAAACTATTGTTTAATCATAATCAGCCTAATTAATTTAATATACAACATCGTTTAATTTCCCATGCAATGCACTTTCATACGCATATCGTATCTATTAGATAGAGGGCTTCACCATTGTTCATCCCTCCCCCTTCGGTTCGCATATTCCCCTATCCAATCCACAAACCATTATCGTTTCATATAATGCATGCATGCCCCGCACCCGTCTCACGGGCTTGCTTGGCCCTCACTTTTATTCTCTTTCGCTCACAAGATTTTTGGCTGCTCGCAATCTAACTGCTTTCGTTCTCATGAGCGTGACGTAGGCAGAGAGCACCCTATTGGCCACCGGTATTCTCCCTTGCTGTCACTCACGCATAGTGTACGTGTGACGTGCGTGTATGCTTATTCAGCGTATATTCATGAGCCCAGTGTGCTAATGCATGCATCTCTATATTTGCCTCTATGTGCCTAATGAGGCCAATGCGCCCTTTTTGCATGCAATTATGCCCTCAAGCCTGGTTTCATTTACTCTTTTACAGTCGATATTATGCATTATGCCTCCCACGCATCTTCCCGCTTGTACGAAATTGCCAGCGGTCGCCTGTGGCTCGATCGGTCATGTTTGATCGTAAATCATGGGATCGAGCCATGTTGGACTTGGTTGCCCATCGCATGTGTGTGCACATCGGTTACTTTGCATTATGCTTCCCACGCATCTTCCCGCTTGTACGAAATCGCCGGCGGTCGCATGCGGTTCGATCGAGCCATGCTTGATCGTAAGTCATGGGTTCGAGTTGGTTCGATCGAGCCATGTTGGTCGTAGACCACTTATATTGAATCGGTTCGATCCATCAGCAGCAAGTTCGGTCGTATATCGTACGTTTGGTTTGTGTCTCGGCTGTATCTTGTATCTGTCATAAATGACAGACGTCATCGTCAGATGAAGAGCAGGAGTAATAACGGAGGTACCAGTGGCTCGAATCGCCAATGACTGTACAGCGAGCCGGGCAGCGGTAGGCTCCGAAGCGGCAGCCGAGACAGCAGCGGGAACTGCAGGGGCCGGCATGGAAGCAGGTACAGCAGCAGCTGGTCTTGCAGCGGCAAGCCTGGAAGCGGTGAATACGTAAGCTGCGGGTACTGCAACGGCATGTCTGGAAGTGGCGGCTACAGCAGTAGAGGGTATGGCAACGGCGGACGCGGCAGCAGCCGGTACTGCAGCGGCAGGCATGGAGGCAGTGGGTACTGTAACGACAGGCCTGGAAGCGGCGGGCACAACAGGAGCTGGCACAACAGCGGCGGGAACAGCAGCGGCAGAGGCGGGTGCGGCAGCGGCGGGCACAGCGACAACCGGTACTGCAGCAGCAGGCACAGCAGTGGGTACGATAGCAGCGGGTACAGCGGCGGCGGCTACAGCAGTGGATACGGCGGCGGCAGTCACAGCAGTGGGCACGTGAGCAGCTTGTACAGCAGCGGCGGGCACAATGGCAACTGGTACTGCGGCGGCAGGCACAGCAGTGGGCACGTGAGCAGCGGGTACAGCAGCAGCAAGTACTGCAGCGGCAGGCACATCAGTGGGTACGGCAGCGGCAGCAGCGAGTACTGCAGCGGCAGGCCTGGAAGCGGCGGGTTTGGAAGCTGCGGGTACAGCAGCAGCGGGTACGGAAGCGGCGGGCACGGCAGCGGCAAGCCTGGAAGGGGAGGATGTGGAAACAGCAATTGGCCCAGCAGGGGCGGATGCGGCAGTGGTTAGCCCAGCAGGGGCTAGTATGGCAGCAGTTGGCCCAGCCGGGGCGGGTATATCAGCAGTTGGCCCAGCAGGGGCGGATGTCTCAGCAGTGGGCCCGGCAGGGGGCGGATGTGGAAGCAGTTGGCCCAGCAGGGGCGTATGTGTCAGCAGTTGGCCCAGCAGGGGCGAGTATGTCAGCGGTTGGCCCAGCAGGGGCGGATGGGTCAGCAGTTGGCCCGGCAGGGGCGAGTATATCAGCGGTTGGCCCAGCAGGGGCGAGTATATCAGCGGTTGGCCCAGCAGGGGCGAGTGTATCAGCGGTTGGCCCAGCAGGGGCGAGTGTGGCAGCATTTGGTCCGGCAGGGGCGAGTATATCAGCAGGTTGGCCCAGCAGGGGCGGATGTGTCAGCAGTTGGCCCGGCAGGGGCGGATGTGTCAGCGGTTGGCCCAGCAGGGGCGGAGTATATCAGCAGTTGGCCCAGCAGGGGCGGATGTGTCAGCAGTTGGCCCGGCAGGGGCGAGTATGTCAGCAGTTGGCCCAGCCGTGGCGGATGTATAGCAGCTGGCGCGGCCCGGCAGGTGGCAGGGGCGGTTGTGGCCGCAGTCGGCACAGCAGCTCTCGGTACTGCAGCAGCGGCGGCTCCAGTGGCAGCCGGTACCGCAGCGGCAGTCAAGTGGGTATACCAGCAGCGGTGGGCATGGAGGCGGCCATCTTAGACGCAGAACGTGCGTGGAGCTAAAAACGCGATTCTTCACTGTCTCGTGTGGCGGTGCCCAGTCGGCAAGTTTTCCCGACTGTGAATGACGACGGTACCTCGACTCCGCTTGCGCGCAGAGCTCTCGTCATCTCCTCATTGGTAACTCCTTTTTGGGTTGTTCCGAAAAATTTTCCCAAAATAAAAATAAATTTTCAAAATTGGTGGCGTGCACAGAAATATATCTATTTCCGTCTAGTAATCCCACTTGTGAGTTGTAAACACCTATTTATTTTAGAAAAATGATAGTGATTAGTGTTGATGATCAAGATTTTATTTTTAAGTTTTCGGAAGTTGGTGCGTCTAGCTCGTTCAAGCGTCACCGGAAGAAGAGAGAGAAAACTTTCATTGCGGAACCAGGCCGATACCGATATTTTCCAGAGGCGACTTAATACTAACAAACGATACTTAAATCCTAACAATCGAGACTTTAAATTCTAACAATCGAGACTTATTACTAACCATCGATACTTATTACTAACAATCGATACTACAATACTGGTTTCGCCATATGCGTGAGTATTTAAAAGACTTGTAAATAATTGGGATCTTACAATAAAATAAATATGAATGTCGTTAATGCGTTTTTTTTTCTTTTTCTCTAGAGCTGTATAATTACCTTCTGCTTAATCAAAGCACATTTTAATTTCCTTTTTTGACATCAAGAACGAACATACCGAACTAAAACGCGGCAAAATTTCATTTGCAAAATTACCAAATTTTTAATACTTCAAAGAAAATTAGCACTTACTCAAGAAGTATATCTTGAAATAGAGAACACCAACATCATTCAAGTCCATGAAAAGATGGCTTGTATTTATTCGGATTTGAAATTTACTTGTGCTATTTTAACCACAAAAAAATGAAATATTAATTTTTTTTTCCACTTCCTGCAAAGGACTGTTCCGCTTGGTTGCCACTTTGAAAAGAATTTATCAAGATAGTTCGCCTATGCTCTATGCCTAGCTTTGATCTTCGTTTAGACCCGAAGTCAATTGTCAAAGTGACATTATCCGCTATTGGCATAATGGGAAAAAGAAATGTACCACTGTGGTGAACTTTCCTTTTGCAATCAAGCAGTGCATTCGCGGGTCTTTTCAATTCTGCCTTCCTTTCTTTTTTTTACTTTTTTTTTCTTTTAATTTATTTTTTTCTTTTGAGCTGCAAGTTTTACTCAAGGCACCTCCACAACCACAGACGAATTCTAGAGTTTTCTCGGGAATTAGTCTGAAAACCTCATTGTTTAATATCCTAGGCATGATATGTTCCTTGTAATTTCCCTTGAAGGTCTTCTAAAACATAATAAAAATTCCCTAAACACTCCCTGACTCTAGATTTCACCCATTGAGGATTGAATTTCGAGTTCGTATTTTTTTGAAAATTACTCTGGCTGAAGATTCTTCTGAATACTTCTTGCCCTATCCTAAAATGAATTTGCCGAGTGCGCAAGTTATACTGCTTGGCGTTTTTATCTGCTGCTGAAGCAATTTGCTGTTTTATTTCTTTTCTCAACAACTGCAATCAATCGTCTTTCCTAAGGGGATTAAGTGATTCATCTAATAAATTGAACTTACTTAGTAGAATATAATGACTGCATGATATGGAGAACAATTAATGCTCGCATGATGACCATTCCGCAGAGCACAACTAATTGCTGGAATATGTTCATCCCACTCTCTATGATCATCGTTAAGATAAGCTCTAATCGCTGCTATGATTGATCGATTCACCCGTTCTGAGGCGTTGGCTTGAGGTGAATACAACGCTGTATATACATGCTTAATACCAAGCTTCTTTAGCCACGCTTTAAATTCGACTGCTTTGAATTGTGCTCCGTTATCGCTCACTAGGATTTCCGGAATACCAAACATAAAGAAAATATGATCCTGAAGATACTCCTGTATTAAACGGGATGTCAATTTCTTCAACGGACACAGCAAATGAAATTTGGAAAAGTGATCCAAAACTATTACCAACCCAATATGCCCTCACTTACTGCGTGGATATGGACCGAGCAGGTCTATGTATAACCTTTGAAAAGGACGCATTGAAACTGCTGGCTTTCCCAACGGCGGTTTTAAAATGTAATTCGGGGCTTTGGTAGACTTGCAAATGTCACAGTTACGTACATAATCTCTCACTTGTAACACCATGCCTGGCCAATAAAAATATCTCCTAATTAATTCTAGGGTCTTAGCCATTCCTCCATGTGCTGATATAACACTATTATGAGCACTGCCTATGACTTCAGTCGTCAAACCAGATGGAATCCACAGTTTCCATCTCGATTCTTGATTTTCTAAATTTCCATCATCATGTTCAGTTCGTATATAGACAAAACCATCTTCTACTCGTATATCTGGATACTCTCCCAGACTATCTAAAAACTTTTTTTTCAAATTCTGAGATTCACTATCACTAAAATAGTTGGAATTTAAATCAACACCAGGATAAACTTCTTCTAGTGCGCTTATTTCATCTGAAAACATTATCGAAAGCGCATCAGGTACGACATTGTCCCGACCTCTCCTATGGCTTGTCGTGAACTTGTAACTTTGCAATTTCATGGCCCAACAGTCCCTTCAAATTAGGTTGCTCCATCAGCCACAAAAGGCTCCCATGATCAGTAATCAATTCAAACTCCTGCATCTCAATAAAGAATGTAAACCTGTCGATTGCTTCTAGTGCTGCTAAACATTCCCGCTCCGTTACACTGTAGTTTCGTTGAGCTGAACTCAGTTTCTTGGACATAAATACAATTCGTTTTTCTTCTCCTTCATCTGACATTTGAACTAGCGTAGTGCCTATGCTAACATCGCTCGCATCGCAATGCACATAGAAGTTCCGTTCAAAGTTCGGTTTCTGCAACACTGGAGCTGAAGTCAACGCAGACTTAAGCTTTTCAAAGGATTGCTGAGCTTGCTCGTTCCAGACAAATTTCTTTTTCGACGACAGAAGCTCGGTGATTGAAAAACTAATATCTGAAAAGTTAGGTATAAATCGTCTATACCATCCGACTACTCCCATAAACGCTCTTACTTGTTTAACTGTTTTCGGAATTGGCCATGACTGAATCGCGTCTGTTTTTGATGTGTCAGTTGAAATTCCTCCATTGCCTACTATATATCCTAAAAATGCAACTTTTGTGACACAAAATTTACTCTTTGCCACATTTAAAGTCACGTTCGCCATTCGAAATTGCTCAGCTAGCTTGGCTCACACAATAAGATGTTCCTCAAAGCTTTCTGATACTACACATAAATCGTCTAAGTATCCAAAAGTACAATATTTTAATTCAGGGGGTATTATTTCATCCATTAGTCTACACATTGTTTGCGCGGAATTACACAAACCAAATGGCATAACCACAAAATGATACAATGGACGACCGGGTACTGTAAATACTGTGATTGCTTTTGATTCTTCACTCAACTCTATTTGCCAAAAGATCCTTCAAACTCATCGACTTCAAAATTCTATCTTCGGGATGGATGTTAGCTAATACGCGTGCATCTAAGCATAAACGAACTTTTCCGGGTTTTATCACCAAACGCATGGGCGAACTCCACGGACTATTTGACTTCTCAATAACTTCTAGCTCTAACATTCTATAGATCTCTTGAAACATAACTTTTTCAACCGCCGGTGAAACTGGGTAAAATCGCTGTTTAATCGGAGTGGCCTTTGCTAGCTCTATATGATGTTGCAGAAGCTTTGTTCTTCCGAGGCCTTGTCTTTTAAAGTCTGGAAATAGGCTAATGATTCCGCCTAAACGTTTTTCTTCTTCTGCTGTCAGCGGAAACTTTTCCTCACCATCTTTCTCTGGTAATCTAGGCACGTTGCTGTTTGAAGTTTCAATCGAGGAAATTACACCCGGGGCCAATTTGAAAGCTTTCCAAAAATCTGTTCCTAAGACTACCCTATGCTTAATCGAAGGGATTATAAAGAAATTAATGCCCTTCATCTGCTCCCTATATTTTACGTTCAGTTGTATGGATCCAATAACTGTTTGTGGCTGTCCACCAGCCGTTTTTACTAAAGAATTAATTTTGCGAAATTTTGAATTGTTCGACCAGTCTATTTTAGCCAGGTCTGCTCCAATCCAACTAATATTTGCCCCTGTGTCTAATAAGCCTAATTCTAAAAATTGTAAAAATGAAATTGAAGCATAAAATCGGCCATCTACGGCTTCATTGACCATTCATTGACTGAACAAATTAACCTTCTTTTGGTATTTCATACAGCTTTCCAAAAGTTACGCATACGCAAGGTTGAGCGCTTTGGTGCTCTCTTGACGCATGCGACATTACTATCATCAGAAAATATTCTTTCGCGGGCTCTTGCATATTCTTTAAAACGTATGTGGTATGGTTTAATTGGATGTAACTTAATATTCTTTCTATTTGTTTTAAATCAAAAATGTTTTCTTGCTCTTCTTGTTCAGTGAAATTAAGATTTAATCTTTTGTGAGCAATATTAGTTAACTAAGGGTCCGTCTTGTTGCCATAGGGTGGTCCCTTCCGATAGTTTTCCGTCCGATTTGAACATTTTATGCACTGCGGCTTGTATACTACTTTCGTTCCGCAGCCGTAACAAAGTAATCCGATCTTCTAGGCACATGTCCCAGCGATGTCCTTCTACGTCACAATTCCAACATACCAAAGAATTCGCCACTCGCTGAACTGCATCTACCTCTTTCAACGACAACTCGTCTTCTGACTGTTCTGTGGCGTCTAGTACTGCAGCTACGGATTTGTAAATGGGCTTAGAAAAATTTACACTCTTGATCGGACGCTTAATTAGTGTCTCTCCCAATAGATTTTCTCATCTTTGTACTAACTGTCGTAGATGTGACACCGAAACAACTGATATATATAACAATGCTTCACGCACTTCCGGTATCAGGTTACGCTGCAACTGCTGCACTAGTCTATCCTCTTCCAATGGAACCGAAAGCCTACTAACCATGGATATTATATCTTCATAAAAATTATCAAATGATTCTCCAATCTTTTGCTTCCTACTTCTTATTTCTTCAAAAATTAAATCATCATCCTTGTTATCACGATATTGTCTTTTGAGTTTGTCACAAAAATCTGTCCATTCTACTTGAGTAATTTCTTTACGGTATCTCCAATACCAATCTCGAGCTTTTCCAGTTAGGAGAATATGTAGATTCTTACAGACTACTGAAAAGTCTCCATCTAAACTATCCATAGTTAATGCACGCACTCTATACAAGAATTCTTGCACAGTACTGCCTTTTTGTGATCCCTCGAACTTTATACCCCAACTCTGGATAATCTGTGTAACCTTTTCGCTCCTAATACTTGATGTAGAAATCGGCGAATTTCTGGGTGAAGATTGTGCTCTAGCCTGCGTATTTAATTCTTGTATGCTCGCTGCTGCTTCATTTGTCTGCAAACTCTCAAACTTCTGATTTATAAAATTCTCTATTCTTTCAAACATTCTTTCGTAGTCGACCGCTGGTGCCGATGTACTAGCTGCGGCGTTGACTCTTGTCTGATGTCTCTCAAAATTTTCTGGTTGAGCGCGTTGTACTCTTCGCTTAGGAGGTCTTCCCTGTCGTTTCGCTGTTCGTAGTGGTTCTACCTCTTCTGATGAATTCATCACCGTATTTTGAGGACTAGTGTCATCAGGTATTGCTACCTGTTCTGGACAAGATAACAGGTGTGCTTGCCTCTGCTGTCGCGTATTATGGACTTTAGAAACTGCTCCTCGTTTTTGACTGGCTGATAACTCAGATCTAACTTGTACATCTCTAAGGTGGCATAAAGACTTGCATACCGGACACTCTTGATTTGTCGAAACATACGTAATTATACAATTTCTATGAAATGAGAACTTTCGTGTACGTCTGAAATAACTTGTGAACAAATGCTACACACTTGTGATGAGGATGATCGTGGTGCCTCCTCGTAATCTCTATCACTATGTATTACTGACATTTTAAATATTTGATAGCGTTATCAATTCAACCAAATGTTATGCAAATTCTTATTTTTTTTTTCTTCTTAAATAATAATTTTGAATAATTTTTCTTTTCGCGTTACTCTAAGTGAATTCAGGTCTAATAATTTACTTTATCACTAGGGACTACTCTTGAAATCTGCGTTAAGTTATAATTTTTTTTTTATTTTTTTTTTTTTTTTGTATTTTACTTAGGGATGCTATTTTCTTAGCAACAGGAAATAGAAATTAACATAGTTACACTCACATTTTGGGTGGTGTTTTTTTTTTTAGCGGTTGGGTTAGGATCACTTGCCTCTACATCACATAGTTCCATTCTCAAAAAAAAAACATCTTCCCTCTTTTATTTGAGTTGAACCTACATAAATGAATTTAAAAAAGGGATTCGTTACCTGTCTTAATATAGTCTCTTGCTATGCCAATTATGATCTGGGGTTGGCTGATTAAACCATTAATGTTCTCACCAATGTCCTATCCACTCACAATTAAGCTGCTACGGGCTATACTAAAAGGGATAACATAAACTAGACACAGTCTAGTGCCTCTACAATAATACTAGCGGTTGCCTTATCCTTGGATGATGTTTCAGCCATGTGTCACAATCATAATTCCAGGTAATGCGCATTCTATAGTAAAGCAAGAGGTACAGAGTCTAGACTACCATCACGCCTTCGTCTACTCAACACTTTTCAAACCAGAGTCTAGCTCTCGGTCACTTGCCAAAAGTTAGTAGTTTCTGCTGTTTAAACAGTTATTGTTTGACTTGGGTTCATGTTGGCAGTAAGCTTTAGAATATTTGGAACAATTTGTAACCTAGTTGAATGTCCGGACCAGATCTCTGGGCATTGCCGGAGACGGTAATTCCAATAATATTTAACTTTACGATTTAAATTGTTGATAGTATAGAATAAAAGATTAGAATGCACAAAGAAATTAAAAGAAGAAAAGGGGTCAATCTACCAATTAGAATCGGGCCCCTCAGTTGGGCGCCAAAAGTTACTGTAACGTACAAAGCCTTAACATAGCCAATGAGCAACTAAATATTTATATATTATGTGAGGCCTATCTTGGTGTTAACACGATTCATCTGCGGGACTCTTAATGCGGCTAGCAAGACAATCGGCTGGGGTGGTTCTTTGATGAATGTGTTTCACCCACTTACACGTCAGCAACTTTAAATAAACTCCCTGTGCTGAAACTCGAAATAGAATAGAGAGAAAAGAATAGAAGAAAATAGTCCTAGTGTTGGCTGTATAGGTGTATTTACAGCCCACCCATTTATTCTACCCATCCTACCATGATTTTCCTTTCAGCGCTAGGGGAAAATCCCAAAACAAACATCCATATTCACATTAGATTGCCCAAAAAGAAAAGTCAGAAAATTACCTCATAATAAAAATCATTATTATTCACTTAAATCAATGTATTCTCACAATCATTCATTTCTTAGAATATAATATTTCATTCAGTAGTATTCTGAGAACAAAGTTAACTCACAAAAAAAAAAAACAAAAACCATTCTATAATATCTATAAGAAAATTTACAATTTCATAAATGATCAACTAAATGAATTTGCAATTACTAAAAAAAATATAGCTCGAAACTTTAAAGCATATTGATTTATATTTAAAGATAATTAAATCAAAATCAAAAAAAAAATATTCTAAACACTCGGCATAATTTAAAGAAATTAATGCCCTTCATCTGCTCCCTATATTTTACGTTCAGTTGTATGGATCCAATAACTTTTTGTGGCTATCCACCAGCCGTTTTTACTGAAGAATTAATTTTGCGAAATTTTGAATTGTTCGACCAGTCTATTTTAGCCAGGTCTGCTCCAATGCAACTAATATTTGCCCCTGTGTCTAATAAGCCTAATTCTAAAAATTGTAAACATGAAATTGAAGCATAAAATCGGCCATCTACGGCTTCATTGACTACTGAACAAATTATCCTTCTTTTTGTATTTCATACAGCTTTCCAAAAGTTACGCATTCGCAAGGTTGAGCGCTTTGGTGCTCTCTTGACGCATGCGACTTTACTATCATCAGAAAATATTCTTTCGCGGGCTCTTGCATATTCTTTAAAACGTATGTGGTATGGTTTAATTGGATGTAACTTAATATTCTTTCTATTTGTTTGTAAATCTGAAATGTTTTCTTGATTTTCTTGTTCAGTGAAATTAAGATTTAATCTTTTGTGAGCAATATTATTAACTAAGGGTCCGTCCGCTTGTTGCCATAGGGTGGTCCCTTCCGATAGTTTTCCGTCCGATTTGAACATTTTATGCACTGCGGCTTGTATACTACTTTCGTTCCGCAGCCGTAACAAAAGATAATCCGATCTTCTAGGCACATGTCCCAGCGATGTCCTTCTACGTCATAATTCCAACAAACCAATGAATTCGCCACTCGCTGAACTGCATCTACCTCTTTCAACGACAACTCGTCTTCTGACTGTTCTGTGGCGTCTAGTACTGCAGCTACGGATTTGTAAATGGGCTTAGAAAAATTTACACTCTTGATCGGACGCTTAATTAGTGTCTCTCCCAATAGATTTTCTCATCTTTGTACTAACTGTCGTAGATGTGACACCGAAACAACTGATATATATAACAATGCTTCACGCACTTCCGGTATCAGGTTACGCTGCAACTGCTGCACTAGTCTATCCTCTTCCAATGGAACCGAAAGCCTACTAACAATGGATATTACATCTTCATAAAAATTATCAAATGATTCTCCAATCTTTTGCTTCCTACTTCTTATTTCTTCAAAAATTAAATCATCATCCTTGTTATCACGATATTGTCTTTTGAGTTTGTCACAAAAATCTGTCCATTCTACTTGAGTAATTTCTTTACGGTATCTCCAATACCAATCTCGAGCTTTTCCAGTTAGGAGAATATGTAGATTCTTACAGACTACTGAAAAGTCTCCATCTAAACTATCCATAGTTAATGCACGCACTCTGTACAAGAATTCTTGCACAGTACTGCCTTTTTGTGATCCCTCGAACTTTATACCCCAACTCTGGATAATCTGTGTAACCTTTTCGCTCCTAATACTTGATGTAGAAATCGGCGAATTTCTTGGTGAAGATTGTGCTCTAGCCTGCGTATTTAATTCTTGTATGCTCGCTGCTGCTTCATTTGTCTGCAAACTCTCAAACTTCTGATTTATAAAATTCTCTAATCTTTCAAACATTCTTTCGTAGTCGACCGCTGGTGCCGATGTACTAGCTGCGGCGTTGACTCTTGTCTGATGTCTCTCAAAATTTTCTGGTTGAGCGCGTTGTACTCTTCGCTTAGGAGGTCTTCCCTGTCGTTTCGCTGTTCGTAGTGGTTCTACCTCTTCTGATGAATTCATCACCGTATTTTGAGGACTAGTGTCATCAGGTATTGCTGCCTGTTCTGGACCAGATAAAAGGTGTGCTTGCCTCTGCTGTCGCGTATTATGGACTTTAGAAACTGCTCCTCGTTTTTGACTGGCTGATAACTCAGATCTAACTTGTACATCTCTAAGGTGGCATAAAGACTTGCATACCGGACACTCTTGATTTGTCGAAACATACGTAATTATACAATTTCTATGAAATGAGTGCATAAACTTTGTCGTTGCCCTTTCGTGTACGTCTGAAATAACTTGTGAACAAATGCCACACACTTGTGATGAGGATGATCGTGGTGCCTCCTCGTAATCTCTATCACTATGTATTACTGACATTTTAAATATTTGATAGCGTTATCAATTCAACCAAATGTTATGCAAATTCTTATTTTTTTTTTCTTCTTAAATAATAATTTTGAATAATTTTTCTTTTCGCGTTACTCTAAGTTAATTCAGGTGTAATAATCCCTAGGGACTACTCTTGAAATCTGCGTTAAGTTATAATTTTTTTATTTTTATTTTTTTTTTTTGTATTTTACTTAGGGATGCTATTTTCTTAGCAACAGGAAATAGAAATTTACATAGTTACACTCATATTTTGGGTGGTGTTTTTTTTAAGCGGTTGGGTTAGGATCACTTGAATCTACATAAATGAATTTAAAAAAGGGATTCGTTACCTGTCTTAATATAGTCTCTTGCTATGCCAATTATGATCTGGGGTTGGCTGATTAAACCATTAATGTTCTCACCAATGTCCTATCCACTCACAATTAAGCTGCTACGGGCTATACTAAAAGGGATAACAAAACTAGACTGACTAGTCTATGTGCTCTCTACAATAATACTAGCGGTTGCCTTATCCTTGGATGATGTTTCAGCCATGTGTCACAATCATAATTCCAGGTAATGCGCATTCTATAGTAAAGCAAGAGGTACAGAGTCTAGACTATCATCACGCCTTCGTCTACTCAACACTTTTCAAACCAGAGTCTAGCTCTCGGTCACTTGCCAAAAGTTAGTAGTTTCTGCTGTTTAAACAGTTATTGTTTGACTTGGGTTCATGTTGGCAGTAAGCTTTAGAATATTTGGAACAATTTGTAACCTAGTTGAATGTCCGGACCAGATCTCTGGGCATTGCCGGAGACGGTAATTCCAATAATATTTAACTTTACGATTTAAATTGTTGATAGTATAGAATAAAAGATTAGAATGCACAAAGAAATTAAAAGAAGAAAAGGGGTCAATCTACCAATTAGAATAGGGCCCCTCAGTTGGGCGCCAGAAGTTACTGTAACGTACAAAGCCTTAACATAGCCAATGAGCAACTAAATATCTATATATTATGTGAGGCCTATCTTGGTGTTATCACGATTCATCTGCGGGACTCTTAATGCGGCTAGCAAGACAATCGGCTGGGGTGGTTCTTTGATGAATGTGTTTCACCCACTTACACGTCAGCAACTTTAAATAAACTCCCTGTGCTGAAACTCGAAATAGAATAGAGAGAAAAGAATAGAAGAAAATAGTCCTAGTGTTGGCTGTATAGGTGTATTTACAGCCGCGCTCTCTACCCAAAACAAACATCCTTATTCACATTAGTTTGCCCAAAAAGAAAGGTCAGAAAATTACCTCATTATAAAAATCATTATTATTCATTTAAATCAATGTATTCTCACAATCATTCATTTCTTAGAATCTAATATTTTATTCAGTAGTATTCTGAGAACAAAATTAACTCACAAAAAAAAAAAACCAAAACCATTCTATAATATCTATAAGAAAATTTACAATTTCATAAATGATCAACAAATTAATTTGCAATTACTAAAAAAAATATAGCTCGAAACTTTAACGCATATTGATTTATATTTAAAGATAATTAAATCAAAATCAAAAAAAAAATTTTAAACACTCGGCATAATTTCATGAACATTAACTTCCCTTTTTTTTTCTTTTTTTAAACTTTGACCCACTGTGCAAAATCAAAACGCAACGCTTACATATGCATAAAAATTAACCGTTCAATTTCTTTCCAACTCTTCACATACAAAACGTTTCAATAAAACAATTATGCATATTTATTCAATCTTTCCTTTTTCTTTTGATACTTTTCACTTTTCAGTTCATTCTTTTTTCTTTTCTTTATGCATGATTTTATTTAAAAACAACATTAGATGTATATAAAATATATAGCGCGGCAAACGGAGTGGAGATAAGCAACGACAATTGTTTTCACTTTTGTCTTTGCATTGAATACTCTTGCTTAATGTCTCCGACTTCGCTTTATATAGAATTTGGTAACAAAAAAAATTTAGTAGAAAAACTCACCCTTCTAGCGTCCGACGAAGGCCTTCGAGGAATTGCTGTAGAGGCTATAGATTTAATTTAATTTTTTTAATTAATTATGTTCACATTTTTTTTGTTTTGTTAGCAAGTCTTGTAAAGCAAATGCTCTTGCTTGATTTTTAAATTTTTTGTTTTCTTTTAAATTTTCATTTTTTGCTTTCTCTGTTATAGATTTTTTTGACTTTTCAATTTTGCCTTAGATTACATTCTTTTCCTTTTTTTTTGTTTTTGCTTAAATTTTTTTTTTTAATTTATTTATGTCTTCATTTTTTTTTTCATTTTCAGTGTATGTTACCTAGCGACTTGACAAATAAAAAAAATTTTGTTTTTGCACAATGTGGCTCGAAATTTTGATTTGCGTTTTCTTCTTTGTATACTTTTTTTTCTTTCACTTGCTTTACTCCTTCTGCTTTTTTTTCCTTTTACCAATTATTACTTGTACAATAACTTATTCTAACTTTCAATTATAGGATATTACCTATATTTAAACAAAAAGAAGAAGTTAAAAACTCGTTTTCACTATGGCTCTCTGGCTTAAACCCTTTTTCTTGATTTTACTCTGGCTAGACTTTTTCCACTTGGGTTGTCTTTTTAGTTTTCTTGCAACTTTTTCACTTATTTAACTCGGGTACAATTTTTTCTTTGGGCTGTGGGTTTTTGCTGTTTTTTTTTTTTACTTCACACCGCTTGGCCTAGCAGTTGCCGGTGTCGTATCGAAATTTGACTGATCAGATGGTCGTCAATGTAATTGCTTCGTCCCCTTTGCTGAATAACTTCTACGCTGCTTGCACTATCCAACATAAATATCTTGGAATTCTGGCTTTGGAAATCACCGATACCGAGATTTGGGCTTTACATTTGTCTAACAAAAAAAATAAATATATATAAAATAAATATGAATGTCGTTAATGCGTTTTTTTCTCTTTTTCTCTAGAGCTGTATAATTACCTTCTGCTTAATCAAAGCAACATTTTAATATCCTTTTTTGGCATCATGAACGAACATACCGAGACTTAGAAAATCTGCGTGCAAAATTTCATTTGCAAAATTACCAAATTTTTAATACTTCAAAGAAAATTAGCACTTACTCAAGATGTATATCTTGAAATAGAGAACACCAACATCATTCAAGTCCATGAAGGATGGCTTGTATTTATTCGGATTTGAAATTTACTTGTGTTATTTTAACCACAAAAAAAGAAATTTTAATTTTTTTTCCACATCCTGCAAAGGACTGTTCCGCTTGGTTGCCACTTTGAAAAGAATTTATCAAGATAGTTCGCCTATGCTCTATGCCTAGCTTTGATCTTCGTTTAGACCCGAAGTCAATTGTCAAAGTGACATTATCCGCTATTGGCATAATGGGAAAAAGAAATGTACCACTGTGGTGAACTTTCCTTTTGCAATCAAGCAGTGCATTCGCGGGTCTTTTCAATTCTGCCTTCCTTTCTTTTTTTTACTTTTTTTTTCTTTTAATTTTTTTTTTCTTTTGAGCTGCAAGTTTTACCCAAGGCACCTCCACAAAACTTAAATCTAAAATGTTTATATTTTACATAATTTAAAAGTTCAGATGTTATGCCTGAAATAGAATAAAGTATAATTTGGTATAAAGACTTTAATGTGTGTCTTCCATGTATAATTAATAGTTTTTTTATTAGATAAATTATCTTTTAGTTTCTAAATAGGTGACAATTTTTTTTATCTTTTATATAAATTGCTAAAACTGAATGATAAGATACGAAAGATTTTATTTGAATTTTTCTTAACTTTCAAAAAGATACATTGTAACATGTTAAAGCTCATAGTCAAATACCAAAAAAAATATATGTATAATGTGAGGTAATAACACTTGATTAATGGTTTGATTGATTCTTAAACCTATCGTTTTTATTTAAATAAAATAACTGGACCAAGAGTTTGTATTCCTTTGTTTGTTTTGTTAATATGCTGTGCCTGGGTTTAATATTTATTTGATAGTGTTGTTAACAAAACATTTTCTATTATCTTTATTAGGTTTATTGTTTATTGTTGCGACCTTTTGATTGTTAGTTGTGTGTTTTTTGCCGGCTTGAGGTCAATTTGTTGAATAGAAAACAGTTTGTTCTCATTTTCTTCTCTGATATATTTCGACCACTCATCGGTGGTCGTCTTAATTTATTACACGTCGGCACACTGTGACGTGGAGCTACACACTTGTGTATTATTATTATTTTTATTAGGTTTAGAAATATTTCAAACAAATAAAACTCATTAACCAATTAATGAAAAAATATAACTTTATAGATTAGATTACTTTGATGTTCCTTGTAATCCTTGCAAAGTGAATTGTTTCAATAGAATTTAACTGATGTAAGTTTGAAAAATGTAAACTAACGGTTAGTTCCTTTGCTAATAAAGTGCAGGGGAGACGACTCTGAATGATACAATAAATCCAATACTAAGTGATGCACAGACCCTAATATCTGACTGTCTCTTGTTCATACCTAAACACGTGCGCACACACTCAGTGTAAGTCAAGAGTTTTATATTTTGTACGAAATATATTTGACTATAATTATCTACTTATAGTTTAATAGAAAATAATAATGAACGTTGATAATATTTTTAAACACTGAACAATGGATAACTTATATATAGTAAGATCCAACTGAATGGGAATGGTACGTGTTGAGGAACCGATTGTCATTTCATTTATTTTTCTACATACTTTCGTACTCTAAGTCTCATGAAGGAGTTTAGGCACACACAGCACTTCTATAACTTGCCTGCCCGATGTGTCAAGTGCGCAGGCAACCACACATCTTCAATGTGCACAAAAGACAAGGACGCCCCAACCAAATGCGTTCACTGCAACGGAAACCACAATGCCTCCTACAAAGGCTGCAGAGTGTATAAAGAAGTGGCCAAGAAAACACTGCGAACTGCAAACCAACCCATGATAACCAACAACCCCAATTCGCAGAATGCTTACACTTATCACGTCACTACTGGATTATCTGCTACTGGATTAGCTGCCAAAGGCGCTGCCTTTTCTGGTGAAACTCCTAAAACAGGATTCAACCTCCCACCCCTTCCCCCGCACCCGGAATACAACTCGCAATCCTCCCAGCTGGAGCAAATGATTAAGGTTATGCATGCTCAATTGGTTCAGATGACCCAAATGTTCAACACCCTAATGGCAGCCTTATGCAAATAGGCCTCAAACTAGTATCTTGGAACGTCAACGGCCTATGCAAAAGATGGGCAGAAATCGACCTTTATTTAAAACGCAACCGCTAATTTCGGCCAGTGAAGAATGATGACCCCAAACCGCAAAAAAAAAAAAAAAAAAAAATTTATATTTCTACATACTTTCATACTAAGTCTCATGAATGATCTTGCACATCGTACACTGCTTTTGTTTTTGTACTTTATAAGTTTTTTCTCGAATTTTCTGGCGGCAGTCTGATACTCTCTGTCTCTCTTATACAACCTATATTGGTCTTATGACCTAGGTAGATGCGTAAGAATTGAAAATTTAATAATGAGCAACCAAGAAGTGTTCTAGCAGTGGCAGACACAGTTCAGTACAGTTAAGGTTCTTATGAGATACTAAACACAGTGGTTTATTCATCATCAGTGCTTTTAATATAATTTTTTTTTTTTAACTCGCAAACTTTAGCTTAGTCCTATACTCAGTCCTAAACACCAATCGACACAGGGTAAGATACGAAGTTATGAATTTTTATAAATTACTAATCTTATAACTTTTTCACCTGATAGAAGAAGGCGAGGCTCGATACACAAATATATACGAGATATTTGATGTATCATCATTTGTATATACACGTAAGCAATACTAGACATACAAAACATTTGATGTTTTTACAAGACCTTTGATGATTTCATCATGCTGATACAAATTGGTTTGAAATATAGATGGCGAAAGGAGAAGTACTGTACCGAAATGCGTACAAGACATTTGATCTTTTCATCAAATTTGTGCATAACACATTAATACATCGATACACAAGGCGAAAGGTGAAGGTTCTGTACCGAAGGTCGACGATCCATTCAAATGCTGAGACATTTGAAGTATTCATCATTCTGATGCGGCTTGGTGCATCTGCAATTAAATATATTTTGATACTAACACTAAAAATTGTGCAGTTTCTTTTGATACAGATTAGTTAATAGAGCAAGTATTATCCGTTTGCTAATTATTAGCAGGAGCTTTGGACACATTTTCCTGGATTGCAATCAATATTATATTTCCCAATATACATTTTCGAATGTGTACTCTTACAAGGAACTGAATGAAGTGACAACCACAGAAAATTAATCATTGATTCTCTTGGTCAGCTGTTGTTGTGGCTACAATTAGCTCTGGCAAAATTTATGCAATGCAGCAAGTTTACCCATTGTTGGAGAACTCCTGATTTTAAAAACTATCAATATATCGCAAGTTCAAAGAGAAGTCAATCTAGCATCTTGCATTTTCATTTACATCTTTACTTTGAATTACTCTCTCCTAGCACATAGCGTTAAGATATTACTGTACCATGAGAACTCGAATGCGACGGACGCAAATAAATGTAAAACGGAATAACGACTAATCTTTTCGGGAAAATTGTGGAACTATACGAACAAGGGGAGTTACGAAGCATCGAATCTGCTAACGAGGAAGCAATTTATTAACTAGCCGAGAAATTGGCTAAAATTTTGGCGACCGTGGCAGGACAAAAACTTTCTGTTAAATAAGTTTTGTTCAATTGCAATTAAGTTGTATTCGTCGTTTCATAATTTCGTAAGCCACCACAAGTTTGCGAAAAGGGAGCAATCAATCAAACACCCGTTGAGACGTCTAGAAAGAAAGGTCGTTATCATAAACCACGTTTAAACTCTCCACATAATGCAGTAAAGTCATTGGAATGAAACCGCAAGTATTCAATCAAACAATGTACTCGCACATGTACAATAAAAGAAAACCGAACACTTATATTTTCGTCGTTTGTCAATCGACTCTTTACATACCCAAACACACGAGCGTGAGTGCCTGCGCCAACTGTACATCAAAAAACAGTTAAGTTTGCGAACACATATAACTATTAAACATTTGCGTTGGTTCTGCTACTTGGAGGTGTTGCTGGCGTTTTTTGAAGCATTATGGGCAAAGATTGTTCAAATACTCCCGTTAGCTCAAAGGGAACAGACAAACTTACAAACCTTAGATCCCAGAGGACTCAGTTTGAAAATCATATTCGAAATTTACATGAAAAGATCATTGCTACTAGCGACCAAGAATTTGCCGATACACTAGACTGCAGACTTCAAATACTTCAATCTCACTATGGGCAAATTACTCATATTCAAACAAATTGAAAATAATTGATAAAGAGCGCAGTAATTTAGATGAAATGTCCATAAAGATCAAGGTACATGTATTGTCTCTTTTACAAAGAAAACGTTCACCGGGACCAGTAAACGCATCGGATATGAGTTCCATGAGTTCTTCAATGTCTCCTATAGTGGTTCAAAGTCAACGATTGCCTAAACTGAAATTACACAGTTTCGATGCAAATATTCAGCGTTTAAGAGATTAAAATCGTCTTCCTTGAATCTAATTCACAACCATCATCACATGCCAACAATTGATAAGTTGAAGTATCTTCTCGAATGTTTGTCAGTCCAAGTCACCGAACAAAACTACAGTCAAGCTTGGTCAAGATTAGAATCTCGCTACGACAACGACGTTCTAATTTTCCATGATTGTATATCGAGTTTGTTCCGCTATACGCGGATCACTTACACTAGGATCAATTTAGGAGATAATGAATAACATCATGATTCATATACTTCTTACAAAGGTTGATGCTGAGTCCAAAGGCATCTACGACGAAAAGCAAAGCTTCGACAAGCTTTCAACGTGCCAACAATTGCTGCTGCAACAACAAATCAAATGAAAGCTGCGTTTGCTGCAATTTTTTATTCATATTATTATCTTCTTTTTTTTTCATTGTTTGTTGTTCCGAAGAAAAATGCGACGATATAAATAAAAATGTTTACGAAAGCGAAAAAGAAAGTTAGAAAAAGGACAGAGGGTTAGAGAGAGACAGACGGGTGAAGACTTGCACAGACTCCATGTATATTTATATTATTGTATGTATGTATGTGTGGATGTGTATGGAATATGAAATTTATGGTTTGCTTTATTTCAGGGCTCGGCACAAAGAGAGCGCTAAAAAAATGTAGTTGTATGTGTGTACTTGCATGTGTGCGTATGTTACTTTACAATGCAAAAAATGAAAATTTATCAAATTCTGTCTAAAATACTTAAAAACAACAAATTTATATCACTACATTTAAGTACTTCGAATTTAATCTAAATAATACATATACATATATCGGCGAGTTAAGGCTTTCAGGGATTCCTGAATCGTTGATTCCATTGTTGGCTTCCATTTTTCCACGAGGATTGTGCAGCGAGCCTCGACGTGGTTTCATGCTGAATTCCAGAAGGAAAAAGGACTGAATTCTCTCAACCGCACACCGAGCCACACTCGATGACAGCCCATACTGTCATCGCACATATCTAGTGTTAAACAGTTTTATATCAGTCAAGATATTCATTACTTAACAAATGAATTGTGGGCCTACTGTTAAGGCGAATTGCTCAGTGTTAAGTAATGAATATCATGACTGATGTAGAAGCATCAGTATTAGAATTGCCTAATTCTATCTCCGACACGGTCATCCTGACAAATTACACATCCTAGTGTAGCAGGAGTATAAACCACCTTTACAATCTAGGACACGGTCATCCTGACAGATTACACGTCCTCGTGTAGCAGCAATATAAACCACTTTTACAAACATCATTTTCACATCTTTGTTTTAAATAACTGAACCAGAAACATTCTGTTTTATGCAGTTTGACAAATCCAGTTTAGTGTTAATTAAAAATCTCTTATTTGCTATAACATATTTCGTAGCTTAAAATTCTTATTTCATATTTTTCTACTTGCCTATTTCAACATTTGTTTGTTCATATTTCTTTTACAATTCATTAAACATTTCAATGTTTTCAATATTTTCTTATTTTGTAACCTCCACATTTTCATTCTTATCAAACAACATTTTCGCTTTTAGTTTTACAAACATTCTCTTTTCTTTATGTTCTCATTTCCGTTTCAAGAATCCACGGCAAGGTACCACCACGTAGCATCGACAACAACACTCTTTCTAAAAACATCTGGTCTTTTACTTGACATGGACTCCAACATATATCTATCGCCTTTTAATACTTCTATGACCATAAAAGGTTCACGAAACTAAGGGTCCAACCTATTCTGTTGTCGCTCACTATTTTTGATCAGAACATAATCTCCCCTTACAGAATCTGACTTATTTTGCCTTGTCTTTATCAAATCTTTATCAAAGTTTGTCATAGTTTGCTGCATTGTCCATATTTCTTGTAGCCTGAGATCTTTATTCATTTAAGTCTATCGCTGTCTCATCATCATCAATGGGAACTTATCCCAATGGTCGAGCACTCTTACCGATTAATAATTCTAACTCGATTAACTGTACAGTTTAATGCTAATTAAATCTGAATTTTCTGAGAAGCACAGAGTTCGACAAATTTCAATCCCGTAAAACTTCTGCCTTGATCGAGCAGGTACTCCAAAAAGCGCAATCGATGACTTTAATGCGTCAATTCAACTAACTGCGTCAAGCTTATAAGTGTGGTACAAATAAATATATTTTGTAAAACCATCGATTTGCACAATGACATACTCTTTACCATCGTTCTTCCCACTTAGTTTTCCAGTGATATTTATGTGGGGAAATGGCATTGAGAGAGAGCAATCCGAAGTGATAGAAGAGAGGAGACAAACGCGTAGTGGCCGAACATTCTAGTAGTTAAAAGAGAGCAGGGCATACGATCATTGTATAAGTTGAGAGAGAGCTTGTTAAAGAGGCCGCGGGGCATTCGAAAAGAGACTGTCAACTGATTCGCACGTCAAGGTCTATAAGTAGTCCAGTGTAATTTTTATAAGTATGTTTAAAATCTTAACAATATATTGAACTCGATTGTCATCAAACAATTCAAATATTAAAAAATAAATAAATATAGTAACGATCATTAAATCACCACTACATTTTTGGGGGCTCGTCCGAAATATTGTTTAAAGAAATTAACATACATATAACACCGCGTGAGTGAAAGAGACAACAAATAAAGTTCTACGAAGTGACAAAGCAAAAACCGTTTGTGTCGGCATCATTGTGTAAGAGCAAGCGAGATAGGCTGTGCTAGATTTGTTGCGTAAAATCGTTGATGCCCAAATACGTTACGAAGCAGACACTACATGCACGAGCACGTTTGGTAACGGACGGCGATCAGTAAATCTTTCTACAACAGTCTAGAAACATTTGGACAGAGCGAATCGAGGCAAAACGTCAGCAGAGGCACAGGCAACCCGTTGGCAGAGGCGAAGCTGGATGTAGCGTGAGGCAAAACGTCAGCAGAGGCAGAGGCAACCCGTTGGCAGAGGCAACCCGTTGGCAGAGGCGAAGCTGGACGTAGCGCGAGGTGAAACGTAAGCAGAGGCAGAGGCAACCCGTTGGCAGAGGCGAAGCTGGACGCGCCAAGAGACAAAACGTTAGAAGAGGCCAGACAATCCGCTGGCAGAATTTAAACGAAGACTTCGTGGGACAGGAGCGGAGTTGGCTAAATTTTTAAAATATTGTAATATGGAGCTGGACGAGGTTATGGTATTGCGAGTCGCAGATTTGCGAAACAAGTTGGCCGAATTGACCCTTAGCACAGTGGGAAGAAACCGTGAATTACAGAATAGACTTCTTACTCATTACAATATTCAAGACCAGGATAGCGAAGATGAAGTTGAATCAGTAGTTACAGCTACAGGCGAACTGCCTACAAATAATTTTGGTCGATCTTGGTACACCTTAAAAGATGTTGAGGGCAGTGTATCCTATTTTTCCGGCTCAGGTAGTCCCGATATTGATTTGTGGGTGCAAGAGATAGAAGAGTGTGCTATTACAGTACAATGGGACAAGCTACAGACCTTTATATACGCCAAACAGTTGTTAGCTGCGGCAGCTAAATCATTTATTCGGAGTCAACATGGTATACACAATTTGGAGATATTAAAAGCAGCATTGCACAAGGAATTTGGTTCGAAACGATCAGCAGCTGAGATTCATAGAATATTATCGCAACATTCTCAGAAAAGAGAGGAGACTTTACATGAATATTTGTATGCTTTAATGGAAATTGCCAAACCAGTGAATTTGGACGATGAGAGCTTGATAGAATACTTTGTAAAGGGCATTCCAGACTCACAAGTAAATAAAGCTATTCTATTTCAAGCCAGGAATCTAGAACAACTGAAATTTCAAATAGAAACGTATCAGAAAGTGCGTGCTTCACACAAATCGTTAAACAAGTTTGAGGCTCAGTCAGGAAAAAAAGATTAATCAGGGTACAACAATAGATACATCTAAGAATCGAAAGTGCTACGGACGCGGTGATACATCACATATCAGACGGGACTGTCCAAAGAACGATCAAAAGTGTTTTAAATGTGGTAAAGTAGGACATCGAATGACCCAGTGCACACCAGAAAATGCAATTAAATACGAGAGAAATACAAACGTGGTAGAAAATGAAGATGTAGTAATACAGCCGTCAAGCGAATTTACTCCGTCAGGGTTAGAATTTAAAGGCATCGTATATTCTATCGTTATATTTAAAGGACTTGTAGATACTGGGGCTGGTTTATGTCTTATGCGAAGAAAAATTTATTGTATGATTGGATCGAAACCGTTATTAGGCGGAGCTAGACACTTAACAGGAATTGGCGACAGTAAGGTGTTGACTTTCGGTAGTTTTATAATACCAGTGGAAGTGGATGGTTTAGTTATGAACATAGAATTCCAAGTAGTGCCAGATCAGGACATAAGTTTTGATGCTATACTAGGTCGAACGATATTGAACACTGTCAATATAAGTGTAACAGCAAATGGATCTAAGTTTGCTATTCGCAACGATATAGAAGTTTGTCACACCCATAGTATACCAAAGAGAGAACAAAATGAGTCAGATACTCAGTGTGCAGGAGAGATTGGAAATATCTTCATCACAAATATTGGAGAGAGGGATAAGAGTCGAGATATAAATCTTTCGCATTTGAACCATTTGATAAAAGGGGAAGTAGAAAAATTAATTCGAAACTACCAACCAAAAATAAATGCAAACGCACCAGTAAGCATGAAAATTATACTGAGCGACGAAATACCTGTCTATCAGCACCCGAGACGTTTAGCCCTTTGTGACCAGGAAATCGTTGACAAACAAATTCAAGAATGGCTAGCAGAGAAAATAATTAAATCCAGTACTTCTGAGTACGCGTCTCCAGTTGTCTTAGTCTCGAAAAAGAATGGTCAGAAGCGTTTATGCTGTGACTACAGGAAATTAAATGAAAAGATACTTCGTGATAACTTTCCTATGGCTCATATGGACAGCGTTTTAGAAAAGTTGCAAGGTGCCAATATGTTTTCAACTTTAGACTTAACAAACGGATTTTTCCATGTAACGGTAGTAGAAAGCTCTCAGAAATCACTTCTTTTGTTACTCAGAGTGGACAATATGAATTCCTGTATGTTCCTTTCGGTATTTCTAATTCACCAGCTGTATTTACAAGATTCATAATGGTTGTGTTACGAGATTTGATTAAAGCAAATGATTGTGTAGTCTACATGGACGACATCATCATTCCAAGTGCAGGTATAGATGATGGTTTGGCCAAGCTAAAACGCGTACTAGACGTGTCAGCAAAAAACGGGTTACGAATTAATTGGAGTAAATGTCAGATGCTGCAACGAAAAGTTCTATTTTTAGGGTATGATGTAGAAAATGGTACCATAACGCCGAGCAAAGAAAAGATTAGAGCTGTTTCGAATTTTCCCATCCCAAGTAGCAAAAAGGGGTTACAAAGATTTTTGGGTCTAACTTCCAAAATTTATTGAGAATTATGCAGTAATCGCGAAGCCGTTGTCCGATTTAATGCGTAAGGATTCGAAGTTTGAATTTAAAGATATACACAAACTCGCTTTCGAAGAACTAAGAGCTGCGTTGACTAAAGAACCCGTCCTTAAATTGTTTAACCCGAAATTGCAAACTGAAATACATGCGGATGCTTCAAAATACGGATTTGGGGCAGCTTTGTTACAAAAGCAATCAGAGGATAATTCATTTCATCCCGTTGAATATATGAGTCGTAAGACAAAATTGTGTGAAGAAAGGTATCATTCTTACGAACTCGAAGTGCTTGCTATAATTGGAGCACTAACCAAATGGCGTGTTTATGTCCTAGGATCTCGATTCACCATAGTTACTGATTGTAACGCATTCGCTATGACTATGAAGAAGAAAGATGTTCCTTTGAGAGTTGCTCGTTGGGCTATGTATCTTCAAGATTTTGATTATGTTATTGTACATCGATCAGGTACTCAAATGAGGCACGTCGATGCGTTGAGTCGTTTCGCATGTTTTTTGCTTGTTGAGGACACTATTAAACATCGATTAAAAAGAAGCTCAGTTGCAAGATGAGTGGACCAAGGCAGTAAGTACGCTAGTCGAAAAGGAATGTCTATAACGAAATCCTCTTTAAAGACCCTAATTGTGAGTTGATTGTAGTACCTTCGGCAATGGAACATGAGATTATTAGACTTGCGCATACCCAGGGCCATTTTTCCGTCAAGAAAACGCAAGATTTGATCGAGAAATCATACTATATTCCCGAATTGAGAGATAAGGTTATTCGTGTGGTACATAGTTGTGTGGAGTGTATTGTTGTTAACGCAAAGGCTGGCATACGAGAGGGATATCTAACTTCAATAGAATAGGGTGACAAACCACTTTGTTCTTACCATATTGATCACGTCGGACCAATGGAACTTACGAATAAACGGTATAATTACTTGTTGGTTATAATAGATGGTTTTTCTAAGTATGTTTGGTTGTATCCCACCAGGAGCACAGGCGTAGATGAAGTGATACGGTGCTTAGAAGTTCAAGCGACAAATTTTGGGAACCCAGTACGATTGATATCTGATAGAGGCGCGGCTTTTACTTCACACATCTACAAAAAGTTTTGCGAGGATAACGACACCGGAGTACAGCGAGGAAATGGGCAGGTTGAAAGGATTCACAAGATTGTTATTCCAATGAGCTAAAATGAGTTTAGATCATCCAGCGTCATGGTATAAACACGTAGGGAAAGTTCAGCAAATCATCAACGATACGGCACCTAGAAGTACTAAGATCGCTCCCTTTAAGATCCTAACTGGTATTGACATGCGTAGATCAGAGGATGTCGACCTCAAAGAACTACTCGATGATCTTCTAATCGAAGAACTAGCAGAACATAGGAAGAAAATACGAATGGAAGCAGTTGAAAATATAAAACAAATTCAAGAGAAGAACAAGAAGTCAGCTAATCTAAAGAGAAAAGAGGAAAAACGATTCAAAATAAATGATTTGGTTGCTATTAAGCGATTGGGTACGCTGGCGTTGGTCTGAAACTTAAAGGAAAGTATTTAGGACCATATAAGGTAACGGCAATTAAAAATCATGGAAGATATGAAGTAGAGAAAGTCGGAAAAGCGGAAGGGCCTAATAGGACATTAACTGTATCGGAATATATGAAATTAAGGGGACCGTCATTCGGGTCGAATGTACTGTCAGGAGGGCCGAATGTGGGAAATGGCATTGAGAGAGAGCAATCCGAAGTGGTAGAAGACAGGAGACAAACGCGTAGTGGCCGATCATTCTAGTAGTTAAGAGAGAGCAGGGCATACGATCATTATATAAGTTGAGAGAGAGCTTGTTAAAGAGGCCGCGGGGCATTCGAAAAGAGACTGTCAACTGATTCGCACGTCAAGGTCCATAAGTAGTCCAGTGTAATTTTTATAAGTATGTTTAAAATCTTAACAATATATTGAACTCGATTGTCATCAAACAATTCAATGTTAATAAATAAATAAATATAGTAACGATCATTAAATCACCACTACATTTATATGCAACGTGTGCCAAAGTATGCTAATCTTCGGAATCGAATGCAGTTCCACTTGGACTTTTCCGGACGCTGATTTTATCACCCTACAAGTGATGAATTCTCTACAAACTTTCGAACTTAATTCACCGTTCCCGTAAACCAGTAATGCTCGTACACTTTATCTAGGGTTTTTTCCCAACCTAAGTGTAAGATCGATTCATGTACTTGGTTTATTACAGACCATCTAAAGGTTCTAGGAATGACTGGCAAACAACGAGTCCTACAATTTCTTTGAATTTTTCTGTAAAGCACATTAGCTCTCATCTCATAAGTTGCAGCTAAATCTTTAGAAAGTTCGTCCTCACTCAACTTGTTAATCCAATTATCAGAAATTTCCATCAACTGTACATGTTTTTCTACAACTTTATTTTTGATTCTCTTTTTTCTTATCAGACAAAGGATTCCTTGTTAGAAAATCTACATGGGCCATATGTTTGCCTTCGCAATATTGAATATCAAAATCGAATGCTTGAAGGAATAGCCACGATAGCTGCGATGCACTCTAGGTGATAGCTCAATTTTTGTTCTAGAAGCATTTAACGAATTACAATCAGTAAAAATGACAAACCTATTACCATTTAGATATTGTCTAAAGTGTTTTACTGCATTAAGAAGTTTCTAACTCATAAGACGTGTATTTCGATTGACACACACTAGTAGTTTTACTGAAATATTCAACCACATACCATTCATAGCCAATGGCACTGTATCACTGCATCTGTTCAATGGGGTATTTAGGATCAAATATTACCAAGACTGGTTTGTTCTGGTTCTTATGTTCATTCGTCCAATCAAAATTAATTTTAATAGATGTAAGAGAGTAAAGAGGTTTCAATAGATGGGAGAATCCTATAAATGGCCTTAATGTTGTAATTGGGTCGTGGCAATGCGCATAATGCTTAAATTTTACGCAAATTTGGACGAATCTCACACGCCTGTACTTCGTATCCTAGATACTGAACAGAATCCCTCATTTTTATACCCTTGCAGAGGGTATTATAAAATTGGTCAGATGTTTGTAACGCACAGAAGGCGAAGTTTCCGACCACATAAAGTATATATATTCTTGATCAGCATGAGAAGCTGAGTCGATATAGCCATGTCCGTCTGTCCGTCCGTCCGTCCGTCCGTCCGTCCGTCCGTCCGTCTGTGCAAATCAACTTCACGCTGGCATCTTAAGAGCTATCGGAATGAAATTTCATATTTGAGCTACTTTTAGCCGGGAGATAATAGAGTATGAAAATTGTCAGGATCGGACTACTATATCATATAGAACAAAATTTTTTGCAAAAATTGGAGTATCGCCATGAAATTTACCAATTTAATAGAATTTGATATAAAATCTCAGATCCCAAAATTTGAGTTTGATCGGATAAATAGAACACAAGTTACAGTCAATTCAAATCGGTTCTACGTCATCAGCAAATCAAACAGAGCACATGCATACGCACACACAGACGTAGCTATACACGTATGTATGTATGTGTATGCGTGTTGTGCCTTGCTTAAAAATTTGTAGTAAAAAGAGAAATAATTTGAATGTTTTGTTTGTGTGTTGATGAATTGAGTTGCAAGGAAAGAAATTTCAAAATGTAAAAAAAATTATTGCCAAGGACTGCAAGGGTATATAAACTTCGGCATTGCCGAAGTTAGCTTCTTTGATATTTTTACATTATCGGCAACTTCTTGGTTGCTAGTAGCAGCAACACCTCCAAGTAGCAGAACCAACGCAAATGTTTAATAGTTATATGTGATAGATATACGTTGATGTCCATGTCAAGTAAAAGACAGTATAAGTACCCACATGATAGTTTACGGAGAATGCCAGAGGTGCAGGTACCAAGTGATACGGGTGAAACAGACCGTAATGGCACAGTTGGAAGAGACTGTGGTGAAACGGGTGAAACAGACCGTATGGAAACAGTTGGAAAGGACTGTGAGAGAGAAACAGACCGTATGGAAACAGTTGGAAGAGACTGTGATAAAGAGACGGGTGAAACAGACCATATGGACTAATGAATGAGGCACTAGGGGAATGATATTTTAGAAAGAGTGTTGTTGTCGATGCTACGTGGTGGTACCTTGCCGTGGATTCTTGAAACGAAAATGAGAGCATAAAGAAAAGAGAATGTTTGTAAAACTAAAAGCGAAAATGTTGTTTGATAAGAATGAAAATTTGGTGGTTATAAAATAAGAAAATATTGAAAACATTGTAATGTTTAATGAATTGTAAAAGAAATATGAACAAACAAATGTTGAAATAGGCAAGTAGAAAAATATGAAATAAGAATTTTAAGCTATGAAATATGTTATAGCAAAAAAGAGAGTTTAATTAACATTGAACTGGATTTTTCAACTGCATAAAACAGAATGTTTTTGGATGTGAAAATGATGTTTGTAAAAGTGGACACGAGTTGCGTGCAGCAAACGCAGCTTTCATTTAATTTGTTGTTGCAGCAGCAATTGTTGGTACGTTGAAAGCTTGTCGAAGCTTTGCTTTTCGTCGTAGATGCCTTTGGACTCAGCATCAACCTTTGTAAGAAGTATATAAATCATGATGTTATTCATTATCTCCTAAATTGATGCTAGTGTAAGAAGTGAACTGCGTATAGCGGAACAAACTCGATATACAATCATGGAAAATTAGAACGTCGTTGTGGTAGCGAGATTCTAATCTTGACCAAGCTTGACTGTAGTTTTGTTCGGTGACTTGGACTGATAAACATTCGAGAAGATACTTCAACTTATCAATTGTTGGCATGTGATCATGGTTGAGAATTAGATTCAGGAAAGACGATTTTAATCTCTCAAATGCTGAATATTTGCCATCGAAACTGTAATTTCAGTTTACGCAATCGTTGTCTTTGAACCACTATATGAGACATTGAAGAACTCATAAAATGTACCTTGATCTTTATGGACATTTCATCTAAATTACTGCGCTCTTTATCAATTACGTGCAAATTTTCAATTTGTGTTTGAATATGAGTAATTTGGTTCAAGTATTTGAAGTCTGCAGTCTAGTGTATCGGCAACTTCTTGGTCGCTAGTAGCAATGATCTTTTCATGTAAATTTCGAATATGATTTTCAAACTGAGTCCTCTGGGATCTAAGGTTTGTAAGTTTGTCTGTTCCCTTTGAGCTAACGGGAGTATTTGAACCGTCTTTGCTTCAATAAACGGCAGCAACACCTCCAAGTAGCAGAACCAACGCAAATGTTTAATAGTTATATGTGTTCGCAAACTTAACTGTTTTTTGATGTACAGTTGGCGCAGGCAGTCACGCTCGTGGTTTTGGTATGTAAAGAGTGGATTGACAAACGACGAATGCGAGTACATTGTTTGATTAAATACTTGCGGTTTCATTCTAATGACTTTACTGCATTATGTGGAGAGTTTAAACGTGGTTTATGATAACGACGTCTCAACGGGTGTTTGATTGATTGCCTCCCTTTTCGCAAACTTGTGGTGGCTTACGAAATTATGAAACGACGAATCCAAATTAATTGCAATTGAACAAAACTTATTTAACAGCGTTTTTGTCCTGCCACGGTCGCCAAAATTTTAACCAATTTCTCGGCTAGTTAATAAATTGCTTCCTCGTTAGCAGATTCGATGCTTCGTAACTCACAATTTTCCCGAAAAGATTAGTCGTTATTCCGTTTTACATTTATTTGCATCCGTCGCATTCGAGTTCTCATGGTACAGTAATTTCTTAACGCTATGTGCTAGGAGAGAGTAAATCAAAGTAAAGATGTAAATGAAAACGCAAGAAGAGAGCCAACAGTGATGCTAGATTGACTTCTCTTTGAACTTGCGATATATTGATAGTTTTTAAAATCAGGAGTTCTCCTCCAACAATGGGTAAACTTGCTGCATTGCATAAATTTTGCCAGAGCTAATTGTAGCCACAACAACAGCTGACCAAGAGAATCAATGATTAATTTTCTGTGGTTGTCACTTCATTCAGTTCCTTGTAAGAGTACACATTCGAAAATGTATATTGGGAAATATAATATTGATTGCAATCCAGGAAAATGTGTCCAAAGCTCCTGCTAATAATTAGCAAACGGATAATACTTGCTCTATTAACTAATCTTTATCAAAAGAAAGTGCACAGTTTTTAGTGTTAGTATCAAAATATATTTAATTGCAGATGCACCAAGCCGCATCAGAATGATGAATACTTCAAATGTCTCAGCATTTGAATGGATCGTCGACCTTCGGTACAGAACCTTCACCTTTCGCCTTGTGTATCGATGTATTAATGTGTTATGCACAAATTTGATGAAAAGATCAAATGTCTTGTACGAATTTCGGTACAGTACTTCTCCTTTCGTCATCTATATTTCAAACCAATTTGTATCAGCATGATGAAATCATCAAAGGTCTTGTAAAAACATCAAATGTTTTGTATGTCTAGTATTGCTTACGTGTATATACAAATGATGATACATCAAATATCTCGTATAAATTTGTGTATCGAGCCTCGCCTTCTTCTATCAGGTGAAAAAGTTATAAGATTAGTAATTTATAAAAATTCATAACTTCGTATCTTACCCTGTGTCGATTGGTGTTTAAGACTGAGTATAGGACTAAGCTAAAGTTTGCGAGTTAAAAAAAAAAATTATATCAAAAGTACTGTAAACACCTATTTATTGAGTTAAAATGATAAAGATTAGTTTAAAGTCTTCAGATTTAATTTCTAAGTTTTCGGCAGTTTTCGGCAGTTGGTGCGTCTAGCTCGTTCAAGCGTCACCGGAAGAAGAGAGAGAAAACTTTCAGTGCGGCACCAGGCCTATACCGATATTTTCCATAGGTGACTTAATACTAACAAACGATACTTATTACTAACAATCGATACTTATTACTAACAATCGATATTACAATACCGGTTTCGATATATGCGTGAGTATTTAAAAGACTTGTAAATAATTGGGATCTTACAACTCGGCCGTCCTGACGAAGGATCGACCTCGATCCCAGTGGCCAACCAGGGGGTAAACAACAACATCAACTGGCCAGGTTAAATTTCACCTCATCAGCAGCGGCAGTTGCAGCAACTCATGCTGTCCTCGGTCGGCGTCGTCAGTTGCTCGTTCGGACTGGAGGAGGCAGAAGCAGCAGGCGTGATGACTGTAGCGGAAGACGGCACGGAGGGCACTACGGCAGGCATGTCTTCCCCTTGGTCAGCGGCCAAGGGAACGTCAGAGTCAGTAGGATGCGGCCAACAGTATGCATGGTGGCATGCAAGGCATCGAGCAGGGCAGCAAACGTCATCGTCAGATGAAGAGCAGGAGTAATAACGGAGGTACCAGTGGCTCGAATCGCCACTGGCTGTACAGCGAGCCGGGCAGCGGTAGGCTCGGAAGCGGCAGCCGAGACAGCAGCGGGCACTGCAGGGGCCGGCATGGAAGCAGGTACAGCAGCAGATGGTCTTGCAGCGGCGAGCCTGGAAGCGGTGAATATGTATGCTGCGGGTACTGCAGCGGCAGGTCTGGAAGTGGCGGCTACAGCAGTAACGGGCATGGCAACGGCGGACGCGGCAACAGCGGGTACTGCAGCGGCAGGCATGGAGGCAGTGGGTACTGTAACGACAGGCCTGGAAGCGGCGGGCACAGCAGGAGCTGGCACAACAGCGGCGGGCACAGCAGCGGCAGAGGCGGGTGCGGCAGCGGCGGGCACAGCGACAACCGGTACTGCAGCAGCAGGCACGGCAGTGGGTACGATAGCAGCGGCAGTCACAGCAGTGGGCACGTGAGCAGCGGGTACAGCAGCGGCGAGCACAATGGCAACCGGTACTGCATCGGCAGACACATCAGTGGGCACATGAGCGGCGGGTACAGCAGCGGCGGGCACAATGGCAAGCGGTACTGCATCGGCAGGCACATCAGTGGGCACATGAGCGGCGGGTACAGCAGCGGCGGGCACAATGGCAAGCGGTACTGCGGCGGCAGTCTGCAGAGGTGGCCTGTAAGCGGCGGACACCGCAGCGGTGGGTAAAGCAGGGGCGGTTGCGGCGGCAGCGGTTACTGCAGGGGCGAATATAGCCGCAGCGGGGCCGACAGGGGCGAGTATGGCGGCAGTTGGCACAGCAGGGGCGGATGTGTCAGCAGTGGGCCCGGCAGGGGCGGATGTGTCAGCAGTGGGCCCGGCAGGGGCAAGTATGGCAGCAGTCGGCCCGGCAGGGGCGAGTATATCAGCGGTTGGCCCAGCAGGGGCGGATGTGTCAGCAGTTGGCCCGGCAGGGGCTAGTATATCGGCAGTTGGCCCAGCAGGGGCGGATGTGTCAGCAGTTGGCCCGGCAGGGGCGAGTATGTCAGCAGTTGGCCCAGCCGTGGCGAGTATAGCAGCGGCGGGCCCGGCAGGGGCGGATGTGGCCGCAGTCGGCACAGCAGCTCTCGGTACTGCAGCAGCGGCGGCTCCAGTGGCAGCCGGTACCGCAGCGGCAGTCACAGCAGTGGGTGCACCAGCAGCGGTGGGCGTGGAGGCGGCCATCTTAGTCGCAGAACGTGTGGCCTGCGTCGGAGCCGATGAAGTTCCATCAGGTTTGGCGGCAAGCGACGACAGTGCCGATTCTTCACTGTCTCGTGTGGCGGTGCCCAGTCGGCGAGTTTGCCCGACTGTGAATGACGGCGGTACCTCGACTCCGCTTGCGCGCAGAGCTCTCGTCATCTCCTCCTTAGTAACTCCCATCGTGGAGTAGGTCAGGACAATTTTCCTTAACTAAGCATAAATTGTCAAAATTGGTGGCGTGCACAGAAATATATCCATTTCCGTCTAGTAATCCCACTTCTGAGTTGTAAACACCTATTTATTGAGTTAAAATGATAAAGATTAGTTTAAAGTCTTCAGATTTAATTTCTAAGTTTTCGGCAGTTTTCGGCAGTTGGTGCGTCTAGCTCGTTCAAGCGTCACCGGAAGAAGAGAGAGAAAAACTTTCAGTGCGGCACCAGGCCTATACCGATATTTTCCATAGGTGACTTAATACTAACAAACGATACTTATTACTAACAATCGATACTTATTACTAACAATCGATATTACAATACCGGTTTCGATATATGCGTGAGTATTTAAAAGACTTGTAAATAATTGGGATCTTACAGTACTGATGATGAATAAACCACTGTGTTTAGTATCTCATAAGAACCTTAACTGTACTGAACTGTGTCTGCCACTGCTAGAACACTTCTTGGTTGCTCATTATTAAATTTTCAATTCTTACGCATCTACCTAGGTCATAAGACCAAGATAGGTTGTATAAGAGAGACAGAGAGTATCAGACTGGCGCCAGAAAATTTCAGAAAAAACTTATAAAGTACAAAAACAAAAGCAGTGTACGATGTGCAAGATCATTCATGAGACTTAGAGTACGAAAGTATGTAGAAATATAAATTTTTTTTTTTTTTTTTTTGCGGTTTGGGGTCATTACTCTTCACTGGCCGAAATTAGCGGCCTAGTGAATTAGCGATACTAGTTTGAGGCCTATTTGCATAAGGCTGCCATTAGGGTGTTGAACATTTGGGTCATCTGAACCAATTGAGCATGCATAACCTTAATCATTTGCTCCAGCTGGGAGGATTGCGAGTTGTATTCCGGGTGCGGGGGAAGGGGTGGGAGGTTGAATCCTGTTTTAGGAGTTTCACCAGAAAAGGCAGCGCCTTTGGCAGCGTTGGCATAAGATATTCCAGTAGTGACGTGCTGAGTGTAAGCATTCTGCGAATTGGGGTTGTTGGTTATCATGGATTGGTTTGCAGTTCGCAGTGTTTTCTTGGCCACTTCTTTATACACTCTGCAGCCTTTGTAGGAGGCAGTGTGGTTTCCGTTGCAGTGAACGCATTTGGCTGGGGCGTCCTTGTCTTTTGTGCACATTGAAGATGTGTGGTTGCCTGTTTTATTTGTTTGAAATATTTCTAAACCTAATAAAAATAATAATAATACACAAATGTGTAGCTCCACGTCACAGTGTGCCGACGTGTAATAAATAATTGCCCTGAAGACGACCACCGATGAGTGGTCGAAATATATCAGAGAAGAAAATGAGAACAAACTGTTTTCTATTCAACAAATTGACCTCAAGCCGGCAAAAAACACACAACTAACAATCAAAAGGTCGCAAAAATAAACAATAAACCTAATAAAGATAATAGAAAATGTTTTGTTAACAACACTATCAAATAAATATTAAACCCAGGCACAGCATATTAACAAAACAAAGAAAGGAATACAAACTCTTGGTCCAGTTATTTTATCATCATTCAGTTTTAGCAATTTATATAAAAGATAAAAAAAATTGTCACCTATTTAGAAACTAAAAGATAATTTATCTAATAAAAAAACGATTAATTATACATGGAAGACACACATTAAACTCTCAGGCATAACATCTGAACTTTTAAATTATGTAAAATATAAACATTTTAGATTTAAGTTTTGTGGAGGTGCCTTGGGTAAAACTTGCAGCTCAAAAGAAAAAAAAATAATAAAAGAAAAAAAAGTAAAAAAGAAAGGAAGGCAGAATTGAAAATGTCACTTTTGTACATTTGTTGAAATAGGTTAATGCAAATTACATTTTATCGATTTATAACTTTATTATCATCCATCTCTAGCTTTGTTGCATCTCTAACTACTACGATTTTTTCCTCACTTCCTTTTTCCGCTTGCTGTGAATAAAACGTTTGACTTATACATTATACTTTATCTTGTGTTCTTTTTTACAATTTCACTGTGCAGACATTTTCTACCTAACATTGGTTATGGGCCCAGGTCTAACAGAATACGAAATTTAAAAAATTGTGAAAGATGAGTCAAAGTTTCCAAATCGAAAAGCTCAATGAGCATAATTATGATGTGTGGAGTATACAAATGCGAAGTATACTAATTCACCAAGAACTGTGGAAATTTGTGAGTGGAATAGGAGTCGTCGATCCAGCAAAATCGGTAATAGCTGATGAAAAAGCGCTTGCTTGTATAATTTTATATGTGAATACCTCTCAATTGAACTACGTTAAAAATTGTAAGACCTCAAAAGAAGCATGGGATGTACTACGCAGTGTACACGTGCCCACCGGGCCAATTCAAAAAGTGTTGCTTTATAAAAAACTATTGAACCTGAAAATGGAGGCAAACAGTGAAATTCCACAATATATAAATTCATTCGTGGAACTAGTCAGTAAGCTGACTGAAGTTGGAATTGATTTAAGTGATGAATTAAAAGTAATAATTCTTTTGTCAAGTTTGAACTCTGAGTATGAACATTTTGTGGTAGCAATGGAGACACGTGATTCTCTACCGTCTTTAGAAGTGCTAAAAGCGAAGCTGCTGGCAGAAGCAATTCGCATAAAAGAAAACGGTGAAAAAGCAAACGCGCAACAAGCCTTCTATGCAGGCACGAACAAGAAACAAAACGAAAAACGCGAAACCGGTAAATTCAATGGGAACTGTTTTAAGTGTGGAAAACGCGGGCATCGATCAGTACAGTGTAGAGTGAAGAAACAAGAAAATAAAGAAGCAGAGAAGAAAAACCAAATTTCTTATGCAGTGTATTCGGCAATACAAAAAGAGAAATTTGCAAACGGCAATTGGTGTATTGACAGTGGTGCCACCTCGCACATGTGCTATGAAAAAGATTTGTTTGTTTCTTACACTGAGAAAAACGATATGATATGTTTAGCTGCTGATTTACAAATTAAAAGCCCTGGAATAGGAACAGTTAAAATAAATACAACTGAATGTGTAATAACGTTAAAAAATGTTCTATATGTGCCAGACCTGAAATTAAATTTTTTTCTGTGAGTGCATCGCTAAGCTATGGTCACACAGTTACATTCGAAGAAAATTGTGCGGTTGTAAAATCGAATGACGGTAGTACAATGATTAGAGCTTTAAAGCAAGACAATTTGTTTCTTTTTAAAAACATTTCCAAAAACAGATTGTTTTATATGAAAGAGAAAGAAATGTTGTGGCACCACAGATATGGTCACCTTAATTTTCGGAGTTTGAACGAAATAGTAGATAAACAACTCGTGACCGGCATTAATTTAAAACATTTTTCGGCTGATACTAACTGTAATACGTGTAATCAATCTAAAATATGCTCGCGACCATTTGCTAAAAGTTTAAATTGTGCATCGCAATTGTTAGAATTAATACATACAGATGTGTGTGGCCCAATGAACACTCAATCCGTTGGCGGAGCAAAGTATTTTATTACGTTTATAGACGATATGTCAAAGCGTGTTTTTGTTTATTTTATGAAATCAAAGAATGAAGCATTAGAAAAATTTCAAATATTCAAAAACTTAGTCGAGTGTCAGACAGAAAGAAAGATAAAAGCCATACGTAGTGATAATGGCGGAGAATATGTTAACAAAAATTTTGATATTTTTCTAAAAGCTCACGGCATAAAACGACAACTAACCGTACCGTATACCCCCCAACAAAACGGCGTGGCAGAAAGAGCGAATCGCACCCTTGTAGAAATGGCGCGCTCAATGATGGTTCAATCAAAGGTGGAAGAATCCTTATGGGCGGAGGCTATAGCGACTGCCGCATATTTACGCAACAGATCTCCTTCGCAGGCACTAAAAGGTACAACGCCTCTTGAAGTTTGGAGTGGGCACAGGCCTTCGGTGTCCCACCTTCGTATATTTGGGCCTCGGCTCTAGTGACAAAGATAAGAAGCAAGTCATCGAGCGGCGTGACGTAAAATTTGTTGAAGACGAAGTTCCTAAAAATGTGTGTTATACAAATGAATCGAATACTAACAATTTTACATCGTTTGTTATAGACAATCATAATGCAAACGATTTGACCCATGAAGATGATTTGTTTCCCAAATGAAGCACAAGTTTTGACAACTGGAGAAACAGAAGACTTTACACCAGAAGAAGCAACTCAACATTTATCTCAAGAAGAAGAAGTCGACATGGATGAGACACTTTTCAACGAAAACGAGCAGTACGTGAGTTTCGACGACTCTGCAGCATCCAACGATCCCGAGGAAGAAAATGAGCCTGAACGTCGTGGACCTGGAAGGCCAAGTCTTATTCGCACCGGACAGCCAGGTAGACCCAAAAAACAATACAACATGCTTCACAATATGGTTGCCTATCACGATATCGAAACCCCCAATACGGTCAAACAGGCCTTACAAAGCAAACATTCGTTTGAGTGGGAGAGGTCTATGAAGCGAGAGTATGATGCTCTCATTGCCAACAAAACCTGGTCATTGAGTCAACCACCACTGGAGAAAAGCATCGGTTCCATGTGGTATTTCGAGAAATAATCAGGGCAACATAACAAATTTTAAGTCGAGACTGGTAGCTATGGGCTGTAATCAGCAATATGGAATAAATTATCAAGAAACGTTTTCGCCAGTTATACGATATGAAAATATTAGACTTGTTTTAGCTGTTGCCGCAGAAAAAGAGTTGTATTTACATCAGGTAGATGTTTCAAATGCGTATTTAAACAGTAATTTAACTGAAACAGTGTATATGAGGCAACCAGAACATTTTGTTAGTAAAGATCATCCACATCGTGTTATTAAATTACAAAAAGCTTTATATGGCCTTAAGCAATCGGGTAGAGCTTGGAATAGCACACTTAATGAAGTATTACAGAATCTAGGATTTGAAGCTACAAAAAATGAGCCATGTTTATATAAGAAGATTGATAAAAGTTCCTACAGTTTAATAGCTGTTTATGTAGATGATCTAATTATTGCCTGTTCAAAGAAAAATGATATTGCTGACATAGTAAAAACATTGAAGTGTTCTTTTGATATTAAAGATTCGTCTGAGTTAAATAATTTCCTTGGTATAGAAATTCAGCGTCAAGGAGAAGTTGGTTCTATTTCAATTTGTCAGAAGCAATATATAAAGTCCTTGTTAGAAAAGTACAATATGATTTTATGTCGTTCAGTATCAACACCTTTAGATCCTGGTTTTAAGATTAGCTGCAACGATGAGAAATGTAAGAGGGTAGATGTGACCCATTATCAATCCCTGGTTGGCTCTTTAATGTATCTCGCTATATCTACACGTCCCGATATTGCTCACTCAATTAGTAAAATGGCGCAGCGAAACAATGATCCACATAGCGAGCACGATGCAGCGTTGACGCATATTTTGCGTTACTTGTCCAAAACAATAGATTTGAAGCTGCACTATTACAAAACTGGAGAACCATTGTATGGATTTGTTGATGCAGACTGGGCAAACGACAGCCTAGACAGAAAATCGTATACAGGATATGGATTTTATTTTGGTGGAGCAGCTTTTTCGTGGGAATCGAAGAAACAAGGTTTGGTTGCCCTCAGCAGTACAGAAGCTGAATACGTCGCCCTGTCTACAGCAGCAAAGGAAGCCACCTATCTACGCAGGCTTTTAGAAGAAATTCGCTGTCATCCTTCATCACAACCAATTGTCCTAAAATGTGACAATTTGAGCGCACAACATATAGCAACGAATCCAGTGCACCATAAGCGAACTAAACATATTGATATTAAGCACCATCACATCAGAGAAGTTGTAGCAATGAAAATAATATCAATTAACTATGTTCAAACAGATGATAATGTAGCTGATATACTTACTAAAAACTTACAGAAAGAAAAACATGTAAAGTTTGTAAAGCATCTTGGAATGATTGAATAACTGAATTTTTTGTATTTTTGTATTAAAATGTAATTTGAGAAGAAGTGTTGAAATTATGGAAATATGCTATTTACATTTGTTGAAATAGGTTAATGCAAATTACATTTTATCGATTTATAACTTTATTATCATCCATCTCTAGCTTTGTTGCATCTCTAACTACTACGATTTTTTCCTCACTTCCTTTTTCCGCTTGCTGTGAATAAAACGTTTGACTTATACATTATACTTTATCTTGTGTTCTTTTTTACAATTTCACTGTGCAGACATTTTCTACCTAACAGCTTTGCCAATTGACTTCGGGTCTAAACGAAGATCAAAGCTAGGCATAGAGCATAGGCGAACTATCTTGATAAATTCTTTTCAAAGTGGCAACCAAGCGGAACAGTCCTTTGCAGGAAGTGGAAGAAAAAATTAATATTTCATTTTTTTGTGGTTAAAATAACACAAGTAAATTTCAAATCCGAATAAATACAAGCCATCCTTCATGGACTTGAATGATGTTGGTGTTCTCTATTTCAAGATATACAGCTTGAGTAAGTGCTAATTTTCTTTGAAGTATTAAAAATTTGGTAATTTTGCAAATGAAATTTTGCACGCCGATTTTCTAAGTCTCGGTATGTTCGTTCATGATGTCAAAAAAGGAAATTAAAATGTGCTTTGATTAAGCAGAAGCAATTACATTGACGACCATCTGATCAGTCAAATTTCGATACGACACCGGCAAGTGCTAGGCCAAGCGGTGTGAAGTGAAAAAAAAAAAGCAAAAACCCGCAGCCCAAAGAAAAAAATGTACCCGAGTTAAATAAGTGAAAAAGTTGCAAGAAAACTAAAAAGACAACCCATGTGGAAAAAGTCTAGCCAGAGTGAAAATCGAGTACAAAAAGGGTTTAAGCCAATGACCCATAGTGAAGACGAGGTTTTAACTTCTTCTTTTTGTTTAAATATAGGTAATATCCTATAATTGAAAGTTAGAATAAGTTATTGTACAAGCAATAATTGGTAAAAGGAAAAAAAAGCAGGAGTAAAGCAAGTGAAAGAAAAAAAAGTCTACAAAGAAGAAAACGCAAATCAAAATTTCGAGCCACATTGTGCAAAAACAAAATTTTTTTTTATTTGTCAAGTCGCTAGGTAACATACACTGAAAATGAAAAAAAAATGAAGACATAAATAAATTAAAAAAAAAAAAATTTAAGCAAAAACAAAAAAAAAAGAAAAAAGAATGTAATCTAAGGCTAAATTGAAAGGTCAAAAAATCTATAACAGAGAAAAGAAGAAAGTGAACATATAAAAGAAAAAAAAAAATTTAAAAAACAAGCATGAGCAATTGCTTTACAAGACTTGGTAACAAAACAAAAAAAAATGTGGTTTTTTTTTTTTTTGAATTTTTTATAGAAATAAAAAAAATAAGACTCATTCCGCTTAACCTAAAATAAATAAAGTGTTTATTTGACGAAATAAAATGTTTTGTTTACTGTGGTACTCTGTGTACTCTTGGTGAGATCTAAAACTTAACTGACTTTCCCTGGCTTCGTCTCAGGTATATCAATTTTTCGAATGACAGATGGCCAAAACCCGGCTGCTTAGATTAATACTTGCAAATATTTCCTATATTTCATGACATAAATATGAATGCAGACTTGAGTTTTAGTATACATTCTATAGTACAGAATAATTTTAGGACTGCAGTATTATGAATAGTTTAAAAGTATTATAGCCGTTTTCCATTCATAGTATACATTCTATAGTACAGAATAATTTTGGGACTGCAGTATTATGAATAGTTTGAAAGTATTATAGCCGTTTTCCATTCATTTCAGTATCTAAAAGAGACGTTCCCATCTTGAGCGGTTCGATTGACCTTTTATCGATATTTTCCGAGTACAATATAAAATTTCCAATTCATATAGAAAATTTGTAATTCATAAAGAAAACCATTCAAAACTAAAATAAAAACAATTAACGGCAAAAAACAAAAAAATGATCTTAATTATACAAATTAAAAGAAAATTATGGTTTATATTTTTATTTTACTGGTTTTTTTATATATTTACAAAAAAAACAAGAGACCTGTTTTTCACACTATCTCTCTTTTCAATTGACAAAGGAGACATGAAAAATGAAAAATAAAATGCAAGATGTGTGACATTTTGTCAGGCATAATAATAAAATTACATTTGAGACTCTGGCGACAAGCAAATGGCAAAAATGTGCAAAATGGGCACAAATAAAAAAACCAGAATTACAAGAAGAACGATATGAGACGGGGAAGCTAAAGAAAAATGAAAATGAAATAGTACGGGTTCTTTGCGAGTACTGAAAGCGGAACTTGTAGGAAATGTCAAATCAAATTTATTGACTTTCATTGTTAAGTGGATGGGAGTGGGTTGTGGGATGTGAGGATACGAGTGCGAAAGGCGACTGTAACTTGGCGTTCATTCAAATGTGAAAAGACAATGATAGAGGTTAGGGCAAATGGTGGGGATAAGCGAAATCCTACTCTATTGGCATGGCAGGCAAGCAAAAGCTGCTTTTTTTCTTTGTCCTGCACTTGTATTTGAGCTCGATTAAAGCGATGATTCAGTCTTGAGACAATCAGCAGGAAAACCCTCCACCTGTTTTCTGCTCTATTTCAAGGCTTTTTGCAATGCCTTATAAAAAATCATACGCTTCCTTTCAGTGCATTGAGCGCTCCAACATAGTTCTCTTTTTCTTCTTTCTTTCTTTATTTGTGTTCTGTATTTTGCCGTTGTTAGGATTGACAATTATTTGCATTTTCTCAATATTCACATGAATCGGTAACTACAACTTAAATGTCTACCCAACTGGGTTAGAGCTGACGATTAGTTAGCTCTTTTTATGTACCTAACACAGATAAGCTAGAATGCTTTTGATTCCACGGCAAAAACAGTATTTGTTACACAAGTACTTACTTACAGGTAATACTTCCCAGGGTAACGAGCGAGTACAAGTAAAATTTAATTCAAAACACTGAAAATTTTTATTGATCGAAAAGCCAAATAGGTCTGTGCCAGACCATTAGCTAGAAAAATATGTTTTGCAGGACTATTCCAGTAAAGAATGAACAACTCCCCTCCCTCTCCCTAGTGTCCTTTATTGTGGTGGTCGTTCAGGTGGTTGTTCAATGTGTAATTCTTTCAACTGTCTGTAATCCGCTAATACCTGTAATAATTGTTGCAAAAAGATATTAAAAATATACTCATTTCCTTATGGGGATACACAAATCGTGCCTAACTGAAAATGTTTCAATTTAAGGATAATTCAAAATGAACTAAATTTTTTGCTTTCATTTTTTGTCTTGGTTTTTTTTTATTATAAAAGTAATAAACATATTTTGGGCGCAAAAGTTTGGGCACTTAATTCTTTGGTGGAAAACGAAATATAATCCAAAGGTAATTAAAACGTTTGTGGCTATCAATGGGTTTGAACTGATTTGCTATAGAAATTCGGATTTAATTAAAATATTTTTATGTTCCTCACTGAGCTTTAAAGATGAACGAGTCACATGGATCTCTGTTTACTTTTCAATATCTAATAGATATTATCTATTCAAAGCTTCATAGCACATTTTATTTTTCAATAACCAATTTAGTGTTTCGTTTTTTATGTGGCTCAATTTCTTCAAGTATTAGCTCATATTACGCTTTAAATATCTCGAGTTATAAACTAAAACGTGGAAGAACTTTTAAAGACGAGCTAACGACGAAAGTCGTGTATTAAAGAAGTAAAGATGTATAATAGACGCCAGGCGCATATAAAAGAACTAAAGACACCAATTTGCCTGGTGTGTTTTAACGGCACATTAACGCAATATTTCGATCCCTTACTCGCCGAGGTATTGCCCTTCCCTACATAGACGACGTAATAATTCCAGCAAAAGATGAAAAAAAAAGCTGTTTTAAATTTAAAAGAAGTTATTACTACCTGCAAAGAGTATGGACTGGAACTCAACATTAGGAAGTGTCAAAGGACATATTATTGAAAATCCGATGTATCCGACAACCGAAAAGAAGCCGTTTCTAAATTCTAAATTCCTTAGACACCTAAGCAGTTGCAAAATTTTTTGGGTTTATATGGGTATTTCAGAAAATTTTTACCCAACTACGCAATCATTGCAAAACTATTAACAGACTTGTTGAAATCCAATAATAAATTCTATCTAGGTGCAGCAGAAGAGTATGCTATCAATTTATTAAAGAAGAAGTTGATCGAAAATCCAGTTTTAAAGATATATAACCAGAAGTACCAAACCGAAGCTCATACAGATGCTTCAATAGATGGATTTGGTGCAGTCCTATTGCAAAAATCAGATGAAGACAACGAATTATACCCTGTTTATTTTATGAGTAAGAAGACTACAGATCCACAGCGCAAGTAACTGGAAAAGATGTAAGCAGGATGGTCTGCTACATACGCTGCAAAAAGCAGACGCCTCAAATTTTTTTGTATTTTTGGGTCCCCTTGCTTCGAAGCATAAGAATTATAAGCATATCCTAGCCGCAATTGACTCATTCACTTAATTCTGTTGGCTTTATCCGACGAAGTCAAACGAAATTATAACAAAGCTGTCTGCACAGAGTTCAATTTTCGGTAATCCTTCAACAATTATTTCGGATAGAGGTGCTGCTTTCACCGCAGATATCTTTATTCAGTATGGCCGAGATGAAAACATTAAATTGGTGAAGACGACAGCTGGTCTACCCCGAGTAATCGAACAAGTCGAGTGGTTGATTATAATTTCAGTAGTTTCAAAGCTCAGCATCGACGATCCAACAAAATGGAACAAACACGTATTCAGAGTCCAACAAGCAATTAATTCCCCATATGCTAGAAGTATTAATTCCACACCTTTCGAGCTGCTAATAGGAGTGAAGATGCGAACCAAGGACGATGATCAGCTGATAAAACTAATTAATAATCAAACCATAGCTACATTTAAAGACGACCGCAACGAACTACGATGTAAAGCCAAGACGCAGATCCTGAGGATGCAAAACGAGAATAAGAAGTCATACAATTTGAGACGTAAACCAGCCAAACATTACGACGTTGGTGATCTAGTCGCCATAAAGCGAACACAATTTGGCGCCGGCCTAAAATTGAAGCCAAAGTATTTGGGCCCATACCAAGTTGTTAAAGTAAAGCAAAACAGTGCATATGATGTACTAAAGATGGGAAATTCAGATGGTCCAAAGAATACGTCAACGTGTGCTGAATATATGAAGCCATGGTCAACAGACTATGATGATGATGAAGACCGCGCATTCGGGCCTAATGCTTAGTCAGGACGGCCGGATGTGGGGTTGGGTTGGTAACGCCGAATGGCCATACCACCTCAGAACAGCTGTTTAACGACGATGTGGAAAACGATCCATGTGAGACGAGGTGGCAAGCGACCCACAAAACGACTATGTGAGAAGACGAGACGTCGAGGAAGAAGAACTTCTTAAGACGAGCCAACGACGAGAAGACGTGTATTAAAGAAGTATAAAAGACGTATTAAAGACGAAAGATGTGTAAAGACGAATAAGAAACGACGCTCTCATTAAAAACCTAAAGACGAAACAATTAACATTCAATTCGATCATTTTATAGTTACTAAAACCTAATTATAATCTAAAATAAAACCTATTACCATACAACTAAATATAAATCTAAATCGGACTTCTTATTTCTACGGAATCGGAACCCAGTGCCACATATATAAGTTAAGACCAGATATGCTTCACCATTACAATCACACTCACACCACACCCATAGAGAACATTCAAGAGTTATCATAATGAGCACCGACGTAATGAGCATCAGCATAATGAGCATCGGCACGATCATAGAAGGCAACGCCAAGAATGTCACCCGATAACCTTGCAACACACAATCATCTTCACACAATCGCCAGACTAAACATTCCTAGGGTAATGGTGTCAAATTCGGTACATCTGACAGCAAGCCCATAAATCAATTCGGCAATAAGCATCATGTTCGGTGCACTAGCCGTCACGTCGCCCAAATCAATTTCATGATAAACAGATCCCACGCTCGCGTTGGACCCTTGGACTCAACAAGCGCCGCTGTCACCATCGACGCCCGAAAGCAGAGGCTTCATTCAAACATAATCGATCTACTCAAATCAGTCTTTAATCCTAGTACAAACTTGTCACTTCGTTAGAGCTCCGCGATCCTAGTTCAGTCTAGTAGTCACAAAGTCTTCCAGTAAAAAAGATAGATTTATAAATGTGCACTCAATAAAGAATAACTCAAATAAAACTTTATTTTCTTATGCGACTAACTAAGATTGTGTTTAATTGGCGCCCGAGCAGGGACCCCGCGTTTAAAAGTTGATCAAAGTGAAGTGAAACGGCAATTGTGATAAGTGTTAATCAAAGTGAACGTAAAAAAATACGCCTTCCGAACGATAACCGAAATATACGCAGTGCCAACAAAAACTTCGCTGAGGTCAGACGGGGTTATAATAAAAACTGATCGCTGCATCCCTTTAGTATCCGTTCGAAGGGAAATCGGTACAAAAGTGTCTGGGACTGGAGCGTTAGTACCCAACGAGGGAAAAGCGAGGACCCCAACCGACCAACTGATACAAGCACCGAAATGGAATTATTATACCCTTGCAAAAGGGTATATTAATTTTGGTCAGAAGTGTGCAACGCATAGAACGAAGCATCTCAGACCATATAAAGTATATATATTCTTGATCAGCACGACGAGACGAGTTCAAATAGCCATGTCCGTCCGTCCGTCCGTCCGTCCGTCCGTCCGTCTGGATCAACGCGAACTCCTCCGAGACCGTAAGAGCTACAGAGCTGAAATTTTGCACGTAGGCTTGTATATACTGCAGGCATTGTATATCTCGGATTTAGCCGGATCGGACCACTATATCATATAGCTCCCATACAAACGTCAAAGTCACGAAACAGTGACTTTCTCAATAACTTCATTAATTTTACAGCTATTGTCATAAAAGTTAGTATTTGTCAGTTTTATGTTCTTATTAATGATTGTGCCAAATTTGATCAAGATCGGGTGACTATATCATATAGCTCCCATACAAACGGCAAAGTCACGAACAGTGACTTTCTCAATAACTTCATTAATTTTATAGCTATTGTCATAAAAGTTGGTATTTGTCAGTTTTATGTTCTTATTAATGATTGTGCCAAATTTGATCAAGATCGGGTGACTATATCATATAGCTCCCATACAAACGGCAAAGTCACGAACAGTGACTTTCTCAATAACTTCATTAATTTTATAGCTATTGTCATAAAAGTTGGTATTTGTCAGTTTTATGTTCTTATTAATGATTGTGCCAAATTCGATCAAGATCGGGTAACTATATCATATAGCTGCCATACAAACGGCAAAGTCACGAACAGTGACTTTCTCAATAACTTCATTAATTTTATAGCTATTGTCATAAAAGTTGGTATTTGTCAGTTTTATGTTCTTATTAATGATTGTGCCAAATTTGATCAAGATCGGGTGACTATATCATATAGCTCCCATACAAACGTCAAAGTCACGAACAGTGACTTCTCAATAACTTCATTAATTTTATAGCTATTTTCATAAAAGTTGGTATTTGTCAGTTTTATGTTCTTATTAATGATTGTGCCAAATTTGATCAAGATCGGGTGACTATATCATATAGCTCCCATACAAACGCCAAAGTCACGAACAGTGACTTCTCAATAACTTCGTTACTTTTTAAGCTATTGTCGTGAAATTTAATAAACGTTAGTTTATTGAAGCTATAAATGTGCCAAATTTGGTCAAGATCGGGTGACTATATCATATAGCTCCCATAGAAACGATAGGTGGAAAACAGTGACTTTCATCAAAAAGTTCGTTATATCCTATGCTAAGATTGAAGGCCGTTCTTTCGCAAACATTAGACTTTTTGGATAAAACGTTTTTACACTTTGATGGCTAAGGAAAGAATTACCAAAACAGTTGCAAGGGTATACAAACTTCGACGCGGTCGAAGTTAACCCCGGCTCTCTGGTTTTTAATGCAAGTTAAGTCGAAAATAAGAGAAACTAAAAGAGGAAAAAAAGAAACGAATTAATATCTTAAGAAACAAATTTTTTTTTTAAATAAGAGACGAATTGCTATCTTAAGGAACAATTTTTTTCAAAAAAAAGAAACGAATTATCATTATAAGAAACGAAAAAGTAATCAACAATTACAATAACTATCTCTACTAACAAAATTTTAAACCAAAAGCCATTTCCATCAAAATTTTTCTCTAAAACGGTATCGCGTCGCGAACAAATTTTCTTGTCTTTTCGAATAATTATTCGACGCGTATTACAAACGTTTGTTTTTTTGAAGTGAATTAATCTCCTTTGAAAGTGAAAATGCCTGAAACCGACAGTTGGGTAAAAGCCGCAGTCCTTCGGCCAGGAGGTCGCCCTACGACATAGTCGCAGGGTGCGTCAACCTCAAACGCCGCGAACAGAAGTATAGAGGCTATATCCATACAAGGGTTAGACGCAGTCGTTGATAGTCTTTTAACAGCTAGAATGGGGTGTTATATCGAACAAATAAAACTGGCACAGCCAATAACCTCAGAATACAGAGACTTAACTCTGAATTTACAAGACAATTGGAATGAGGTAGATAAAGTTCCAGATTTAGTGAAAGGCCTTAAAGAATTCTCTGAAAATCCAGCAGAATTCACAACTTGGTTCGCGTCAACCTCGCGTGTAATGGATGCCTTCGCCCCTTTGCAAGGTACGCCAAAATATTTCGCGATTTTACTAACAGCCAGAGATAAGATCACAGGGCATGCGAACATTGTATTAAAGGTGAATGATACCGCGATACATTGGGAGGCAATCTCAAAATGCCTTCTAGAAGAATACTCAGACAGAAGAGATTTGGGCACATTAGAATATCAATTGTTCTCCATGAGTCAGAGGAATAGCACAATCCATGAGTTTTACCTTGCAGTGAATCATCAAATGTCTCTAATTATTAGCCAAATGAAAAACATGGGACATGGTCCTGAAGTCATGGCAGTCTTGCCGAAACAGATAAGGGACAGAGCCCTAGACACATTTATCAGGGGCCTGAACGGTGATTTATCCGATAGAATAAGTCTAGCGCAACCTCTTAACTTGAAACATGCGTTGCAGATGATAGAAGACTTAACTAATAAGCACACTAAAAACTCGATTGGCTCAGGTTATCAACACCCTCGTCCAAATCTAACACACAAGACAGGACAATATACCAGAATTAACGCCCCTCCACAATGGTTATACCCTCCGGTACTTCCCCCGAAACCACATAATAACATAAATTGGTACAATCCCAGACAGATTCAAAACACTTTCACACCTCAAAATAACTTCTCTCAGAACCATGGTATTCCTCAAAATATCCCTTTCCGTAATAGTAACCAAACCTTCTTCAACGCACCACCTAGACCACTTGCCCCAAAGCCTCAACCTAAGCCTATACCAATGGATGTAGACGGTTCCATAATGACCAAAATTGTGAACTACATGAATAGGCCAAACTCCTACACAACCAGTTTTATTAAAGAGAGTAAATCCTTTTAATATGAATTTCCAAAACAAAGTCCAAAGACAGTTCCACATCGGAGCCGAGGTACAAGAAGAAGACTTTCAAGTCAATGTAACCGAAGCCCAGTTGTCCGAGTACCAAGAACAGGAAAACCATTTCCAAATAGTCCCATACTCACAATTTTCGGAGTATGAACAACAACAAGAGTACTCTACCACTCAAAGTGGTATGTCCGAATTAAGTCCGCAAGATAGAGAGACACCACAACATACAGTACAAGATTCTTACCCACAAATTGAAGACACAGTTAATTTTTTAGGATGAAGTGTTCCTCTTTGCCGTACTTTGTAGTCCGGGACAAAGACGGAACAGTGTATAATTTCTTAATAGATACCGGTTCGAACAAAAACTATATCCAACCTGAAATAGCCAAAAACATAAAGCCAAATGAGCGTAAATTTTACGCGAATTCTGTAAGTGGACGCATCCTGATTACGGAGCATGTCCACTTGGGTCTCTTCAATGAACCTAACAAACCCATAATTTTTTTTCTACTCCCAAATTTAAAATCATTTCATGGAATCCTAGGGAACGACACATTGAAAGAATTAAATGCCATTATAGATGTGGGAAAAGATTTGTTACAAGTCAAAGTGAGTTAAAGTGAGACAGATGCGAGCTCAGCAGGTCCACACGATCAACTCAGATCAATTATCGGGTAATCAAAAGTTAAAGCTAGAAGCACTTCAAGAGGAATACAAATCTTTATTTGCAAGTCCGGATATGAAGTTGACTTATGCTACCAATGTCCAAGGTGAAATTCGAACATCATCAGACACTCCAGTCTACTCAAAACACTACCCGTACCCAGCCTCCTTGAATGAAGCAGTAGAAGAGCAAATTTAAGAACTATTAAAAGATGGTATAATACGACTCTCACGGTCGCCCTATGGCTCTCCTGTATGGATCGTTCCAAAAAAAAGCGACAGTTCGGGAAGAAAGAAATATAGGATGGTCATAGATTACAGAAAATTAAATTCAGTCACCATGTTGGATAAATACCCTATCCCAGAAATTGGAGAAATGATTGCTCAATTGGGCAACAACAAATACTTTTCCGTCCTTGACTTAAAGAGCGGATTTCATCAGATCCCCTTAAAAAGAATCCGACATCGAAAAATCAGCATTTTTTATAAACGGAGGAACATATGAGTTCACCAGACTCCCTTTCGGGTTAAAAAATTCTCCAGCTATATTCCAAAGAGCCCTCGACGATATCTTAAGAAAACATATAGGGAAAATATGCTATGTTTACATCGACGACATTATAATATTCAGCAAAACAGAGGAAGAACATTTTAGTCATCTGGCCGAGGTATTCTCTACCTTAGCAGAAGCAAATATGAAAGTGCAAGTCGACAAGTGTAAATTTTTAAAACATAGCGTTGATTTCCTAGGAGTGGTAATATCAAGTGAAGGTGTCAAAACTAACCCAGAAAAATAACAAGCCATAAAAAATTTCCCTACACCAACAAATTTAAAGCAACTAAGATCATTCTTGGGTTTAGCTAGTTATTATAGGCGGTTCATTAAGGACTTCGCGAAGCTAGCAAGACCTCTCACAAATCTGCTACGTGGTGAGCACGGGAGAACGAAAAAGAATGTCTCCAACAAAATAGAAATTCGTTTTGGCAAGGAAGAGTTGGACTCTTTCACAAAAGTTAAGAACGCATTAGTCTCACAGGATGTATTACTAGCATACCCCGACTTCAATAAAGAATTTCATCTGACCACATATGCCTCAAATATAGCGATAGGTGCCTCGTTAGAACAAAATGGCAGACCAATCACATTCATATCAAGAGCATTATCTAAGACAGAGGAAAATTACGCAACGAATTAAAGGGAAATGTTGGCCATAGTATGGGCCTTAGAAAAATTGAGGATGTACCTTTACGGGAAATCAAAAGTGGTCATTTATACAGACCATCAACCACTTACCTATGCGCTTAGTCCTAAAAATAACAACACGAAGCTGAAAAAATGGAAGAGTTACCTAGAAGAATACAACTACGAGCTGAAGTATAAACCGGGTAGCTCCAATGTAGTAGCAGATGCACTTTCGAGAAATCCTACTAGCATAAATGCCATTAGTACGTCGGCAGCTACTATGCATAGTGACGAAAGCTCAGGGCATGAATTAATACCGACTATGGACATCCCTATCAATGTATTAAGGAACCAACTAATACTCCTCACAAGCGAAAACGAAAGCACGACATTCGAGTTACCATTTCCCACTTATCACAGACATACGGTAGTTCGAAGAAACTATTCAGAAAGTGATCTCGTAGAAATCTTAAAAGCAAAATTAGATCCTAGGATAGTGATTGGTATTTTCACTTCAGAAAGTATCATGGGAAAAATTCAGCTGATATTTCCAGAACATTTTAGGAATTATAAAGCTAGGTTTACACAGATCCAAACTACAGATGTCCATGAGAATAGTGAGCAGCAAGAAATCATAATTAAAGAACATACCAGAGCCCATAGAAATGCAATAGAAAACAAAAAACAAATTTTATCTAAAGTTTTTTTTTCCAGGAATGAGGAAAAAAATAGAAGCAATAGTAAAAGCATGCCAAACATGCAAACTCTCTAAATACCAAAGACACCCCCCAAACCAAGAGATCCAACCAACACCTATAAAGTTATCCAGGAGAAATCTTAACGGCAATAGACAAATTTTCAAAATATGCACAAATAAAGTTAGTGAATTCGAAAGCAGCAGAACATTTAAAGGTACCACTACGCGAGTTATTAGTAGCCTTTGGAGCGACTAAAACAGTAGTAATGGACAATGAAAAGTCGTTGAACTCCGCTTCAATAAAGTTCCTTTTGAACGATCAATTGGGTATAAATGTACACACAACCCCACCGTATACTTCGTCTAGCAATGGTCAGGTAGAAAGATTCCATTCCACATTCACGGAATTAATGAGATGCCTAAAGGTTGAGCATCCGGAATTAGAATTTGAAGACCTAATATTCAGAGCAGTAGACGAATACAATAGAACGATCCACAGTACAACTAACAAAAAACCAATAGAAACTTTTTTCGCATTAGACTTGACACACTCTCCGGAAAAACTAGACCTAGAAAGTCAAAAAACTTCAAAAAGAATTTTAGACAAACAATTTGCAGACTTACAGTACCATAACAAGAATAAAGAACCCATAAAAATTTATGACCCAGGAGAAATAATTTATGTCAAAATCAACAAGAGATTGGGTTCTAAGCTAACACCAAGATATAAAAAGGAAACGGTAGCTGAAGATTTGAATACAAAGATTAAAACAATGTCAGGCAGGATAGTACATAAAAACCAGTTGAAATATTGACCAATATCCATCTTTGACAGGTTAATGTTGATACCAGTCTGTTTGGGACATACGACTATCCTGGATTACTCAAAATCAAGAGTAGTAATGCTGGAAACTGGGATGGCAGCGAGGCAGAACGGCACGTTCAAAATTATACATGTTGTAGAAGTAGAAAAATATGAACAGGCATTGTCGGTGTTAAAGGAGGTTGTACAAAATTCAACTAAAACAAACCCGTATTACCCTTTCCTTATTTACGAAATAACCCGAATCGAAAATAAAATCAAAAGATTAAAGCCTATAAAGTTCAGAGCTAAACGCTCTCTTGACATACTTGGAACAGCGTGGAATTGGCTCGCGGGTACCCCAGATCACCAGGACCATAAAATTGTAATCGATAAAATTAACGAACAGCTTAAAAATAATAACAAACAAGTAATAATTAATAAGCTAGTGGAAAATAAGATAAACGATTTGATTAAAATAACTAACACTTTACTATTACATAAAAAACAAACCGGAAACAGACGAAAAAGTAAAAGAAATAGAAGTAACAAAATTTAAACTGAGTCTCTTAAGAGAAGAAATTACAAATATCATTTATGCAATAGATTGGGCTTAAGCCAATACAATAAATTCTTTAATTTTATCACCAGCAGAAATAAATATTATTGAAACATATGCTGAAGAAAGCTTAACATTTGTAAATATCGAAGAGCTCATAGAATTTGCTGAAGTAAGTGTTGCTTCGGATGGCAGAGCTCTCCCTTTATATTGTCAGCATACCTAGGGTGATTAAAGAGCAATGTAAAAAAATCATGGCATTACCTATAAAATTTGGAAAAACAATCGAAAAAATAGGTTATAATCACATATTAAAATGTAATAAACAATATTTCGGTTTAGCTAATAAGAACAAATGTAAAAACAAAAACAACAAAATATTATGTAAACTGGAAGATTTAATTGACTTAAAAAATAGCAAATGCATAGGAGCGTATTTTCACAGGAAAAAACCAACTTGCCAAACAACTAACAATCAACTTGTGAAATCACACTCGGAGGTAGCTCCTGGCACGATCCTACTAAACCAATTCGAGGGTATCATCAACGTCGAAGGAGAAAACCTTACTCTGGACGGAACTTTTATAATCCAATCGCAGAATGCAACAATCAACATAGACGATTCGTGGTACATCATGAAGACAAGGCGTGAAGTAGAAGTTCAAACCCCATTACTTCAACTATTATCGGACAAACAGCATATGGATATGATCAAAGAACTGCACTTGAACAACACGAACAGCCTGGAAAAAATCCAGACTGACAATGTCATAATTTCATCATCCTATTGGATCATTATATGTATATCCCACGCTCGCGTTGGACCCTTGGACTCAACAAGCGCCGCTGTCACCATCGACGCCCGAAAGCAGAGGCTTCATTCAAACATAATCGATCTACTCAAATCTGTCTTTAATCGTAGTACAAACTTGTCACTTCGTTAGAGCTCCGCGATCTTAGTTCAGTCTAGTAGTCACAAAGTCTTCCAGTAAAAAAGATAGATTTATAAATGTGCACTTAATAAAGAATAACTCAAATAAAACTTTATTTTTTTATGCGACTAACTAAGATTGTGTTTTATTTATATATATATATGTTTTTTACGTAAATGTCAGTGGCAAATTAGTGTCATGCAGTCAGCAGTGATTTCATTCCGCAGTTTACTTGGTCTACGTTTTTTAAAAACTTTACAAATATTTCGCACAGTCGTCTTTTTGGCGAATCAACAGGCACACACTGATTCACTCTCACTCACTTTTTATCAGCGAACTGATGATTTCCATTGCCAAGATGTTGTCGGTAAATCACATCCAGTATCTTTCTTTCACTCTCCAAGGCTTCTTACAAGCGATAAAAAATACGCAAATATATGTATATAAAAAAGGCAAAGTATGCCAAAAGCCAAACCCGGATGATGGCAGCGGAATGTGTGCAATTCATAGCGGATTTGTTTTATTTTTTTCACAGGGGTTAGAATGAAAAGAAATAGAAATTATTCATGCGTACCTCATGATGCATACATATGTATGTACATACATTAAGTATAACATCTCCTACGGTCTCATCATCCTTCATATTATCAACCTCATACGAAATAAGTATAAAAATAATATACTGTGAAGTAAACATTCTTTAACAAGAAACCTGTTTAATTGTGAAAAATAAAAACATAAATAGAGAATCAACTTTAACCAAATGATGTTGAAATTGCAAGCAAAGGTTTCCTCATATCTTTCAATCACTGAGGAGTTAAAATTAGTCAAAAGTTCCCGGAAGTACAAATTTTAAAAAACTATTTTCCTAATACTCCAAGAACATACATGTATTGTGGAATTGAGAGAGAGCAATCCGAAGTGATAGAAGAGAGGAGACAAACGCGTAGTGGCCGAACATTCTAGTAGTTGAGAGAGAGCAGGGCATACGATCATTATATAAGTTGAGAGAGAGCTTGTTAAAGAGGCCGCGGGTCATTCGCAAAGAGACTGTCAACTGAGTCGCACGTCAAGGTCCATAAGTAGTCCAGTGTTATTTTTATAAGTACATATGTATGTTTAAAATCTTAACAATATATTGAACTCGATTGTCATCAAACAATTCAAATATTAATAAATAAATAAATATAGTAACGATCAATAAATCACCACTACATTTTTGGGGGCTCGCCCGAAATATTGTTTAAAGAAATTAACATACATATAACACCGCGTGAGTGAAAGAGACAACAAATAAAGTTCTACGAAGTGACAAAGCAAAAACCGTTTGTGTCGGCATCATTGTGTAAGAGCAAGCGAGATAGGCTGTCCTAGATTTGTTGCGTAAAATCGTTGATGCCCAAATACGTTACGAAGCAGACACTACATGCACGAGCACGTTTGGTAACGGACGGCGATCAGTGAATCTTTCTAGAACAGTCTAGAAACATTTGGACAGAGCGAATCGAGGCAAAACGTCAGCAGAGGCAGAGGCAACCCGTTGGCAGAGGCGAAGCTGGACGTAGCGTGAGGCAAAACGTCAGCAGAGGCAGAGGCAACCCGTTGGCAGAGGCGAAGCTGGACGTAGCGTGAGGCAAAACGTCAGCAGAGGCAGAGGCAACCCGTTGGCAGAGGCGAAGCTGGACGTAGCGTGAGGCAAAACGTCAGCAGAGGCAGAGGCAACCCGTTGGCAGAGGCGAAGCTGGACGTAGCGTGAGGTTAAACGTAAGCAGAGGCAGGTGCAATCCGTTGGCAGAGGCAAAGCTGGACGTAGCGTGAGGCAAAACGTCAGCAGAGGCAGAGGCAACCCGTTGGCAGAGGCAAAGCTGGACGTAGCGTGAGGTGAAACGTAAGCAGAGGCAGAGGCAAAGCTGGACGCGGCAAGAGACAAAACGTTAGAAGAGGCCAGACAATCCGCTGGCAGAATTTAAACGAAGACTTCGTGGGACAGGAGCGGAGTTGGGTAAATTTTTGGGGACTATATGTAGATAGTTCTAACCTTTATTGAATTTATTAAAACTAACCTTAGCAATAATTATTGGTATCGAACAAAAGAAAATATTGTAATATGGAGCTTGACGAGGTTATGGCATTGCGAGTCGCAGATTTGCGAAACAAGTTGGCCGAATTGAACCTTAGCACAGTGGGAAGAAAACGTGAATTACAGAATAGACTTCTTACTCATTACAATATTCAAGACCAGGATAGCGAAGATGAAGTTGAATCAGTAGTTACAGCTACAGGCGAACTGCCTACAAATAATTTTGGTCGATCTTGGTACACCTTAAAAGATGTTGAGGGCAGTGTATCCTATTTTTCCGGCTCAGGTAGTCCCGATATTGATTTGTGGGTGCAAGAGATAGAAGAGTGTGCTATTACAGTACAATGGGACAAGCTACAGACCTTTATATACGCCAAACAGTTGTTAGCTGCGGCAGCTAAATCATTTATTCGGAGTCAACATGGTATACACAATTGGGAGATATTAAAAACAGCATTGCGCAAGGAATTTGGTTCGAAACGATCAGCAGCTGAGATTCATAGAATATTATCGCAACGTTCTCAGAAAAGAGAGGAGACTTTACATGAATATTTGTATGCCTTAATGGAAATTGCCAAACCAGTGAATTTGGACGATGAGAGCTTGATAGAATACTTTGTAAAGGGCATTCCAGACTCACAAGTAAATAAAGCTATTCTATTTCAAGCCAGGAATCTAGAGCAACTGAAATTTCAAATAGAAACGTATCAGAAAGTGCGTGCTTCACACAAGTCGTTAAACAAGTTTGAGGCTCAGTCAGGAAAAAAGATTAATCAGGGTACAATAATAGATACATCTAAAAATCGAAAGTGCTACGGATGCGGTGATACATCACATATCAGACGAGACTGTCCAAAGAACGATCAAAAGTGTTTTAAATGTGGTAAAGTAGGACATCGAATGGCCCAGTGCAAACCAGAAAATGCAATTAAATACGAGAGAAATACAAACGTGGTAGAAAATGAAGATGTAGTAATACAGCCGTCAAGCGAATTTACTCCGTCAGGGTTAGAACTTAAAGACGTCGTATATTCTAACGTTATATTTAAAGGACTTGTAGATACTGGCGCTGGTTTATGTCTTATGCGAAGAAAAATTTATTTTATGATTGGATCGAAACCGTTATTAGGCGGAGCTAGACACTTAACAGGAATTGGCGACAGTAAGGTGTTGACTTTCGGTAGTTTTAAAATACCAGTGAAAGTGGATGGTTTAGTTATGAACATAGAATTCCATGTAGTGCCAGATCAGGACATAAGTTTTGATGCTATACTAGGTCGAACGATATTGAACACTGTCAATATAAGTGTAACAGCAAATGGATCTAAGTTTGCTATTCGCAACGATATAGAAGTTTGTCACACTCATAGTATACCAAAGAGAGAACAAAATGAGTCAGATACTCAGTGGGCGGGAGAGATTGGAAATATCTTCATCACAAATATTGAAGAGAGTGATAAGAGTCCGGACATAAATCTTTCGCATTTGAACCATTTGATAAAAGGGGAAGTAGAGAAATTAATTCGAAACTACCAACCAAAAAGAAATGCAAACGCACCAGTAAGCATGAAAATTATATTGAGCGACGAAATACCTGTCTATCAGCACCCGAGACGTTTAGCCCTTTGTGACCAGGAAATCGTTGACAAACAAATTCAAGAATGGCTAGCAGAGAAAATAATTAAAACCAGTACTTCTGAGTACGCGTCTCCAGTTGTCTTAGTCTCGAAAAAGAATGGTCAGAAGCGTTTATGCTGTGACTACAGGAAACTAAATGAAAAGATACTTCGTGATAACTTTCCCATGGCTCATATGGACAGCGTTTTAGAAAAGTTGCAAGGTGCCAATATGTTTTCAACTTTGGACTTAACAAACGGATTTTTCCATGTACCGGTAGTAGAAAGCTCTCAGAAATACACTTCTTTTGTTACTCAGAGTGGACAATATGAATTCCTGTATGTTCCTTTCGGTATTTCTAATTCACCAGCTGTATTTACAAGATTCATAATGGTTGTGTTACGAGATTTGATTAAAGCAAATGATTGTGTAGTCTACATGGACGACATCATCATTCCAAGTGCAGGTATAGATGATGGTTTGGCCAAGCTAAAACGCGTACTAGACGTGTCAGCAAAAAACGGGTTACGAATTAATTGGAGTAAATGTCAGATGCTGCAACGAAAAGTTCTATTTTTAGGGTATGATGTAGAAAATGGTACCATAACGCCGAGCAAAGAAAAGATTAGAGCTGTTTCGAATTTTCCCATCCCAAGTAGCAAAAAGGGGTTACAAAGATTTTTGGGTCTAACTTCCTATTTTAGAAAATTTATTGAGAGTTATGCAGTAATCGCGAAGCCGTTGTCCGATTTAATGCGTAAGGATTCGAAGTTTGAATTTAAAGATATACACAAACTCGCTTTCGAAGAACTAAGAGCTGCGTTGACTAAAGAACCCGTCCTTAAATTGTTTAACCCGAAATTGCAAACTGAAATACATGCGGATGCTTCAAAATACGGATTTGGGGCAGCTTTGTTACAAAAGCAATCAGAGGATAATTCATTTCATCCCGTTGAATATATGAGTCGTAAGACAAAATTGTGTGAAGAAAGGTATCATTCTTACGAACTCGAAGTGCTTGCTATAATTGGAGCACTAACCAAATGGCGTGTTTATGTCCTAGGATCTCGATTCACCATAGTTACTGATTGTAACGCATTCGCTATGACTATGAAGAAGAAAGATGTTCCTTTGAGAGTTGCTCGTTGGGCTATGTATCTTCAAGATTTTGATTATGTTATTGTACATCGATCAGGTACTCAAATGAGGCACGTCGATGCGTTGAGTCGTTTCGCATGTTTTATGCTTGTTGAGGACACTATTAAACATCGATTAAAAGAAGCTCAGTTGCAAGATGAGTGGACCAAGGCAGTAAGGACGCTAGTCGAAAAGGAATGTTATAAAGACTTCTATATAGATAACGAAATCCTCTTTAAAGACCCTAATTGTGAGTTGATTGTAGTACCTTCGGAAATGGAACATGAGATTATTAGACTTGCGCATACCCAGGGCCATTTTTCCGTCAAGAAAACGCAAGATTTGATCGAGAAATCATACTATATTCCCGAATTGAGAGATAAGGTTATTCGTGTGGTACATAGTTGTGTGGAGTGTATTGTTGTTAACGCAAAGGCTGGCAAAAGAGAGGGATATCTAACTTCAATAGAAAAGGGTGACAAACCACTTTGTTCTTACCATATTGATCACGTCGGACCAATGGAACTTACGAATAAACGGTATAATTACTTGTTGGTTATAATAGATGGTTTTTCTAAGTACGTTTGGTTGTATCCCACCAGGAGCACAGGCGTAGATGAAGTGATACGGTGCTTAGAAGTTCAAGCGACAAATTTTGGGAACCCAGTACGATTGATATCTGATAGAGGCGCGGCTTTTACTTCACACATCTTCAAAAAGTATTGCGAGGATAACGACATCGTGCATTTATTGATTACCACCGGAGTACCGCGAGGAAATGGGCAGGTTGAAAGGATTCACAAGATTGTTATTCCAATGTTAGCTAAAATGAGTTTAGATAATCCAGTTTCATGGTATAAACACGTAGGGAAAGTTCAGCAAATCATCAACGATACGGCACCTAGAAGTACTAAGATCGCTCCCTTTAAGATCCTAACTGGTATTGACATGCGTAGATCAGAGGATGTCGACCTTAAAGAACTACTCGATGATCTTCTAATCGAAGAACTAGAAGAACATAGGAAGAAAATACGAATGGAGGCAGTTGAAAATATAAAACAAATTCAAGAGGAGAACAAGAAGTCAGCTAATCTAAAGAGAAAAGAGGGAAAACGATTCAAAATAAATGATTTGGTTGCTATTAAGCGTACCCAATATGGCGTTGGTCTGAAACTTAAAGGAAAGTATTTAGGACCATATAAGGTAACGGCGATTAAAAATCATGGAAGATATGAAGTAGAGAAAGTCGGACAAGCGGAAGGGCCTAATAGGACATCAACTGTATCGGAATATATGAAATTGTGGGGACCGTCATTCGGGTCGAATGTACCGTCAGGAGGGCCGAATGTGGGAAATGGAATTGAGAGAGAGCAATCCGAAGTGATAGAAGAGAGGAGACAAACGCGTAGTGGCCGAACATTCTAGTAGTTGAGAGAGAGCAGGGCATACGATCATTATATAAGTTGAGAGAGAGCTTGTTAAAGAGGCCGCGGGTCATTCGCAAAGAGACTGTCAACTGAGTCGCACGTCAAGGTCCATAAGTAGTCCAGTGTTATTTTTATAAGTATGTTTAAATCTTAACAATATATTGAACTCGATTGTCATCAAACAATTCAAATATTAATAAATAAATAAATATAGTAACGATCATTAAATCACCACTACATACATACGTGACCAACATAACCTCTTCGCCCAGTAGCTTAAGCCTTAATCACGCCCGACTACTAATCTTTCGATAGATTTAATACATTTTTAACAATTTTAGACTCTGCTAGATTGCAGTAAAAAAGAGAAGTGAAGTGGTAAGCACTGATTTGCCGACCTAAGGTTAGTCCAAAAAAGAGCATTAGATTAAAATATGTAAATACTGCTTAGGATCCAGTCCATTGACAAACAATTTTCATCCTATAATTCTCCAAAAGCTTCAATTTACATTACGGGAATATCAAAAATTTATAAAAGTTTTAAATAAAAGTGATCCAGATATATACAAAATTGTATATGAAATCAATTTAAGTTTACAAACTTTAATTTTTTTAGACCTGAATGCAAGATATTAACAAATTTTTAAGTTAGTTGTAGGTTTATACTTGATAGTCAAGTTTTCAACATTGCATACAATTATATTATTGTTGTTGAACATACCAAAGGTTAAAACATAAAAATTTACAATAAATTTCCAACTAAATCGCAATCTAGACATGTTTGCCAGATTTCGATTTGAACATTTTTGCAGGATTCCTTTATGTCCTAAATGCTTTTCTGAAATGGTATCAACGCGTTGGCACCTATGACAAGAAAAATAAAAAGAACGAGAATAAGAGAAAAAAAAATTGAAGAAAGAAAATAAAATGGATGAAAAGGGCGAAGAAAAAATGTCGTGTTGCGATGTAAAAAGGGACAAGCTGCCTGGAATTATACTACGAATCAGTCTAGCGTGCTATCAATTACTGTGGCAAGTGTTGCACGTGCCACGAGAAACACCGACCCAGTACTAGCACCATTACCACTAGCAGTTCGAGTGGCCCCTTACTCTTATCATCTTACCATTTTCTACGACACCTTGCTCATCTCATTATGTTACTTGGCATTTGCTTGCTTGGCTTTTTTCCTAATTTCTTTTATCTCTTTTTGTACCCTTTCTTTATACATATTTCTAGGATTAAAATGGGTATATTTTTGTATTACAGCATAGATAATACATTTAGAACAAGAACAATTAGGGATCGACATTAGAACGACTTTATTTGAAGGCATAGACCGAAAAGCGCACACAATTTTATGAATATTAAAATTGAATTGAAAAACGAGAATATGGGTTACAAAAGAAAGTTTAAGCAACTGTATCACAATTGAAGAACCCATTAAAAACCGTTACTTTAAATCTTAAAACATGCTTAAGTGATGCTTATTTAAAAAAAGCTGTTAATTACAAAACAGATACTTATTCCCACAAAATAAAAAAAAAATAATTTTTACAGGATATGTCATTGTGTTTTTTAAGTAAAATGAACATCGTTGCGTTTTCTTGACAATTTCCAATTCCCTCTCTTGCTAATTCCCTGCCACTCACTCTCACTCTGTCTCTATCTTTCTCTGTCTGTCCCTCTAGAACTTATCGTCTTTTTTCTACAATTGTTGCACAATTTTTTAATTTGTTGCTTGGCGAAAAACTAAAAAATGGTTAAGAGGATTTTAATCTAAAATGGGTGGTACAAAACTGTAAACAATTCACATGAACAAACCATACTGTTTTGGTTCAGCTACTGTCAATTTCCTTGGCCAATTAAATTCACATTATACTCAAGCAATTTCAAAATATTTTCTATTGAAATTTATGCATTCAATTATCCACAAAAAACACACACTTTTCACATATTTAACTCACAGTAATACAAAATTCCATTAAAACAAAGGGCACACAACCAAAATAATTTGGGAAATTTCGAATTGTTCATTGCTGAAAAGCCTCAAGTAAATTGCAATATATATTTATGCGTTTAGCCCGTTGGGTAAAAATACTTAAAAAGTCTAAAGGACTAAATATCCGTAGGCGTGATAAGCCTAATCCCCAATGCAATTGCCGTCCGACTAATAAAGACTGTTACATATGAATGGTTAAAAGGGAATGAAGAGATCGAGATGTGAAATTCTCAAAGTGCTAAATCAAATACTCTTTAGTAACTTCATTTTTTGTATTTAATTTTTAATCTATAGAGAAAGTTTGTAGTTGTGGAGTGAACTGATTATTAGGATAATAGTATTCAAAAAACTCAAATCTAAAATATTTATATTGTAAACATTAAGAATATTCTAAATAAGCCAGCTTCTCTCCTCAGTGATTATTTCCCAGATAACCGAATTCGGTCACACTAAAAGGGTATAATATACTGAGACGGGGTACGGGGTACGGTATGGGGTACGGTATGAAATATAAGCAATAAGACCAAATGTGCAATTCTTTTTAATTGCAATTCTTTTTAAAGAATAAAATCGGAAAATATAAAGACAATCTCAAGAGATTAATAGCTGAGATAATAGAGAGTTTACAATATTTTACATAATTTAAAAGTTCAGATGTTATGCCTGACTTAAAATAAAGTATAATTTGGTATAAAGAGTTTAATGTGTGTCTTCCATATATAATTAATCGTTTTTTATCCCCTTGCAAAAAGGGTATATTAATTTTGGTCAGAAGTGTGCAACGCATAGAACGAAGTATCTCAGACCATATAAAGTATATATATTCTTGATCAGCACGACGAGACAAGTTCAAATAGCCATGTCCGTCCGTCCGACCGTCCGTCCGACCGTCTGGATCAACGCCAACTCCTTTTAGACTGTAAGAGCTACAGAGCACGTAGGCTTGTATATACTGCAGGTGTTGTATATCTCGGATTCAGCCGGATGGGACCACTATATCATATAGCTCCCATACAAACGTCAAAGTCAAGAACAGTGACTTTTGTCAATAACTTCGTTATGTTAGTTTATTATATCTGTTAATGACTATCGAATTTGATATAGCTCCCATAGGAATGATCGGTCGAAAATAGTGACTTTGATCAATAACTTCGTTTTTTCCTATGTTAAGATTGTGGGCCGTTCTTTGGCAAACATTGGCCATTGACCTTTTTAGATAAAACGTTTTTCCCCTTTGACGACTTTAAATGAGGAAGGAGTACCAAACAACTTGCAAGGGTATACAAGCTTCGTCGCGATCGAAGTTAGTCCCGGCCCTCTGGTTTGTTTTTTTATTTGCGGTGATTTTGCACGTTTTTAATTAATTTAATTTGCTTCGAGTAATTAAAATTGACATGAACATAAAATTCCATTTGCCAAACGCTTGAGCCAAAAAAATTTCCATTTTTTTACTTTAAATTAAACGAACGAATAGCAGAGCAAAAGTTGAGCCTCTATATGTGTCCTATCTAAGGGAGTGAGAGTGTGAGCATTAGCATCACAAAAGGCATCACTTTCAGTTGTGCACAATGCAAACATCGTCGGTTAGGTCGTCCCCTGAGTATGTCCACGGAGCCGTCCAAGACTACGCCGAAGTTTTACAGTCTTTCGTCACCCTCTGCAACTCCGGAGAACGTTCGGCCTCCGAGGACTCCGGTGATCGCGAAGCGTACGGACATCCCCCCGCAAGTCCACGTCTGTTCGCAGCCTCAGCGAATCCCCAAGTTCCCGTCCGTCTTCGTCCAGCCTACCTAAAGGGCGCATAGTCTCGGCTAAAGACGCCAGCGAACACAAAGGACGTTCCAAGCTTTCAATAAAGGCTCAGATTCCGCACATTATTGTGACGCACTGCTCTGACTTTCCCGTCACCCGATCCGTATCCCAACAGCGTAGAGAACAATCCAGAATGTCCCACTCCGATTTCGTTCTGGCGTGCGACGCTTTGTTCGAAGCTCGTGAGAGTGAAGCTCTAACTTCTGAAGTGCCCTTATTTTCCATTAAAATGCACTTGGAGCAGCTCAAATCCCTTTGGTCAACTGTCGAGATGGAATAATCCCGGTGTCACAAGGCCTTGTCGACCCAACCAGACGAGGACAGCCTAGCCAACATAAGCCACATCAAAGGGAAGCACGAATCCGCTTACGCGGCGTATGTGCGATGCGGGACGTTCTTCGGAGAGCGCATCGAGCAGCTCTCGGCAGAGATGGCGAGTCTTAGGCGAGAGGCGTGTGGAAACCATCAGACAGCAGGGACTCTGTTTAAATTGTTTTGCCCGCGGTCATCAAGTGAAGGGCTGCTCCAGTGCGCATAATTGCCATACCTGCAAGGAACCTCATCACACCCTGTTGCATCCTAGTGACGTGTCGCCGCGCAAGCCACACCATTCGGTGCCACAGAACGTCCGTCCACGGGCAATCAGCTCACAAATGCTCAAAGCTATTCTGCATCTAATCCAGGCAGAGGGCTTTTAGGCACTGCGATTGTCACTCTACACCATCGCGGGGTGGGACACCATATTCGGGCGTTGTTCGACTCGGGAGCCGATTCAACCTTCAACCTGATGTTGTCTCCTCCGTGTGACAGGCTGAACAAGATTGAGGTCTCCGCCCTGGTCGTATCCAAATTATCGGGGGGCCATTCCGACGGCTCCATTTCTTAAAACGGTTCCGACGCAGTCCCTCGATCGCCCCCTGGCTGACCCGTATTACAACAAGCCCACGCCTATTGACATGATTATCGGTGTAGACCTGTTTTCACACATCCTCGGAGAGCGGATCAAAAAGGATATGGGTGATTTCGTCGGACCGGAAACCATCTTTGGATGGGTTCTGTGTGGAGCGATCATGCCTGACACTCCGGTGACTCGATTAGGTTTCGCTGCACGGACGTGAGTCAATCCAGAATACAAACGCATTATGCAAACCCATTTTAAAATTGTTTCTCTTGTCTGTCGAATCTTCCTCTTTTCCATCTATTTGGAAGGAGTCGTATATCATACCTCTGCATAAAAATGGCAAAAAGTCCGAAGCCTCTAACTATAGAGGTATCTCAAAATTGTCCGCTATTCGGAAAGCTTTTGAGAAAATTATAACTTCTCAATTGCAACATTTTTGCAGTTCTATTATTTCGCCATTCCAACTAGGGTTTGTGAAACGTAGATCTACAACCACTAACCTTTTAGAATTTACATCAATAATTATTAAGGGGTTCAAAAATAGTAAACAAACTGATGTTATATACACTGACTTCAGCAAAGCCTTTGATTCCGTTAATCGTACCCTATTACTTTCTAAGCTGAGCGACATTGGGTTTCCACACCTTTTCCTCTCTTGGGTTCGAGAATATTTAACAATTTATTATTTATTTCCTATTCCATTCCTGTGACTTCTGGTGTACCTCAAGGTAGTCATCTTGACCCTCTGCTTTTACGCTATTCATTAACGATCTTCCATCAGTCATTGTTCATTCGCATGTGCTTATGTATGCTGACGATGTCAAGCTTTGTCTTACTTATAAAGATACAGATTCATTTAGTCGGCTACAAGCTGATCTTAAAAACTTTCAATCCTGGTGCCAGTTTAATCTACTAAATCTTAACACTACCAAATGTAAGGTAATGACTTTTTTTCGTAACTCTCCTTAACTGGTCACTTATTTTCTAAACAATAGTCACCTCAATATGAGTCACACCAGATTAGACTTGAATCCGTTCAAAAGTAGTTCTTGCTATTTGTTCTTCGTGGCTTAAGCTGGGATCGCAATGTCAATTTGCCTTCGTATTCTAGTAGACTACTCTTGATTAACCTTCCTTCCCTAACTAACCGTAGAATTATGCTTGGTGTTATTTTTTATGCACAAGCTCCTAATTGGTGATATCGACTCGCCTGAGTCATTAGCTCAGGTAAATCTGTCTGTACCATGTAGACGGAGTAGACATCCTTTGATACCTTTATCCCTTAGTCGTTGTTCTTCTAACTATGCCCTGCATAAACCCTTTAGGGTCCTCTGCTCTGATTACAACCTTATATTCCCTGTAATTGGCTCAGAGCTTTCTATTAATATGATTAAAACTTCTATCCTATCCCATTTAGTTAATAGATAGCTATAGTATTTTTTATTTATTAGTTTGTCTGTTTTTTCTATTGTGTATTTGTCCACGCGATTCATGCCGTGCGTTATACGGCTGCACCCCTCGGTCGGTCGGGTGGGAGGTGGGCAGCTATCTGCTTGGGCTCGCGCGTAACAGGCTTTGTCCTGGTGTCGTAAGGGCCACTTGAACGTACTGCGCATAGTATCGTCAACGTCCGCAAACCTTCTTGTTCACATTAGATTACCCAAAAAGAAAGGTCAAAAATTACCTCATTATAAATATCACTATTATTCAGTTAAATTAATGTTTTCCACAATCATTCATTTCTTAGAATCTAGTATTTCATTCTGTAGTATCTCAGAGAGCAAAGTTAACTCAAATTAAAAAAACCAAAACAAGTGTATGTAGGGACGTCGGTCGGGACGTCGGGGTTCTTATAGTTCTTATTGGAGACGTTCACTTAGTAACTTTTATTTCACTTAGACTTTTATTTCACTTAGTCTTTTACTTTTCACTTTTAGACTTTTACTTTTCACTTTTAGACTTTTACTTTTCACTTTTAGACTTTTTCTGTAAGGTTAGTTCCCCAGGGGGATTTCTTCACTGGCCTCTCTAGCCCGAGGCTCCCTTTATATAGGACCTGACCTGATGACAGATTGACAGATTTGTTTCTAAACATGTTGCTAAGGCAAAGATGCTTGTCATCCTGCAAAGTCAACATTCCCAGCAACATTGCCAGGGCTACAATTCACATGCCTGTCAACTATCTAGTAGGCTTTGACTTATTAATCACTTAATTGACACGGCCATCCTGACCTTTACACGTCCTCGTGTAATATTTTAATTTTTAACTTCAAACTCGATCATCGTCTCATAGACGGATAACCAAACATCGTCTTTCCCAGACGGATAACCATCGTCTCTCCTAGACGGATAACAAAACATCGTCTTTCCCAGACGGATAACCATTCTGCCATTCACACATCCTCGTGTAATGACCAAATATCAAGTTCAGAGACACGTTTTGAGTTTCATAATATAAACTGAACTTAAGTTTTATTCTTAACCATACCATACAGAGTATCTTCTTCTTCTTCTTCTTTTTTTTTTTTTTTTTTTTTTTTTTTATTTAAATTCAAAAATTTTACTTAAATTTTAACAAAACAATTAATCATTGTGCTTGCACTATGCGATCTGAACAAAATAACAAAGTATTTGCTTAACTTTCAAATGAACGTGTGCCAGCAAATGAATGTCCAATATATAAAAAAATACAAATAAAACAAAATAATAAATTTAATTCATCGTCTCACTTGGACAGGACACTCTCAGTCTCAAATATATTCTCTGATAAGCTCTGATTTTCATTATCAATATCCAATTCATCAGGAATTTTACCATCTGGAATTCTTCTAGTGTCTTCATGACAGTATTTGTAAAGCCGTTTATTTGTTAGCGATTTTAACATATGTATATCTGTCCCCTTCCAGGACTTCAGTAACCAAAAATGGGCCCTTGAATTTCGGGTCTAATTTCATTTGGTGTCTCTCCTCGTTTCTTAGCAGAACATAGTCACCGACATTATGCCTTACAACCGTGGCCTTAGTTTTGTCAAAGCGTTGTTTATCATACTCAGCCAAACTCTTCATCTTATCACTGGCACGAGTCCGAACACTGTTCAAATCAATCTCAATTTCTGTGTCCACTGGTGGAATTAACCCTATCGGTCGAGCCTCTTTTCCTATCAACATTTCCAACGGGCTCGCTTCAGTTGCACGATTAACTGTGCAATTTAATGCAAGCTGAACCTCGCCAAGTGCATCCTGCCAGGATCTTTGGCTCGACTCGACAGCAGTTAGCAAATTTTTGAGTGTACTCATAACACGTTTGCACGACTTGCCCCAGTTGCGATTAGATGAAGTTTTATATTTTGTGAGGAACAAAATTCAGAGAATCGAGAACTTGAAAAGCACCTTCCCTGGTCAACTATGATACGATTTGGTACCCCGGATAGGGTAATCGAGTCTTTTAAGGCCTTAACGCAGCTTTCTGTGTCTATTTTATGGGTGTGATAAAGGTGTACAAATTTCGTGAAGCCATCAATCTGAACGATGACATATTCTTTTAGGACGCTTTTACCGCTCAATATTCAGGAAATATCTATGTGAACAGTGTGCCAAGGGATGTTCACCTTCGCAATTGGATGAAGCTCAGCTTGTATTTTCCCAGAAGGCGACTTGGAAGTCCTACAAGTAATGCAATTATTTACAAACTTGCGAACATATTTATTCATTTTATGAAACCAATAATATTGGTAGAGCTTGTCAAGAGTTTTCTGCCAACCAAGGTGCATAATTGACTCGTGTACTTGATTTACCACGGACCATCTAAACGTTCGTGGCACCACCGGTAGACAACGTGTTCTACTGTTTCTTTGAATCTTGCGATGTAAGATACCTTTCCTTAAATCATAGGATTTAATTAAATCGTCTTGTTGCTCGTTAGAATTGAGCTTGCGAACTATTTCTACAATCTCTGGATCTAATTTCTGTTCCGAAAGAAGCCACTCGCTTGAAATCTCAGCTAAGTTTATTCGCTTCTCGGTGATTTTTTCTAACACAAGTTGTGGCTTTGAAGGAACTAGATTCCTGGAAAAGAAGTCTGCATGAGCCATGTGTTTTCCCTCTCTATATTGGATATCAAAATCGAATGATTGAAGATAGGCCCACCAGCGATGAACTCTTGGTGTTAAGTCTATCTTTGTCCGTGAAGCCTTAAGCGAATTACAATCAGTACATACCACAAACTTTCGCCCAAGCAGATAATGACGAAAGTGTTTTACAGAAGCAACCACAGCCAATATTTCCAAATCGTATGAGTGATATCTAGCCTCAGAGGGCGAAGTTACTTTGCTAAAATATTCCACCACATGAGGATTACCATTAACACGGTGTAGGAGTATTGCACCATATCCACATGAACTGGCTTCAGTGTGTAACTCAATGGGGTGTTGTGGGTCCAAAAATTACCAAAACAGGTTCGTTTGTAAGGACAGCTACTATATTTTTTCGAACATTCTCGAGTTCAACATCCCAGACAATACTTCCTTTTCCCGACGTAAGAGAATAGAGTGGCTTCATTATTTTGGCAAAATAGGGTACAATCTTGCGAAAGTAGGAAGCCAGACCAATAAACTGTCGCAAACTGGAAACAGTCTGTGGAGGTGGTAATAAACTTAATTCAGTAATCTTCTGTGAGTTTGGCCTAATCTCGCCTGCTTTCACTTCGAAGCCCAAATACTGTACCGTTGTTTTCAGAATCGAACATTTCGAGATATTGCAGATGAATCCAGCCCTTGTCAGAACGTTCAATACTGTTCTCAATCTTTCCAAGCCTAACTCAATTGTTGGTGATACGATCATAATGTCGTCCATATAGACAATTACATATGAATATGCTTGCATAACTGTCCTTTGAAAAACGGAAGGCGCATTTTTGAGTCCGAAAGGCATTGTAAGAAATTCGTATTGGCCATCCGGAGTCACAAATGCAGTATATTCAACGGAATCGGGGTGAATTGGAATTTGGTGAAAACCACTAGCCACAAGTAAAGTAATACGAACCACGCAACCTATCAATCTGATCATTAATGAGCGGCAAGGGGTATAATTCTCGGTAGTCAATACATAAACGATTTCTTTTTTACAAGCAACATAGGACTGGCATACGGAGAACAACTTGGGCGGATAATGTTACATCTAAGTAACTCTCTTAACCTCTCGCGTACTATCTCTCTCTCTTCTGGACTGAGCCTATACGGCCGACGTTGCACAGTTTTGTTGGGGTCAATTAGTCGAATTCTCATTTCTCCTGTATTAACTCTTGTGTTTGGGATCCCTTTAGAAAATGCTGAGGTATAATTTTTAATTAAATTTATTAATCTGCTTTTATCAGCATCAGCCAATTCAGTATCGATTTCGTCAAGATTAATTGGAGAATCATTAGCGGCACAAATATTTACAGATTTTAATTTTACAAATTTAAAAGCATTTGGTGAAAGCACATTGAAACCCTGATTAAGGACTTCACGTCCAATGATGACATCGTGCTGCAAATCTTCATCTCGAACAACGTGAAATAATATTTCTACCATGTTTTCATTAATGGTAACCTGACTGAGAATTTGCATAGTACTATAAATACCGGCATCGCCAATACCTTTTAGCATTACTATGTTATCCATGCGCTTTCCGGACAACCTGCTAGTTATCTTTTTTCTTACCAAGGAACATTCGGCACCAGAGTCGAAGCAAATTGGGTAGCTCTCACCTTGATGTAACATAACTCCTGTTGGCTCGGACACAAAGCACTGGTTTACATGCTTTTGTTTTGTTGGAACGTCACTTATAGAGCATCGGTTCGCAAAATGCCCGGGTTGGCCACACTTGAAGCAGGTAACACGGGTCTTCTCTCGTTGGGTTTTCGCCTCGGCCTCTTGTCGCGCTTTTTTTCTGCATTCTGCTATTTTGTGTCCGACTTGTCCGCAGAAATGGCACAGCGTGGTTGACATTTTTCGCCTTTAATTGTCAGGTCCAGGGCTGATTTCACGGCCGGTATCGCGATGCTTTTGAAAGTTGTAAGCCTTCAACTCCGCTTGCAGATCAATTCTTGTTTGCACCCTTGAAGTGAATACAATTCGTTGTAAACGGCTGTCCATATTTGCCATATGTGCAAGCGCAACAGAAACGGCGATCTCCTCTATGTTTTTGTCCTTCCAGGCCGTAGTTAGCGATGAGACCAAGCGGCTAGCATATACTGCCAAGGACTCTTCATTAGCCGGACGACTGCTTAACAAGTTCAAAAACATCGCTGCTGGTGTTTCATCACTTTTGTATCGATGGAGGAACAATTCTTTAAACTCGCTCCACTTCATGCCAGGGTAGGAGATTTCTGTTAGCCATTGGGACGCACTACCCTCCATCGCATTACTTAACGTCATAATGAGCTTGCTTCCTTCTAGCGGCTGTTCAGTTAGTATGATGTCTGCAGTCGCACACCACTTTGAAGCGTCTACGCCTGCGGCGTTGGCAGAAAATTTCGGCAATGTGACCTCACGCTTCTGTTGTTGCTCTGAAGTTGAAGCTTGCATTGTCCTTACAAACTCCAACATATTTTGATTTTGCATTTGCAAAATTACTCGCCACTGTTCGTCAGTAAATATAGGGGGTGGCGTAAATCCCACTTCTGATGTCGGGACGTCGGTCGGGACGTCGGGGTTCTTGCTCGCCTCGCTCATAGTTCTTATTGGAGACGTTCACTTAGTAACTTTTATTTCACTTAGACTTTTATTTCACTTAGTCTTTTACTTTTCACTTTTAGACTTTTACTTTTCACTTTTTAGACTTTTTCTGTAAGGTTAGTTCCCCAAGGGGATTTCTTCACTGGCCTCTCTAGCCCGAGGCTCCCCTTTATATAGGACCTGACCTGATGACAGATTGACAGATTTGTTTCTAAACATGTTGCTAAGGCAAAGATGCTTGTCATCCTGCAAAGTCAACATTCCCAGCAACATTCCAGACGTCAATCTGCAGCCGCTGCAAAGGTAATGCCAGGGCTACAATTGACATGCCTGTCAACTATCTAGTAGGCTTTGACTTATTAATCACTTAATTGACATGTATAATATATAAGTAAATTTACAATTTCATAAATGATCAACAAAATTAAGTTGTAATTACCAAAAAAAAAGCTCAAAACTTTAACGCATAACGATTTATATTTAAAGATTAATAAATCAAAATCAAAAAAAAAAAACCAGAGGGCCGGGTTAACTTCGACCGCGTCGAAGTTTGTATACCCTTGCAACTGTTTTGGTAATTCTCTCCTTACCCATAGCCATCAAAGTGTTAAAAGTTGTATCCAAAAAGTCTAATGTTTGCGAAAGAACGGCCTTCAATCTTAGCATAGGATACGAACTTTTTCACAAAAGTCACTGTTTTCGACCGATCGTTCCTATGGGAGGTCTATTATATAGTCACGATATCTTGACCAAATTTGGCACAGTCGTTTATAGCTACAATAAACTAAGTTATTGTAAGATCCCAATTATTTACAAGTCTTTTAAATACTTACGCATATATCGAAACCGGTATTGTAATATCGATTGTTAGTAATAAGTATCGATTGTTAGTAATAAGTATCGATTGTTAGTAATAAGTATCGTTTGTTAGTATTAAGTCGCCTATGGAAAATATCGGTATTGGCCTGGTGCCGCACTGAAAGTTTTCTCTCTCTTCTTCCGGTGACGCTTGAACGAGCTAGACGCACCAACTGCCGAAAACTGCCGAAACTGCCGAAAACTTAGAAATCAAATCTGAAGACTCTAAACTAATCCTTATCATTTTAACTCAATAAATAGGTGTTTACAACTCAGAAGTGGGATTACTAGACGGAAATAGATATATTTCTGTGCACGCCACCAATTTTGACAAGTTATGCTTAGTTAAGGAAAATTGTCCTGACCTACTCCACGATGGGAGGTTACTAAGGAGGAGATGACGAGAGCTCTGTGCGCAAGCGGAGTCGAGGTACCGCCGTCGATCACAGTCGGGCAAACTCGCCGAATGGGCACCGCCACACGAGACAGTGAAGAATCGACGCTGTCGTCGCTTGCCGCCAAACCTGATGGAACTTCATCGGCTCAGACGCAGGCCACACGTTCTGCGTCTAAGATGGCCGCCTCCACGCCCACCGCAGCTGGTATACCCACTGCTGTGACTGCCGCTGCGGTACCGGCTGCCACTGGAGCCGCCGCTGCTGCAGTACCGAAAGCTGCTGTGCCGACTGCGGCCACATCCGCCCCTGCCGGGCCCGCCGCGGTTATACTGGCCACGGCTGGGCCAACTGCTGATATACTAGCCCCTGCCGGGCCAACTGCTGACACATCCGCCCCTGCTGGGCCAACTACTGATATACTGGCCCCTGCTGGGCTCAACTGCTGCCACACTCGGCCCAGCTGGGCCAACTGCCGATATACTAGCCCCTGCCGGGCCAACTGCTGACACATCCGCCCCTGCTGGGCCAACTGCCGATATACTAGCCCCCTGCCGGGCCAACTGCCGATATACTAGCCCCTGCCGGGCCAACTGCCGATATACTAGCCCCTGCCGGGCCAACTGCCGATATACTAGCCCCTGCCGGGCCAACTGCCGATATACTAGCCCCTGCCGGGTCAACTGCCGATATACTAGCCCCTGCCGGGCCAACTGCTGACACATCCGCCCCTGCTGGGCCAACTGCTGACACATCCGCCCCTGCTGGGCCAACTGCTGATATACTGGCCCCTGCTGGGTCAACTGCTGCCATACTCGCCCCTGCCGTGCCCGCTGCTGCCGTACCCGCTGCTGCTGTACCCGCAGCTTGCAAACCCGCCGCTTCCAGGCCTGCCGCTGCAGTACTCGCTGCTGCTGCGCCCGCCGCTGCCGTACCCACTGATGTGCCTGCCGCTGCAGTACTTGTTGCTGCTGTACCCACTGCTCACGTGCCCACTGCTGTACCTGCCGCCGCAGTACCGCTTGCCATTGTGCCCGCCGCTGGTGTACCCGCTGCTCACGTGCCCACTGCTGTGACTGCCGCCGTCGTATCCACTGCTGTACCCGCCGCCGCTGTACCCGCTGCTATCGTACCCACTGCCGTGCCTGCTGCTGCAGTACCGGATGTCGCTGTGCCCGCCGCTGCCGCACTAGCCGCTGCTGTGCCCGCCGCCGTTGTGCCAGCTCCTGCTGGGCCCGCCGCTTCCAGGCCTGTCGTTACAGTACCCACTGCCTCCATGCCTGCCGCTGCAGTACCCGCTGTTGCCGCGTCCGCCGTTGCTATACCCGCTACTGCTGTAGCCGCCATTTCCAGACCTGCCGCTGCAGTACCCGCAGCTTACATACTCACCGCTTCCAGGCTTGCCGCTGCAAGACCAGCTGCTGCTGTACCTGCTTCCATGCCGGCCCCTGCGGTTCCGCCTGCTGTCTCGGCTGCCGCTTCCGAGCCTACCGCTGCCCGGCTCGCTGTACAGCCAGTGGCGATTCGAGCCGTTATTACTCCTGCTCTTCATCTGACGATGACGTTTGCTGCCCTGCTGTTGGCCGCATCCTACTGACTCTGACATTCCCTTGGCCGATGACCAAGGGGAAGACATGCCTACCGTAGTGCCCTCCATGCCGTGCCCTTCTGCCTCCTCCAGTCCGGACGAGCCACTGACGACGCCGACCGAGGACAGCATGACTGCAACTGCCGCTGCTGATGAGGTGAAATTTAACCTGGCCAGTTGATGTTGTTGTTTACCCCCTGGTTGGCCACTGGGATCGAGGTCGATCCTTCGTCAGGACGGCCGAGTTGTAAGATCCCAATTATTTACAAGTCTTTTAAATACTCACGCATATATCGAAACCGGTATTGTAATATCGATTGTTAGTAATAAGTATCGATTGTTAGTAATAAGTATCGATTGTTAGTAATAAGTATCGTTTGTTAGTATTAAGTCGCCTATGGAAAATATCGGTATTGGCCTGGTGCCGCACTGAAAGTTTTCTCTCTCTTCTTCCGGTGACGCTTGAACGAGCTAGACGCACCAACTGCCGAAAACTGCCGAAACTGCCGAAAACTGCCGAAAACTTAGAAATCAAATCTGAAGACTCTAAACTAATCCTTATCATTTTAACTCAATAAATAGGAGTTTACATTATATTTAATTTCACGACAATAGCTATAAAATTAATGAAGTTATTGAGAAAGTCACTGTTCGTGACTTTGCCGTTTGTATGGGAGCTATATGATATAGTCACCCGATCTTGATCAAATTTTGGCACAATTATTAATAAGAACACAAAACTGACAAATACCAACTTTTATGACAATAGCTATTAAATTAATGAAGTTATTAAGAAAGTCACTGTTCGTGACTTTGCCGTTTGTATGGGAGCTATATGATATAGTCACCCGATCTTGATCAAATTTGGCACAATTATTAATAAGAACACAAAACTGACAAATACCAACTTTAATGACAATAGGTATAAAATTAATAAAGTTATTAAGAAAGTCACTGTTCGTGACTTTGCCGTTTGTATGGGAGCTATATGATATAGTCACCCGATCTTGATCAAATTTGGCACAATTATTAATAAGAACACAAAACTGACAAATACCAACTTTTATGACAATAGGTATAAAATTAATAAAGTTATTAAGAAAGTCACTGTTCGTGACTTTGCCGTTTGTATGGGAGCTATATGATATAGTCACCCGATCTTGATCAAATTTGGCACAATTATTAATAAGAACACAAAACTGACAAATACCAACTTTTATGACAATTGCTGATAAAATAACGAAGTTATTGTTCGTGACTTTGACGTTTGTTTGGGAGCTATATGATATAGTGGTCCGATCCGGCTGAATCCGAGATATACAACGCCTGCAGTATATACAAGCCTACGTGCAAAATCAGCTCTGTAGCTCTTACGGTCTCGGAGGAGTTGGAGCGTTGATCCAGACGGACGGGACATGGCTTTTTGAACTCGTCTCGTCGGGCTGATCAAGAATATATATACTTTATATGGTCTGAGATGCTTCGTTCTATGCGTTGCACACTTCTGACCAAAATTAATATACCCCTTTTTGCAAGGGTATAAATATTCTAAACTCTCGGCATAATTTCATGAACATTAACTTATTTTCTTTCAAAGCAGAATGCAACGCCTACATCTGCAGCGTGTAAAAATCAATTGTTCAATTCTTTTCCAACTCTTCACATACAAAACGTTTCAAACAAAATTATGCATCTCTATTCACTCTTTCCATTTTTCTTTTTTTAATTCTTTCCACTTTTTTTCAGTTTATTCTTAGTTTCTTTTCTTTACGCATGATTTTAATTGAAATACCATTAGAAGAATATAAAACATATACCGGGGCAAACGAAGTGGAGATAAGCAACGACAATCGATTTCGCTCTTGTCTTTGCGTTGAATACTCTTGCTTAATGTCTCCGACTTCGTTTTGTGTACAATTTGGTAACAAAAAAAATGTAGTAAAAAAAACTCATCCTTGTAGCGTCCGACGAAGGCCTTCGAGGAATTGATTTAATTTAAATTTTCTTTTAATTAGTTATTTTCACATTTGTTTTTGTTTTTAATTTTGTTACCAAGTCTTGTAAAGCAATTGCTCATACTTGTATTTGAATTTTTTTTTTTTTCTTTATATTTTCACTTTTTTTCCTTCTTTGTTATAGATTTTTTTCGACCTTTCTATTTTGCATTAGATTTTATTCTTTTCTTCATTTATTTTTGTCTTCATTTTTTTTTTTAATTTTCAGTGTATGTTATCACGCGACTTGACCAAAAAAATTGTTTTTGCACAATGTGGCTCAAATCTTTACTTTGCGTTTTCTTCTTTGTAAATTTGTTTGCTCTTTTTTCACTCGCTTCACTCCCTCTGTTTTTTATTTCATACTATTAATTATTACTTGTACAATAACCCATCATGCACTTGTTCTAACATACAATTATATAATATTACCTAGATTTAAATAAAAATTAGAGATTAACATTTTTCATTTTCACTCATTTTCAATATTCTTCATCTGACTTAAACATTTTTTTTCTTTCTAATTTTTATACTTTTTAACTCTTATACATCTTTCCTCGGGCTGCGTGTTTTTGCTGTTTTTCACTTCTCTCCGCTTGCCCTAGCACTTGCCGGTGTCGTAACGAAATTTGACTGATCAGCGGGTGCCAATGCAATTGCGTTGTCCCCTTCGGTAAATAACTTCTTCGCTACTTGCACTGTCCAACATGAATAATTTGGAATTTTGGCTTTGCATTTTGTCTAAGGAAAAAAAATTATATACATATGTGGGATAAATATGAAAGTCGTTAAGGCGTTTTTTTCCTTCTATAGAGCTGTAAAATTTCCTTTTGCTTAATCAAAGCAATACATTTTAATTTACTTATTTTGGGCATTATGAACGAGCATACCGAGACTTAGCAAATCTGCGTGCAAAAATTTTATTTGCAAAATTACCAAATTTTGAACAATTCAAAGAAAAATTAGCACTTACTCAAGAAGTATATCTTGAAATAGAGAACACCAACATAATTGGTTTCTTTTTTATGACCGATTCAAGTTCATGAAGGATGGCTTGTACTTATTCGGATTTAAATTGACTTGGGTTATTTTAACCACAAAAAAAAAAATGAAATATTAATATTCTTTCACTCCCTGCAAAGGACTGTTTCGCTCGGTTGCCAAATTGAAAAGAATTTATCAAGATAGTTTGCCTATGCTCTAGGCCTAGCTTTGATCGTCGTTTAGACCCGAAGTCAATTGTCAAAGTGAGATTATCCGCTATTGGCATATTGGCAAAAAGAAAATGTACCACTTTGGTAAACTTTCTTTATGCAATCAAGCAGTGCATTCGCGGGTCATTTAAATTCTGCCTTCGTTTTTTTTTTTTTTTTTTTCTTTTTCTTGATCTGCAAGTTTTAAGCAAGGCACCTCCACAAGCACGACGAGACGTGTTTAAATTGCCATGTCCGTCCGTCCATCCGTCCGTCCTTCTGGATCGACGCGAACTCCTCCTAGACCGTAGGCTTGCATATTCTGCACAGTTTGTATATCTCGGATTCAGCCGGATCGGACCACTATATCAAATAGCTCCCATAAAAACGGCAAAGCCACGAACAGTGACTTTTCTGAATAACTTCGCTATTTTCTGGTCTATCGTCATTAAATTTAATATTGGTGAATTTATTGCATCTATAAACAACTGTGCCAAATTTAATCAAGATCAGGTGACTATATCCTATAGCTCCCATAGGAACGATCATTCAAAACAGTGACTTTTGTCAATAACTTCGTTGCTTTCAAATTAAATATTTGTTAGTTTAATATATCTGTTAATGACTATGCCGAATTTGATAAAGATCGGGTGACTATATCATATAGCTCCCATAGAAACGATCGGTGGAAAACAGTGACTTTTGTCAATAACTTCGTTGTTTCCTATGCTATGCTTTGAATTCCGTTCTTTCCCATACATTAGCCTTTTTAGATAAAACGTTTTTTCCTTGATGGCTATAGGTAAGGAAAGAGTTACCAAAAGGGTATACAAACTTTGACTAGGTCGAAGTTAGGCCCAGCCATCTGGTTTCTAGTTTTATTGGGAATTTTTACCCATCTTCTTTCTCATTTATTTAGTGCCTTTAGTCTTTTTCGATTGGTTCATTTAACCCAGCCGCGCTACAATTGATTTGAATTTTAGTATATCGGTTTTACTATTAAAAATTGATGAGTCCTGCCATTTGTTTGCGGTGAGTTGCCAGTTCATTTTCTTTTCTTTTTTCTTATTGCTTATGTAAAATTCACCTGCAACTTTATTTACTTCATCGTCAATTGACGTAGAACAAAATCTAAAGCGCAAAGTGGAAGAAATTGTTAGACAATTGCCTAAATCTGATTTGCCTACATGGACATTGATGGCATTATGGCTTTGATTATGCCAAACTTAATAAGAAAATGAATCGAATTGTAAAACAACTAAAATCCCAAATGGATCATATGACGGTCATAAATCAAGATATAGCTGTTATAAATTTCGATTTATATAAAATCTTTAAGAAAGTTGAAAAAAAGGGCTGAAAAGAAAAATTCCAAAGCAGGTTGCAGAAACTCAAAACAAACAAGAACAGAGCCGTTATTTAACGGAATCGTCAAGTTTGTTTTTAAATATATTTCAATTTATTGATCAAATGGGTAGTCATATTCACACACATTATTTTTATTTAACTCTTAGTTACACTGTTATTCACAACGTTGAAATTTGTGCGAATTTCAAAGTTAAAAAATAAAATCATTTCAATTTTGGTAACAATACACTTTTTCAAAACTAAACTAAAATGGCCGAACAGTCGCCGAATTCGAAACTCGTGAACGTGCCAGAATCCAAAGAAGCTGAAGACAATAAAGCTGTCGACGACAAACCTGAAGACGACAAATCTGAAGACGACAAAGCTGAAGACGAAAAGGTTGAAACATCTCCAGAGCCTGGCAGTAACTCTAAGGCAGAAGGGAGGGAATCTTTACTTCCATCTGAAAATGCAGTTCAAGAATTTGCAGCGGGCTTGATTCATTGGCTGGCGATTTGGAGATGCAAATGCAAAATTTTTGCAGAGACTGCAAGAATATTCCTGCCCACATAGCAAAGAAATCGATGATATTGAGATCCTGTTGAAGACCTACAATGCATTGTGTGAGGAGGTGAGTAAAATCGACGCATCCATGAAATCACATCTCAGCAATGCAGATCCCATCGATCAAGACATTGGAAATATATACCTTGATCTGCATGAAATATATCGCGAACTGGAACGCCTTGATGCAGTCAAAATGGAGTATTCAATACGGTAAAAACTTAACCAAAAAGTACGCCAATCTGAAAACGACAAAGAGATAATTGAAGATGATTTGGGAAAAAAGTCATTCCCATGGGGGCCGACATACTTGGCTAAATTTCTAACCCTTAGTCCTCTTTGGACCCCTCTCTTCACTTCAATTACCCCTAAACTTCCCTTACCCCTAGGGGGCGCCACAAAAAAACCCAAGAGAAAGTAATCGGATTGAAAAATTCAAAGAAAATTTTCTGAACCACAAATGAATCTCGAAATCAGAATTCCTATGTTTCCCAATTTATACAATATTAGTCTACATGTCTTATTAATAACGCAATGGGCCGCTAGTGGGCTTTCGTGAGCCAATTTCAACAACTGCGCCACTAATCCCTTGGGAATCCATAGTTTACAGCACTGATCATCTGCTAACTTCTCCCCAGGAAAATGCTCACTACGCCGTAAACTAAATTGCTCATTACTTTCACGTCAGGTACTGACTGGGGGTTTTTTCGGCCTTCGTCTTTAGCTCCACATATTCGGGACTTAGAAAATGCTCCGAATTGAGATCGATTCATCACGATAAATCACTATCTAATACCGCTAAATCAGGGGTAAAAACTCTGGACAAAGCGTCTGGCACCACATTTTTACTACCTTTTCGATGTGAAATGGTAAAATTAAATCCCTGAAGTTTCAAAGACCATCTGGCCAACCTAGAACTCAAGTCTGATTGACTCATTAACCACTTTAACGAAGCATGGTCGGTTATAATAGAAAATTCTTGTCCCTACTATTTTTTTACTGCTAACACGGCTGCCAAACACTCTTTCTCTGTAACTGAGTAGTTTCGATGTGCCTGGTTCAGTTTTTTCGACATAAATGCAATGGGAACTTCGTCCTTATCTTCTATTAACTGGGTTAGCACCGCGCCAACTCCCGTATGACTGGCGTCACAGTTTATGGAGAAAGGTTTTCTAAAACCGGGACTATGTAAAACTGGTGCCTGGCTTAAATGCTGACTGAGCCTCTGATATCCATATGAATTTACGCTTATGGTTTAAAGTATCGGTAATTGGAGACGCAATAGCAGCGTAATTTTGAATGAATTTGTGATACCAACCCGCCATTCCTAAAAATCGCCGAACTTGTTTAACCGATTTTGGGGTGGGGAAATCGACTATGGCGGATATTTTATCTGGGTCTGTCTTAATAGTTCCCTCACCTACAATATCAGATACTTGACATTCTTTCTACAAAAATGGCTTTTCTCGACGTTTATAGTTAACCCTGCATCGGATATACATTTGGATAGCTCTGTAAGTAGAGTTATATCCTCGTCAAACGAATCTGAGACGATCAACAGATCATCGAAGTAGACAAATATCTGATGACGCCGATGTTGTGGCACTATTTTATCCATGAGTTTTGACATGGTTTGTGCTACGTTACGTAATTCCAAAGGCATTACTTTGAAATGGTACATGGGCCTACCTGGTACTAAAAAGGCTGTCTTATACCGTGACTCGGGCTGTAAAGGAGACTTGTGATATACTCGGCCTTAGGTAATCTGCTAAGGATGCTGTCTATGATTGGCATTGGGTAAGAATCCTTAACTGTAATGGCATTCACCCGTCTACTATCTATGCATAACCTATGTTTTCCTGGCTTACTCACCAACACAACTGGCGAAGACCAAGCACTTTGAGATTCCTCAATAACTCCTAATTTTAACATACGATCTAACTCTTCATATATTAATTGTTCTTTTGACATAGGATAGTGTCGCTGCTTCGGCGCACCAGCAACATCTATTGAATGTGACAGCATCTGCGTTTTCCCTAGTCCCAACTTAGCGAATGATAGAAACAAACCCATACATTCAGACAAACGTGGCTTCTGATTACTGTCTAACATCCGTTGCGCCGTATCCTCTACGCTTAAACTAGCTATCTATAGCGGTCCTAATGACAGTCCAGATGGTAATAAATCAAAAAGCGAGCCAAAAATCTATGCCTAAGTAAAGATCCTGGGTTAGCCCAGGGACTAAATAAAATTTTAATATCTTACTATTTCCTCTAAAATTAACTTCAGTACTTATCTTTCATACTATCTGCTGGGGTGTTCCATCAGCAGTATTTACTTTTTTAACATTGGCCTAATATTCTGTTTTACAGCCAAAAATTCTTCGGCAAAACTGCCACCAACGCAACTTATGCTAGCCCCAGTATCCATAAGGCCACTTATCAATCTATCGAATTTCTTTTTCTCTGCATAAGGACGGATATCAAAAAAATTGCCGACTACCGTTGACGCTATTAGCTTTCGTTCTTATTTGACACCTTTATTAAAAACCTTCCTTCGCTCTCTTGACCGAGTCTTTGACCAATAAATTCCTAATCTAGGCGACTCTACTAGTTCCATTTCTGAATATTTTGATATTTCTTGCGATTTCTCATCAGGGATATGCGTAAATTCGGGCAAAAATTTTCTAACCCTTGTGTTTTCTCTAATCTGTATTGCTGGCCCTCGAGATCATCTGTCTGGGAGAGATTTGAGTCAGGAAAGAAGGTTAGATGAGGGTATAGAACTATCCGAATCTGTTAGGAATAGCGACGTTAATTTAGCAAGATTAATAGCGAATGCCATGGCGACGGCTGCATCTCGTCAAAATGAGCGACTGGAAATTCAAGCAGTCAGACAAACGGAATTGTTGACATAAGAGAAGGCTTTAGAAGGTAATTTCGTAGTTCTGTCGCGGTATGTTAGTAATTTGTTTGAAGGAAATGCTAGTGAGTGGGTTCTGGAGATACCACCATCACACATGATAACACACATCAAGTGGCTAGAATTATGTAGAGCCTTGAGGGAACAGTTCAAAGACGAGCGTACCGATCAGCATATTAAAGCTGCTATCAGCAAACGCAGACAGGGAGATAAAGAGTCGTTCGTCGAATTGACGCTAGCTGACAAACTGTCTGTCTTCGGGCTAATCTCCTGCCCGATACTCAGCATGAGTTATTGTATGAGTCCATAGCTTCGGTCTCTAAGTTAAGGCAGTTAGTGCGTACTAGAGAAACCTTTATGCAGACAGTACGGAAACCATTGAGTGTACCAACAAGACCCATGCCTAGGAGTGTGGTAAATGCAGTGAGCATTCAAACAGAAGAAGAGTCTGAGGTAGAAGAAGAGGTGCCAGTGGTGGAAGCAGTTAATTTGGTCTGTTGGAACTGTGATACGGCGGGACATCCCTATCAAGAGTGTGTAGCTGAACGGCGAGTCTTTTTGCTATTGCTGTGGGAAGCCAAATACGTATAAGCCATCTTGTACCCATTGTAATGATCATTCAAAAAACACGGCAGGCCGTGCACTTCGGAGAAGTGCACCCAGACAGATGATCTCGTGGGCCAGCAATACAGATTAGAGAAAACACAAGGGTTAGCAAAATATTTGCCCGAGAGATTTGAGTCTGCTAGTAGGTTGGCCCTTTGCGCTGCTGCCCTGGTTTGCATTCTTGCCTGATGGCTGGTCTGTGGTCCCCCACTAAGTGCTTCAGCTCCTTCTCCTTCCATACTCTGTAACGGTTCATCACAAGTGGCGCAATTTTCCCTAGTACCGACGGGTATGTTGAAGCACGCTATGTGGAAATGATGACCACAAGTAGTGCTCCGTAGCTGCGCCCTATATTGTATTGGTTTATCGCAGATAAGGCAAAGGGTATTGTCGTCCTGAATCGCGGCTAGATCTTCGCTGCTGTGCCTAACCGACATTTCTCACAACCAAACGTTTACTTATTGGTTAACTAGATATGTTGAGGACTCCCCTCTTATTATTAAGCTTTAAATCCCAGATGTGGTTAATTCCTGATGAAACTATATCCACTAAATTGATTGATTAACAAAGCTATACTAATTATACTGATGTCGCAAAGAAATAAAGAAAATATAAAGAAAATTCTAAAACCTTTCATAAAACTAATAAGTTTGAGCAGCTGCTAAAATAACGATAAAAGAGGGCTTTAAGTATAATGGAAATTGCAGGAATGCCCTAGCTTATTGCCAAGTATCACATTTACCTAACTACTTAAAGCAATAACCATTTTGTACCTAACTTGTAGGCAAATAAAAAAAAACTAATAGTTCTAATAAGTATTAACCACTTGGAGGCTATAGTCTTTGACCATTGTTAAACCTGATCCAAAACAAAAAAAAAAATACTCTTTCTGACTATCGAAAATTACCTTTAGCTAAACCGACAATCCTAAGCGCGGAGCCGAATATATTTTAGAATTCAAGGCTGTTACAGCTGACCAATTGATTGTGGGTGCCTTATTATTCTTCTTGTTGGTGGTGTGGACATAGAGTTATGTCGAAACTTTTATGTACTCCGACTGACCACCCAATACAATAAAGAATACTAGCGTTCGAAAACCGAGATATAAATACCCACAAGAAAAGCTGTTATTGACTAAAATGTTGTCGTCGGGGCTCCCGAAACCGATTTGGTCCACGTTGGGCGCCAATTAATAAAATTATGAACTGTAACATATAACCGCTACAATTTTACTGTGAGCTGTTGGAAACTGGTAGAACCTATCAGTAGTACGCGCTGGTTTCGGCTCAAATTAGTCGGTGAGAAATGGGGGGATGGGGGAATGGATAGACTACCCGCTCTACTTGTAAAAATTTTATTAATGAATTCGCTTACTGAGACTATTTATCCTCGGTTTAACGTTGCGTATTTGCAAAAGAAAAAAAAGAACAGAGAAAAGGAAAAGAAAAGAAATACCGTCGTTTTTTGGCGCAGCTGCTGAAAAAGGATGGGTCTGATATCAGTGACGCCCAAAAGAAAAATTCGTCCATCCTACCATGATCGCTGTACTAAAGCCAACAAAAATTACCCAGCGATCCCTATGCCAAACCAATTTTCACCCTAACATACTTCGCATGATTCCCCCGCATAAACGGCTCAGCCTAAATTCATTTTAAAAACTTATATTTAATAAAAGTAAGCAATATAATAAGGCATTTCAAAGATCAAAAATATAGATAATGACCAATTTTCACCCTAACATACTTCGCATGATTCCCCCCATAAACGGCTCAGCCTAAATTCATTTTAAAAACTTATATTTAATAAAAGTAAGCAATATAATAGGGCATTTCAAAGATCAAAAATATAGATAATGATATATCTACATATAGGTATAACAATGTTTATATAAAAAGCATTTTGAAATTCAAAGAAACAAATTTTTTTTTGTGCATAAGTTAAACTTCTGATGGTTTTACCAAACTTCAATTTTACATGTTATTTAAACGAGAGCAACGAAAACTGCTTTAACTCTCTCTTTCCTCCACTGGTCAATCATATACCAAAAACAAAAAAATTATATTAAAACAAAAGAGTACTCACTTAAGCATCCCACGGAGAAAGATCTTTCTGGTGACCGCTGTAAGTAATTGTGTAAAATATAGGTAGAGTGTATGTTGTTGGCTCGAGAGAGAATTAAATCACCATCACTAAAAAAGGGGTGAAGCAAAGTTTTCACCGAAGTTCGCTCATGACCAAAAAAATTACAAAAGAAATTTTAAAAGTAAAGTAAAATAAAAGATTACTGAATAGGAAATTCGAAGAGAAATAAAATAACCCAGTCTTCATTCGTTGAATTCAAAATATGAACTGATTTTATTTAAAAACTCTTAAACTCTAAGAAGCGACAATTGTTCTTAAAAATGCTTATTCTAATGACCCACGTTTTCGGGGGTTGAAAATTGTTTATATTTCATGCTGAGCGCTGGTTACTTGATACCGCGCCGCTGTTTGGTCTTAAGTGTTTCCCACAAAATGTGGATGCATGTTTTGTTTGCTATTAAGCAATAATTGTCATATGAATTTTATGACTTACTTTTGTTTATGTTTCGTTTTTGTATATTTCTTTGGTCAATCTGATTTGGTGAAGCCAGCTCAGATGAACACGATGTTTATTCTTAAACAGATTACTAAATAAATAAACTTGGCATCGGAGTTCACCAAAGACTCAGAATTTTACGAGTTAAAAGTTAGCTTCAAGGCAAAATTATTAGAGAAAAGAAATTAAAGGCAATTAATTATTTCCACCCCACATTAGTTTAACCCATGCAACATTAGGGTCTGGCGAAGATATTTAGTTTCGTGGCTGAAAGCTATGCAGCGATCACCAGCAAATAAAACACGCAAAACGGAACGCAAGCGAAGCGGCTACACATACATATAAAAGCTCCGCTGGCTGATAGTTATTTCAAGAAAAGCTTTTACTTATCAAGCAAGATCGTGGCGGTGGGGGGAGTCTCTCCTCTTAGCCTAGAGAATCATATACTTTTTTTGTTTTACTCTTTCATGACCGTCTCCTCAGATCTTTTTTGGCCAATACTCTGCGTTTGCTGATCCAAAGGGGCTTCGGTCCGTTTTGACGGCTTGTCTCTCATACTCCTTTCTTTAGTCGGCTGACCGACCTAGACCATTAAATCTAGTCTGTGAACTAGGTTTAGACCATTATGTGTAGTCGGCCGACTAGGTTTAAATCAGGACTAGGTTTAAACCAAGACTAGGTGCCAATTCTATATAAAAAAAAATTTTCTTAAAACACACATTCGAAGGCGCTTTTCGCTGGTATTTACCATTTGACTTGGCACCGGATTAAAAATATATATTGCTTTCTCTCGGCAATCTAATTCACAAGGCTGCCCATCTGCCTAAAAGACGAAAATTTATATTTTCCTAAATATCGCTTATTTTTATACCATACACCCATAGGGTGAAATGGTATATTAAAGTCGCCAAAATGTATGTAACAGGCAGAAGGAAGCTTCTCCGACCCCATAAAGTATATATATTCTTGATCAGTATCAACAGCCGAGTCGATCTAGCCATGTCCGTCTGTCCGTCCGTCTGTCCGTCTGTCCGTCTGTCCGTCCGTCCGTCTGTCCGTCTGTCCGTATGAACACCTAGATCTCGGAGACTATAAAAGCTAGAGCCACCAAATTTGGAATGTAGGCTCGTGTAGTATGTAGAGTGATCAAGTTTGTTTCAAATTTTTGCCACGCCCCTTTCCGCCCACGCAATTCAAAAAAACGTTTATCTCAAAAACTATTGCAGCTAGAGACACCAAATTTGGTATGTATATTTGCATAGTAAATGCGCACATTTTGTATGTATAAAGTTTTTGCCACGCCCCTTTCCGCCCCCGAAATTTGAAAAACTCGATTATCTCCCGTAATTTTTTACCTTGTGCAATCAAATTTGGCACACTTAAATTTGATACTAATACCGAGCAAAATACCAAATTTGATGAAAATCGGACAAAAAATAGCTGAGTTATGCATATAAACGTTTTTGCATAAGGCCGGAGATGGCCGTTGGCGGGTGGGGGGCGCTAGGGTGCTTATATGCATAAGTGCGCGAGATACTGAGATATGCTTGTAACAAGCATGTGAACAGAATTGTGAAAAATAGGCAAATGCATTAGTTATTACAAATTTGAAATATTTGTTTTACTGGTGTATGGTATACCCAAGTCGGCGAGACGACTTACTTACTTCATTTTTTTTTCATAACTAATTTGCGCGTTTGTATAACGCCGTACTTACATTTACTTTCTTAAGAAAAACACTATCACTCACTAGAAGAACACTGCTTCGAATTCACAATTTACATTTCACAATCAGACTTTTTCCAAAAATATTAGCTTTCACTACGACTTTAATTTTTGTGTCCGCACTACTTGAAGATGATTTGGAAAAAAAGTCATTCCCATGGGGGCCGACATACTTGGCTTAATTTCCAACACTTAGTCCTCTTTGGACCCCTCTCTTCACCTCGATTACCCCTAAACTTCCCTGATCCCAACTTTAGAGGAGCCTAGGGGGCGCCACAAAAAACCCATGAGAAAATAATCGGATTGAAAAATTCAAAGAAAATTTTCTGAACCACAAATGAATCTCGAAATCGCAGTTCCTATTTTTCCCAAATTATACAATATTAGTCTACATTCTGTTAGTTAGTATAACGCTAACTAACAATACAAGTAGCGCCAGCAGTGTAAGCAGTGAAAGCAGTGAACGCAGGTTACTATGTGAAACTTATATTACTCGCTTTTTAGGGATAAAACGTTTATATGTCGTTTTAGTTATAGACAAAAAAAAATCATTCCTACTCTTATTTTTCGATTACTTTCGAAATAAAAACGGTTACAAGCGCTACTACACCATCAAAGTTGAAAAAAGTTTTATCGGGTGACTGATCTTAATTAAATTTGGCACAGTGGTTTATAGGTGTAATAGACTGACCAATGTTTAATTTCACAACAATAGCTTAGAAAATAACGAAGTTATTGAGAAAAGTCACTGTTCGTGACTTTGCCGTTGCCGTATTCCGATCCGGCTGAATCCGAGATATAGATAAAATTTCAACTCTGTAGCGCTTATGGTCTAGGATGATTTCGCGTTGATCCAGACGGACGGAGATGGCTATTTGAACTCCTCTGCTCGTACTGATCAAGAATATACATACTTTGCAAGATCGGAGATGCACACTTCTGACCAAAATTAATATACCCTTTTTGCAAGGGTATAATAGAGAGATGCCAATGCCTTTTGTCTAATTGTAAGTATATTCATGAACCCATATCTACAGTATCCTAAAAATTGTTCACATAAAAATCCGGTACAAAGTTTTGTCGGTGGGAAGAACTGTAATAACTAAATATTTAGATTTGTGCGTAACTTAATGTGGATATGGCAATTCTGTGCTGTATCTGTCAGCCCTGTACATGTGGCAACCCTAGTTAAGCTTATGAACAATAAAAATTGAGCTCACTCTCATCTAAGCAACCAAACGTTGTAGTTCTACACTTTTCACAAACCAACAGGTTATGGGCCTCAGTATTAAGTGTATTCACTAAAAAATAGTGTGAAAGTATTGAGTGGTCAAGATTCGTGTATTTTTCTCGGCATACCGTTATGCCGTACATTGCAAGAAAAAAATGAGTTCGATGTACAATATTGAAAAGTTGGACAACGCCAACTATGACACGTGGTGCGTACTTGTACGAAGCTTGGCTGTACATCAAGATTTGTGGTCAGTGGTTTCAGGAGAACTTGCGGAACCCAAAACTGATGAAGCGTTTGAAACATGGAAACGTCAAAACGACAAAGCAATGGCGGTGCTGTTTTTGTCAATAAGTGCGCCGCAATTGAACTCCATAAAAAAGTTCGAAAGAGCTAGCGAGATATGGAAAGAACTAGAGAAGTTCCATCGACCAACAGGTCCAGTGAGAAAAGTGACCCTATTTAAGCAGTTATTAAACAAAAGAATGGCTGAAGGTGACAGCGTGCAAAAACACATATTGGAATTTTCAAACATTATTGAAAATTTGTCGGCGATCGGTGTAAGTTTGCCAGAAGAGTTTACCGTAATTTTGTTGCTTGCGAGTTTGCCCATGTCTTATGAGAACTTTGTCGTGGCCTTGGAAGCTCGTGATGAGTTGCCGAGTTTCAGTGCCATTAAATGCAAGCTAGCCGAAGAAAATGAACGACGAAAGACGAACAATCAAAACGATGTTCTACAGGCATTCGCAGCATGCTCTATCGGCGGTGAGAGGGGTAAGCGACGAGACAACAAGTCGGGGGCAGACAGGCGCCGATGCTTTAAATGTGGCCAACCAGTGCATTTCGCGGCAAAATGCGCGATGAAAGAAGAGAATGAAAACAACGCCAATGTGAGAGGCGGGAAAAACAGCGGAAGATGCAACGATCATTTGCCGGCGTTGCCACTAACAATCGGATGGATATCGATAATTGGGTTATCGATAGTGGCGGCACATCACACATGTGTGCGCACCGTGAGTTATTTAATCAATTTGAACAAAATAATGAAATTATTGAGTTGGCAGGAAATTATTCTATGACGTCACAAGGCAGAGGAACAGTGATTGTACGCAGCAAACTTGGGTACACAATAACGCTCAGAGACGTTTTATTTGTACCAGGCTTGCAATGCAATTTTATATCGGTGGGAAAAGCGGTTTCAAATGGATGCACCGTACTGTTCAATTCGGGAACTGCCAAAGTTAATGACGATAAGGGCATCAATATATTAATGGCCAAAAAGGTCTGTGGATTGTTTCTGTGTGTAACTAAAAATCAAGAGAGACTGTGTGTTTCCAAAGCCTCCGACGAGCTCGAAAAATGGCATTTGCGATATGGTCATTTAAATGTGCAAAGTTTGCGTGAGCTGCAGAACAAAGGAATGGTTCGAGGTTTGACATCAAGCATTACTGGAGAAAATCTAGACTGCATAGATTGCATGAAAAACAAGTGTCATGTAAAGCCGTTTGAAAAATCGCAAACTAGAGCTACGAAGTTGCTGGAATTAATTCATAGTGACGTATGTGGGCCTATGAACAAGGAATCCAATGGTGGGGCCAAATATTTTATGACAATGATTGATGATTTGAGTCGATATATTCATGTCTATCCCATGAAGTATAAGTCAGAGGTGGCCAAAATAATTAAAGAACACGTTACCATAATGGAGCGTCAGACAGGCCGGAAAGTGAAATCCATAAGGAGTGATAATGGAACGGAGTATGTCAATAAAGAGTTAGATGAATACCTGAAGTCCAATGGCATAAAGAGACAGCTCACAGTCCCCTACACTCCACAGCAAAATGGGGTAGCAGAACGCTGCAACACTCGTGGAAATGGCAAGAGTAATGCTGAATAGTGCAGGTTTAAAAGAAAGCTTCTGGGCAGAGGCAATAGTTTGTGCTGCATATCTAAGAAATAGATCGCCAACAAAATCAGTTGAAGGCAAAACGCCGTTTGAAGTGTTTACTGGACACAAGCCTGTGGTTAAGCACTTAAAAGTATTTGGATGCGTCGCAGTTGCACTAGAAAAGGGACCAAGGAAAAAGTTCCAGGAAAAGGGAAGAGAGTATATCATGGTCGGATATTCGGAATCTTCAAAAGCGTATCGTTTATACGATAAGAAAACTGGCGATGTCAAAATAAGCAAGGATGTGAATTTAATTGAGAACTGTCAGACAAGGATTAGAGAAAACTTTGAAGTTACAATGGTACTGGATGAAGTAATAGATGAACCCAACAATGTCGTGGAAGATCATGTTTCAACAGAAGACATTAGTTCTGAGGATACAGGTAATGGTAATCTGACAAATTGTGTAGGCGACGAGGCTTCAGATAATGATGTGGAGGTCTATGAGGAACCAAAAAGGGGCCCAGGCAGACCAAGAATAGTCAGAACGGGTCTACGAGGACGACCAACCAAACAATATAATGTCCTGAATGTAATGTTGGCAACTAAAGTAGAAGTACCAGAAACAGTGCAACAAGCACTACCGGGTCAACAAGCAGAGAAATGGAAGACAGCAATGCAAGATGAATATGAAGCCTTACTGCGAAACAATACATGGGAACAAGTTAAATTACCAGCTGGTGTGAAACCCATTGGATGCAAATGGATATTTACTCTGAAAGAGAATGCAACTGGAGAAATTGAACGATACAAGGCAAGGCTCGTGGCGAAAGGGTGCAGCCAGAAATATGAAATAGATGATCCTTGCAATGGCAGCGGAATATGAACTATACGTTCATTAAATTGATGTATCGACGGCATACTTGAATGGAGATCTTGGAGAAGAGGTCTATATGCAGCAACCGGAGTTTTACGATGACAAATCTGGCGGTGTGCTGAAGCTAAAAAAGTCGTTGTACGGTCTAAAACAAGCTGGCCGAGTTTGGAACACAACGTTGGATGCTGTTCTGAGAAAGTTGGGATATGAGGCATGTGAAAGTGAGCCATGCCTATACACAAGATGTGCACCAGATAAGACGATTGATGTAATCGCCGTATATGTTGATGACTTGCTGCTTGCGTGTTCAGACAAGGGTAAGATGTTAGCTACTAAACGGGCTATCTCTTCTGAATTTCAGGTTGTCGACAAAGGACCGATTACACACTTTCTGGGTCTCGAAATCCAACGTGATGGTGACAAAGGGGCTATACGTCTCAGCCAGAGTATGCATATCAGGAGCCTGACGAAGGAACTGGGCATGGAGATTTGCCGCACGGTATCCACCCCGTTAGAACCTAATTTCCAGGTTAAGTGCGACAACAAGTCGTGCAAACGCATCGATGCTACGGAGTATCAATCCGTAATAGGCTCTTTGATGTATATTGCGCTATGCTCACGACCAGACATTTTGCACTCGGTGTGCAAATTATCACAGAGGAATAAAGATCCCCATGGCGAGCATCTCGCAGCAGCGAAACAAGTGCTGAGATATCTGAACCAGACGGCAGATATGGCAATAACGTACAAGAAGATCGGCGCTGCGATCACAGGCTATGCAGATGCAGATTGGGCTGGTGACTCAACTGATAGAAAGTCCTACACTGGATACGCATTCATGTGGGGTGCTTCAGTAATCTCATGGACATCAAGGAGGCAGAAATCTGTGGCTCTAAGCAGTACCGAAGCAGAATATATGGCGCTTTCCGATTTAACATAATTAACTGAATTATTTTGTAGTTCATTTATAACGTACAAATTTATGTAAGAAACTTTCTAGTCTACTCTCGACTTAGCTTTTCTTTTGTGCCAGGCCCCTGCATCAATTTCACTTGGGAAAGTAAATAGCTCTTTATTTGCATGGCGATATGCCACTCCTTATTATCCTGTTTGCAATTTGCTCATAACATTTGTCAGAGAGCAAAACAGGCGAAAACTGAAAAGAAATAGAATGAAAACCAAACAGGTCCAGGCAAAAGGCTGTTGAGTGAGTGATTGGAATATGCGATTAGCTGATGCGGCTGACGGCAGAAATGGAAATTTCTCAGCATTTTAAGGTTTTACTTGAAATTGAGGTCTAATGGAATGTTAGTGAAAGACCCTCATTTGATTTGCCATTTTGCCAAAACATTTCGTATGCAAATTTTGTATACACATAAGAGTTGCCAGAACTTATTTGACATACACTATTTCTACGGCGAATTGACCTTAAGCTTTTTTTTTTGGACCGAGCTTACACGATCCACTTCCATAGAAAAGCTCATAGCAAAAGAATGAGCTTGAATTGTGTGTGGGGGAGTCTAGAATGGTCTGAGCGAGAGTGCGGTCGTGCGAATAAGAGGAGGGAGAAAGCGAAAGAAAAATCGCAAGTGCAAGAAATGCACGTGGAGTTACGTAATACTCCGTACCCCTCGTGGACATTACCTACGTCCACGCCTCTTTCACAAGTTCCCATTATAATAAAGGAACATAATAAAATTAATTCGCCACTACCAGCACGGTCTTGCCTTCATTAACTGCAAGCGCGTACTCTTAGTGTTAGCCATTATAAGGCCAGTATAGACCAGTGCCAGACGACGACCCCATCCATGGTTTCAAGTCGAACTTTTTGGGAATGCGACCAAAAAATGTCGACCCGGTTCTTGACTTGACCAGCGGATAAAGTTTTGGAGAGCTATTTGGCCATAAATGCTCTCACATATAGTTGTGGGGAGCGTAGCCAGCCAGCCCAATTCCTAGGCGAACCCTCGTTGGAGTGGATGATTCACCTTAGGGCACGGGATAGCTCCGCCGCACCATCACTGGAGATTTCTAGTGGAAGACGTTGTCGCAGACTCCAAACCCATTGTTGAGGAACCCTAACCTCGCCCCCCAGCCCGTAGTTGGCCTTCAACCAGCAGTTCTTTTTGTTATTTAAGTATCGTACAAACATGTGTCAAAATTTATAAGCTTACAATTTATAATTAACTTTCTATATAGCAGGTGTTAAAAGTGATTCTTGTTGGTAATGAGAAGCAAGTTATATTTCAATGCCACCACTCTTAATAATTTTAACAGCATCTAGTGCTCCGCCCGTCATCAGGCCTGCTGACTGGATTGGACCATGCAACTGTAAGTACGGCATAGCCGCAGAAAATCTTTTGGTAAAATATAACCGCTTGCCGTGACCGCAGAATTAGTTTGTTTTTTTTTTTTGTAATTTTAATAGAAAGTGAAACTTGTCAGCCCTTATAAATCTGCTCACACATTTTTGTACGTTACTCATCACCGAATTAATTAGGATTTAAATATATTTGAAATTATTGTTAATACTATGAACATAAGTTGGATATGAAATCCGATGTTAACTTCCTATCTTAAAGGCATATGCCCTTTTTTTCTTTGAATTCAATATATATATGAAATGATGAATTGCTGATTTAGTTTATTTGGGCACCTGAGAGATTTAACAGCCACAATATGGGTAATACCGAGATTTTTTAGGTTTTACAAGGTTGTTGGGTAAAGAGAAGGCCATGATATCTAGGTCCTTCAAATAACAACCATTACCTCTGCACAAAGATCTCTATTAAGGTGTAGTCCTTCATTCCTTATCTCTGTCTTCGTTTTATTTATGTAGCGCATGTTTTGGGAGAGCACAAGAAACCCCCCATTTTGCCTGAGCTCAGCCGAGCCACTTGTTAGAAAGACAGAGAGTGCACTCCGACACCCCCGTGTTCGTTGCAAGCTGAACATTTAAGGTAGGAATCAAAGCATTGCATTGAAACAAAAGTATTTTTCTCCATTTTTCACTTTGAGTGCCTTGCCAAATAAATTTGCACCTTACCTTTTTTTTTAGATTTGAGATCTTTAAAGTAGTCTTTGCTTTACGTTTTAGTGAGCTAGGCATCAATTTTTCAAAAACAAATATATTTTACTAATCTAACTATATTTATAATAATGTTCCAGGTAAAAAAATAATAAATAATTATTGATGTAGTAAAATTTCTTTTAACACTTTTTACATTCGCAGGACAAGTGTGATGTTCATCCTAGAGCCACGGAAGATGTTCATCTAAGTCGCATACCAAAGCCTCCGAAATGCAAAATCAACTATGGCCTAAGACGTAAATTTTCATTAATACAACAGACTGAGCAGCGCCGTATACAAACAAACCACATGGCTGAAAACTGACACTGAAGTAAATGGTATTGAATACAAACACATTAAAGCAATGGGCATGGATATCAATAATTTTTTTAATCCCAATTCCAATAAAACAGAATCAGATGTGCAGTGTATCAATAAAACAATTGAACCTATGGAGCAAGTCAGTGTCAAGGATGTCTGTAAGGTTATTGAACAACAAAGTGGACCTAGCACCGCAAATAAGGTAATGGATCGTCTTTCGTACTTTGATATGGAAACACGGAGAACTGTGAAATCGACGAGTGCAAAGCTATTTTGTAAAGACAATGTCTTAATGATAGATTATAACCAATTAAAAAATAAGAAGTGCTCACGCATAATCGCGCAAACTATAATAAGAAATAGAATCACTAAGAAAAGATCACCAGAGGATCAAAAGAAAAAGAGAAACTCTCCACGTAATATATTCCTTTCTCAATCAAATTCTGATCAGCCTAAAAAGATCGAAGCCTTGCTCAAACCAACTGAACAAAATGTTAAACTTGATAGTGAGCGAGATAATCAAACATTTCAAATTGCGGAACCAAAGCACACTGAAAATATTAAAATTGAAGACCTCGCTCCATCATCAAATGAATCCCATAAAGAGCCAAAAGACCTCACAGATATTTCGACAGAAAAGCAGACTCAAATGTCTAATAAAGATCAGCAAGATACAGACGATGAATGGTATAAAAAATATATAGAGAAACCTTTTAATGAGATCTATGAACTAAAATAAAACTCACAAGAGAAATCAAAAAAGGAAGAGAATGATTTATGGTTTAAAAAAAAAAAATTTCCTAAAGCCTCGAACCAAAAAAGCCCGAATATCTTTCAAGTTTAGTTCCCTCCCATTTTGAACCCGCAATGGACATGAACATTTACCCGGAATCGTCGATGCGTACTTCCGCCCTTGTCGAGCGGGCTCAAGGTTTGCGTCGAGAGTATGAGAAACGTTTGCTAATTGAAAAGTACTTGAAGGCTTTACCAAATCGTCTTAATGATATTCAAGCCGAGTTTGCTAAGACAATATGCGCATTTCCTAATCATCAGCTTCAGGAGATTGACAAATGTACTTGCGGTATGCCACCGACACACTGCCGGGCCATAATGCCCAGACCCAAATGGATTAACGAATCGGACTCACTCGGCAAATGGCTAATGGCTATGCCCCCAGCAGTTTTAATCTCGATATTTATCATATGCATATTGAGCTTTTGTGTGCTTTCCAATAGGAAAGACAGACCAATGACCACATGGGAGTATATGATGAATACATTTCAACAGCCGTTTAAAAAGTCTGCAAAAACGTTTTTTTCCAATTTCTTTTAATATTTGAACTTTATGAAATTTTTATTTTATGTTTAAGGGGTTCAAACCTGCAAAATTATAAATACAGTTCTTTATTTCTAAGTATTTTTATTTCTTTCTCATTAAAACAAATTTCTTTCGCCTTGTTAAATTAGAATTGTTTGTTTAGAAACTGGTTCAAGGAAAACATAAGACCACTTTTTTATGCAAATATTATCGTCTCTATTCCCCAAAATTCACGTCTCCGTCCCCCCTGTCTGTCTTTATATTGCTTTGGCAGTAGCAATATGATCAAGAAAGTTAATTTTTACCCCAATCTGAACGGATTTGTGCACAAAAATTTGACCATTTGTTTCTCCCGTTTTTCGCAGAGCTAAATCAATTGCCAAAACAGAGAATTGCGAACTATTTCCTGTATGCCATGAGCATGAACATTGTCCGCCCCCGTTAAACTCCAGTCCAATGCATCAACTACCACTATTGCCCCACCACTGCCAAGCATATTTTGTGCCATTTTTATGAGGCATGCAGAAAAAAACAAAAATTCCTACGCAGTTGAGTCGAGTTGAGTCGAATCGATGACCATGTCCATGGAAGCCACGCAACGCTATGCGCTGTCAACAATCACGAACCAATTATCTATAAATTCCAGTGGCGTTAAGGCCAACTCACTCATCCCGCGCGCAATCCCAATCCCAATACATGGGGTCCTTGCAATCTCTGCGTTTTTTCAATCTCTCTCTCTCTCTCTCTCTCTTTCTCTCTCTCTCTCTCTCTCTCTCTCTTTCTCTCTCTCTATCTATCTCTATCGCTCTCTCTTTCTATCAAAAAAATCTGGCTGTGCTTGGACTGTGGGAATGGAATGAATGAACTGCTCTTTCTCCACTCTTTGATCCGATTTTACTTCCGATCTGTCGTTTTTCATTACATCGCATGTAACTTTCGGTTTGTTAAAACGACACGCACTGTCCTACTATATAGACAAGGCCCCTCTTCATTGTAATGGCTGCTGACATCCCTGCAAAAAAAAAATTTACCAAAAACCAGTTGGCTAGAGATGTCGCAACGCTCAATTTGAAGAATTATATTTTCCAGCATGTCTTAATTTAAAATTGAATTAATAAAATAAATAAATTAACACTCTGCCATTTTTGGTATTAATTAAGCAAAAAGTTAAGTTAGACTCTTTACAATATTCATTTCTAACACTCTCCCATCCCTTAATTAAACGAACCCACTTCCGCTAGTAAGGCTGACTAGGGTAAGGCTACTCTACCCCCCCCCACCCCTTCATGATGGTCTTTCGTCCTTGTTTTCACAGTTTGTGTGCACGTTTATGACTGGAAATGACAAATTCACTGTAGATGGGCCATTGCTGTCGTCGTTGCTGTCCCTACTGCTGCTGCTGCTGCTGCTGCTGCTGCTGCCTTATGGTTAACTCCTCCAACACGTTTGCGACTGAGCAAACACCATCGTCAATTTCCGTGGGGAAATCACACAAAATTTTTGGACAAACAAAATGCTTGTTTGGTCCAAGTCCCCCACCAAAAAAACACAAAAAAAAGAAAAAAAATTTAAACCAAAAAGGGAGAAATAGGAAAAGCCCACGAATTTTTGCATGTGATGCTGTGGTTAGTATTTATCTTCCTTTGGTTTGAGTTTTTATTCTTTTCCCCCTTCAATCGGATTGACATGGAACGGAGGGGCAGACTGATGAGGCAGCAAATATTTTCCCCCTCACTGCATTCATATTGATGTTATGTGGAGAGTTCGACCAATTCGATCACATTTGAACATACCCTGCTCTGGATATTGAACATTCATTCGCCACAAATAAAATTCTTGCCCCTTCTGAGTAGTCCCTTCTTCCATTAGTTGCAGACTTTCAAAGTGTCGCTCAATTAGCCACAATTTCCACTCATTTGTTGCACTTAATTTTCCTGATGATTTAAGCGGGGGTTCAAAAATACTTTAAGACTTGGTCATCAAATTATGAAACTGGCGAGTGCAGGGGGCTGGTAACACTGGACAAAATTTGTCGTTTTCAAAAAATTATACAACAGTCTGCCAAAGGTTTAATTGTCGCTACTGTTGTTGCGGTAGTAGGAATGCTTCCCTTCAAGTCGGTAAAACTAGTCATCAAAACTTTATTACTAAACTCCCCTAAGTCGGTCACTAAAAATTACAAAAAAAAGAAGAAAAATGCGAGAAGAAATAAACTCGATTCTATGCTATCGAGTTGCGTTTTCCCTTTTGTATTTCTGCTTCGTTTGTTTTGGCGCGTTGTAATTGCAAAAGTGTATCTTTATCTGGGCCAGCAGCAGTAGCAGCAGCAGCTAAAGCGGCAAATGGTCACATTAAAGTAATTACACTCACTGCTCATTCCCGCCCTGTTAGTTATCCCAAGATGGAACTAAAATGGAAAAGTCTCCTCATCGTCTTCGCAGCAGCCACTTGCCCTTACGCTAATTTGCTTCCTTTTAGGCCATACAATGAGAATACCAGTGGAGGCGGTAAATGGACATAAAGAGCCAAATATCTTTTGGGTTTTGTTTCTTCTTATCTAATTTGGGGTATATCGAAGGGAATGTTCAAGAATTGTTTTGAAATTTGTGTAAATTGCGGTTATCAATCAAATACCTTCATGTCACCCATCATTCAGATTGAACCAATCATACTAATAACTTTGTTTAGAAAAAACTAAAAATACCTCAACCCTTTTCAATAAAGCGGAAGTGAAACCTGTCAATTCAAGAGAATTGTTTATAAATAAATGGTGAAGTTGATAATTATACTAGACCAATTATACTTTGATTTTATATAGTTTTAAATTCTATTTCGATTTTAGTCCGAGATCAACTGACATACAAATGGTATATACGTTTTCGCTTATATCGAAAGTGGCATCAATTTCAAATAAAAGATATAAATTGTGTGATATCTGTATGTGTGTGTGGGGGCGACCATTGTGATGGGCATTTTGGGATGTTCCTTGGCAAATCAACAGCGCCAAATTCAATTGAGAATACTAAAACACATTGTTCTCATGTTTTTTTAGCTTTTCCCTTCTTCTTTCCTTTTATTTTTCTTGTTGTTTTATTGGTACATATTTCCCATTGGCGAGATAAAGACACACCTGTCAGTATGAAAAGATTGTAGATAAGGGCCGAAAGAGCACGGGGCACCATAGGGATTTATTGAAGAAAACTTCGATTTATTTTTAGTGCGATATTTGCTTTTTGGCTGAATAACGAAATGGCGACAAATGCAACAGAAATATGTTACAACAAGCAGGCAAAGGAGTGAGTTGGGAAAAAGCTATGGAGAAAACCTTGAGCTAGATGTTTATTTCGACAATCAATAAGAGTTTGAAAATGCTCAATATAGATGGATACAAAATGCTCTATTGTTAACTACAATATAGCTAGCCTTGATAAGAAATAGAAATTAGACTAAGAAATTACCTTTGGCACGGGACTCCAATATATGATATAAAATATGGCTAACAAAGCATTGAAAATTTGTGAAAATAATAACAGATAGCATCATTCTTAAAATTAGTCAAAAAAACTTAGAGAGGATGCCTTAAATAGAAAGTTGAAAATTAAAAAAGGAACATCGAAGTAAGATTCGATAAGAATGCAAATTCTGCTCAAAATTTTAAAGTAAAAAATTAAAAAATTTGCGTTACTTTTGGGTTTCTACTTTCTAACAATTCCCAAATAAATATTGTTACAAAATTTAATTCTATATTTGAATTGATTGCTATTTATGTTAAAGTTAAAATGAAAAACTTCTTTAAATCTGGTGACCAAAGCAAAAAAGGTCCAACTTAAGAGCTATTCGAGTGCTGCAGCTTTTAGAGGCTGATTGTAAACGATGTCCAAAAAAGCCAAAGTCCTGCAATGACATATATATATATATATATATATGAACATATATGTAGGTATATCGTAGGCAGACCGTGAGAAGTTGCCAAATGGAAAGTAAGCTAGACCATAGATAGAGCATAGAGCAGCAGTTCCAACTAACGAAGAACTGCTACAATATGTTTTACGGCCAACACACGAATGTCAGCGCCGAATCGTTTGTTATAAACCAAACGATAGGAATAAACAAACCTTGCCACTGAAACTGAAACAGAGAAAGAGAATGAAACTGTTACTTCGAATTGCCTTGGCTTTTCGAGTCAATGGAATATTGTAAAATGGTTAACTTGAATAATAAAAATAAAATCCTTGAAAACCGCTTTTAAAAATTTTGCTTACTTTTTCATAATGAAAAACTTTGTGAGAAATATAAGGCGGAAGAGCTTTACACAAGGAACAGACATTATAAAAAAATTGTAGGATTCAAATTAAAACCAGCCCTCTGGCAGGGCTAACTTCGACCGCGTCAAAGTTTGTATACCCTTGCAACTTTTTTTGGTACGTCTTCCCTTAGCTATATCCATCAAAGTGAAACAAGTTTTATCTAAAAAGGATAATGTTTACCTACAATCGAAGAGGGAAATAACGAAGTTACTAATAAAAGTCACTGTATTTCACCGATCGTTCCCATGGGAGCTACATGATATAGTCACCGATCTTTACCAAATTCCGCACAGTCATTAACAAATATATTAAACTAACAAATCTTTAATTTGAAAGCATTCGCGTCAAAGGTAAAGAAGTTATTGAGAAAAGTCACTGTTTTCGACCGATCGTTCCAATGGGTGCTATATGATATGGTCACTCGATCTTAACAAAATTTGGCATAGTTGTTTATATGTTTACTAAACTTACCAATAATAAATTTCACGACAATAGCTTAGAAAATAACGAAGTTATTGAGAAAAGTCACTGATCGTGACTTTGCCGTTTGTATGGTAGCTATATGGTATAGTGGTTCCTAGACCGCGGTCTAGGAGGAGTTCAAGTTGATCCAGACGGAGGGACAGACATGGCTATTTGAACTCGTCTCGTCGTGCTGATCAAGAATATATTAATACTTTATAGGGTTTTTTTTGCGTTGCACACTTCTGATTAAAATGAGTATACCCTTTTTGCAAGGGTATAATGATAAAATAATTAAATACTGCTTATGGTTTTAACGATACTTAAATTTCTCCTTTTGGAATATTTGGAGACTTGAATTTTCTTTAAATAATGTACTCATAATGTAAATCAATCAGAGGTTACGTAGTCCATAATTCAAATAAATTTTATAAATTCGTACTATCGTTTCAGACGAAATATGATTTTGGATATCACCGAAAGCCAAAACAAGTGATGATTTAATTTGTTTCCATTAAAGCATTATAGTGAATAGCAACATTAACTACTTACTTATACTGACTGCTTTGAATGAAGTATAGTAGCTACTAGTTGGTGTTAACGCTCGACCAGCGAAATCTATCCGCTACATGGCATACAAGTGCCATTAGTAATAAAGATACATAAGTGAATAATCATGTATCATTTACTTAAACTTTCTTAAATTAAAGCACTTCTTTAAAATTGCTAGCTTAAGTTTCAAAACCAACTTTTTGTCTTTTATAATGCGAAGTAAAAGTTATTTACAATTTTACCCATTTGAATTGTAACGTTCGCCATTTATGCCTTTTTTGGCAATTTGTTTGGCTCTCTCTCCGAAAAAGAGAGACTCTTATACTGCCGTTTCGGAGCCGTCATTTTGGCAGCGATTTCTGGCTGTTGCTCTAGTTAACTCGGCTTCGGCTCTCGACGGGATTTCCCTGGGCCTACCACAATTGAAAACTTGATCAACATTTTGTCTGTTTTCACTTGTGTATGCTCTATATTCAGCGCAGTATCTCTGTGTCTCTCTCGCGTCTCTTGCAATCCTGCTGAGAGAGTCTTGTCGTGAGATTTTAGTAAATTTAGTTGAGTTTATGTCTTCAACGAAATTTATTTGCATGCCGGTCAGGCTGGACGAATGCTCTATAAATTAAACCTAAATCAGTAGCATATCAAATCATTTGATTTCATTTGACGAAATTCTTTGCCACATCCACCCTCCATTGTTTGCATCCCCTCCACTCTGTCTCTACCCTATGTTAAACAACAATTACGTACCAAAAAAGTACGTTCTTTGACTGAGTTAACTTAAATGCTAACCGAAAATTACCAGCAACAATTGTGTGATAGAAAAAAGGGGAAGCATACAAAGTATAAGTGTAGGAAAGAAGCAGATCGGGGGCAAGGGAGAACATTGTTGCTCTGAGGTCGTTGCACGTGTGGTCGTAAAATAAATTTTTTTTAAAAAAAGGGGGGGAAACAAAAAAATCTTTTTTGATTAAATGATATTGTGCATGTTCTTTTCCAAGTATACACGTACATACATACATAGTGATACATAAGTTAATTATAAATATAATGCAAAGGGAGTATCTTACTTAAATGTTTTTTCAAAACTTTCTCTTCTACTTTGTAAAAGAAGTGTTCGACATTATGTAAAGTCTTTTGCACTTTATGGCTTTTTTATTGCCTTCTGCTTATTATTGAATATTATAAAATTGTATTATAAAATTTATGGAGAGATTGATAAGAGCTTGATTTCTATTTTTGGAAAATGAGTCAGTCTACTAAAGTCCTCTTTAGATGGTAATTTATTGTCTGATAAATAATTTTTTTCGATTTAAATTCAGTTTTGGATGTAGTTTGTTCAGCAAAATTATGATGGAATGGTTTTCTTCAAAATTACTGCATTGCATGAATTAATCCGTGTTAATTTTTCCATTTTTTACCTTAACTACTTCTATTAAGTAACAACTCAAATTGTTGTTAATATGTGTACATATATTTCTATATATTTGTTTCAAGGTAGAAAAACAAATAAACAAGTAGTAAAACAAGTAGGTTAAACCTTACAAACTACCTATATTATTATAAAGATCTAAATGGAATTGAATTAAACTATTTTTTACACATTAGCAATTCACATTAGGGCCTTACAATAAAAGCTTCTGATTTATTATGTTGTCAAATTATCTATCATTTGATTAAAATCTCAAACACACGTAACAAAAGACGCACCGAGACTTAAATGTCCACAATTTATAATATTGAATATAACTTCATTATGTCTATTGAGTAACTAAGCTAATTGATTCTCATTTAAATAATGGTTAAATTTAATGTCATTTGAATGCGAATTATTTATATATTAAACGTTGAAAGTTTTTCCATCCATATTTTTAATTCTTTTATATCTTTCGGTATCATACATCGCCCACTTGTCTAGCATATCATTGAAACGACCCTTCATTGAATGACTGTCAAGTTTGCTGTTGGTAAACATCTTTTTGCTAAAATACCCTGTATTGGGTAAGCATATTGGATGCTGTGCTTAGGGGGGAAAATTTATTACTAAGCTTTAAAAAAAATTAACTGAAAAAAATTTGACAAATATCAAATGAATTATTGTAATGGGCATCAAGTCGTCAATATTGATATCATTCAATCCTTTTTGTCTTTGAGTATTGCAGTTTTTGAGATATCAGAGCAAAATAAACGCAATAAAATCAAATCATGCTCAAAATTTAATGAATATTCATGACATTAAAAGCTCTTGAATTATTAACAAAGATATTCAGTTAGGCAAATGTGGCACTGGAAAAGCACTTGCCGAACTCACACACACATACACACGCATATGCACTCACACCGACTCATATGCAAATGGGGCCCTTTCCGTTTTTGATGGTTTTTGGGGTTATGGAAACTGTTCAAATTTGAATTTTGACAATGTCTGGAAACAGACGCAAAAGGTGCAAAATAGGCAAAAATTCAGACAAAAGCAAATGGGGAGAGGTGGGGCTAAGAGGGTTAAATATAACAACAACCCTTAAGAGCAAATGACACTCAATCCCCTTTGAACTGAGTTTATGTTTATTTTGTCTTGAAGTGTCATTGCATCAAATGCAAGTTAAAGTCCAAACAAAAGGACTGATTAAGCTGAATGCCCTGCCTAATTGACAAAAATCCATTACAATGAGAGGGAGGGTGATAAGAAAATGTATGGAAAATAACTTCCGGCTTTTGACTTCCATCGATTCGATGGAAGAAAAACTGAGAATGGGGAGAAAAATAAAATGGCAGCAAAACATTTCAAGAATTGCCTTTTGAATTCGTCTAGATAAAACCCACGCAAAAAGCAACGACTTTTTTTCTCTTGATTCAAACCATGAGGTATGCAAATAAAAAATAAATGACTAATAAAAGAATGAATCTTTTTAAGTGAGTAAAAGTAATTAAGGAAGGGGGAAAAGAAATATTGACCAAACTATTTGTCCCTTTTTGATTCGATAGTTGAATATACAGTCCACTACGGAGTGTTCGGACGTTTTTGGAGCACTTAAGTCAATTTCTAAAAATTTCTTGAAACCTTATTTTTTTGATGCTAATTTATAGATAATATATCAATTCTTATTTCTGCATACTAGCTGTTCACGCCACCGGGTGAACAGCGGAGAGTGAGGGGTAGCGTTTTTTCCAAAAACCGAATTCGGTCATACTGAGGAAGGTGACGAAGGGTTCTCCAGTAAATCGCCATATTCAATATAGTACGAGCATCTAACCCGAACACCCGTTCTTTCACTGTGCATTTTTCCTTCCGCCCCGCTACGAACATTGGTCCTTCGAGCCGGATATCCTTCCGCTCTTTCATTGCATCGGCGGAATTCCTGATAAGTACAACATATCTTAATAAAAAACTCATTCACATTATACCCCATTGCAAACTTATAAAAGTGTGAGGTTTCCCGCTCTTCCATAGCGACCTACACACTTTTGTATACTTGTATGTATGCATGTACATACCTGACCTGTTCCAAAGGTTATATGGTATTTCGCGATCATTTTTTGTGTTTATGAAGTGCTTTTTTTTCCATTCTTTGAAATTCTGAATGGCTAAAAGTCCAATTGCATAACAATACATATGTATGTATATGTATACATATATAAAAAAAGCAGGAAATCGTGATCTTCGTTAAACAATTTAAAATTAATTAAATTCATAAAACATAAACAACGGCAGAACAGCTGACTCCCGATCAGTGCTGACACTCATGTCTCATCAGTGCTGACACTTGAGCCACTTGAGTCTCATCAGTGCTGACACTTGAGCCAAGCCGTGACTCGGTCACGACATCCATTTTTCCATCGTGATTTTCGTATTGTGCAAAAAATATTGCAATCGACTGATTGAATTTAATTCGCCAAATATGTTCTAAAGAAAAATAAGTACAATTTTATTTATATGGAATTAGTATTTTGTCTTGGTTCATTTTTGATTTTTTCCTCACAGATCCATGCAATTGATCTAGTCCGTTTAATAAAAATTAATTCCGAGTTTTTTTGCCCTCCATTGAAAAGTAATCCTACTGATCTCAATTTCTCCATATTTTTTTTATACTCTTATAAATTTCAACAACTTTCCACATTGTATAAATTTTAATATCCAAGTGATTATATATCCTTATAATTATTCACACAGCTGCGAGGAAAATTATAAATCCTTCTAATTTCATTTATGCTATCTATGCTTATCCATTGTGTTCATTAAAAAAAAGAAGACATTTTTCCTTCTCACTCCTCTATTCTTAAATTATACAGTCCACTTACAGCTTCGTTTCGATCTCCTCGCTTGAGAGCTCTAATTCCAAGCAGTTATTTGTTTCCATTCGATTCGTAATAGCTCAGAGAACACTCTACGATATCTCTTTCCGACTTTGTTGCCGTGTGCGAAGCATTAACGGCGTTCGAGGCTCGCGAGGCCCAGGCTTTAGCGGACGATGTGCCACTCGTCTCCATTAAAATACACTTAGAGCAGCTTAAGTCGCTTTGGGCACAAGTCGAGGCAGAGTTTTCACGATGTCATAAGGCCTTGACGGCTCAAAAGAACGAAGATAGTCCGAAGCACATAGCTACTATTAAAGCTAAACATGAATATTGTTATATGGTATATGTGCGAGGCGGGACTTTGTTTGGAGAGCGAATCGAGCAGTTGTCAGTGAAAACGGTTCCCCCACCAGTCAGGCTCTCCGTCGATTCCACCTATCAAAGCCACACAGTTCCCCCGTGTGAAGTCGAAATCTTCAACGGAGACAGCCTGGCTTGGCCTACATACCGTGATTTGTTTACCCCGATTTTCATCCATAATCCAAGCCTAACACAAGTGGAGAAACTGTACCACTTAAGTTGCAAAACTCGCGGTGAAGCCAGAGCCATTGTTTCTAGGTCACCCTTGACCAATGAAGGGTTCCAGTCCGCGTGGGATGGACTACGCGATACGAAAATAATCGATTATTGATTATGAGCCAAGCCAAGCAGCTTCTGCAGATCCCAGCCAACCCAAGAGTCTGGCAAAGCGTTGAGAGATATGCAGACGTCAATTCAAGGTTGCTTAACCGGTCTTGAGCTTTCCGGGGCTCGTACAGACAATTGGGATATTCTTCTCATCGCAATCTGTACGAGCAAAATGCCCAAAGCCACCCTTCTGTTGTGGCCTTTTCCACTCAAGTGCAAGAGAGCTCAGCACCGGATGCTTGTATAATTCCAATCCTGCGTCCTCCAATTTTTCCATCAGCCCCCATGTAAACGTGGGAAGTTACTTCGCCTCCACTCGCAACACTGGCCTCCTGGGTACTGCGACGGTAACTATTCAACATCGTGGCAAGCAGTTTCAAATCCGCGGTTTGATTGATATGTGATCCGAAGCGCCCTTTATTTCTCAAATAATGTTTGAATGTTTGAATTGATTAATCCTCCAAGCTGCAAGGTATCAACTAGCATTCGCGGCATTGGGCAATGCGATGCGGGTAGCGGCGACAAAGTGTGCCGCTTATAGATTTCTCCTCCTGACGAACCAGCAGTCGCCGTGGTGCCGCCTAGTGTAGCTGAAGCACTTCCGTCCTGCGCCGTCCCGAATAAGGTGAAGCAGGATTCGCTTGACCTTCCGCTCCTGTGGATTTGGTGACTTAGATTTAGAACGCAGTTCCAATTGCTTCAGGTGCCGCGTTTGTCAAGGGGCACACGCGCTCCGTCAGTGCAGACAGTTTACGGGTAGTCTTGAGCAGCGGATACTGCCCGAACTGTTTGGCTTATGAGCATTCCAATGGTTCCTGCAGGAGCACAGCAGGATACCATCGATGTGGCAAGCAACACCACATGCTCTTGCATATCGGCAGCTCAGTCGCGTACATCCAACCCAAAGCGTCCAAAGAGCAAAGACCCGCCTTTCATCAGTCATCGCGCCGTCTCTGCATCCAACGTTCCCCCTCCATCTCCACCCGTGTCTTGACGATCCAGAACGCTGCCATCCCCCATCCTTAGACATGTCCAGCAAGACAATTGCAACTGGTTGCAAGGGGGGCGGTATGTTCACGCCACCGGGTGAACAGCGGAGAGTGAGGGGTAGGGTTTTTTCACAAAACCGAATTCGGTCATACTGAGGAAGGTGACGAAGGGTTCTCCAGTAAATCGCCATATTCTAGTTTTATATCCGCTATTATATAACAGCAATACTAGCTGCTGGAACCATTCTACAGCCGCCATTTTGTGTTTTATAGCCGCCATCCCTGATATGACAGCTGTACTAGCTGCTGAAACCATTCTACATTTTGAGTTTTGTGCATAAGTTAAACTTCTGATGATTTTACCAAAATTGAATTTTACATGTTATTTAAACGAGAGCAACGAAAACTGCTTTAACTCTCTCTTTACTCCACTGGTCAATCATATACCAAATTTTTTTTTAATTTTTTTTTATTTTTTTACAAAGGGGTTAAATAAAAATTTTCATCGAAGTTCAATCATGACCAAAAAAAAATACATAGAAAAATTACAACAGCAAAATTAAATAAAAGATTATAAAAAAAAATAAAATTGGCTTTGGAGTACACCAATGCATCAGAATTTTACGATTTAAAATGTTAACTTTAAGATAAAATTATATAAAAAAAATAAAAAAAATCAAAGGCGTAAATTATTTGCGCCCACAATTAATTTAGCTCATTCAACATTAGGGCCTGGCGAAGATATTTAATTTTTGTGGCTGAAGGCTATGCAGCAATCACCAGTAACGAAAAAAAAAATCAAAACGGAACGCAAGCCAAGCGGCTACACATATGAAAGCTTCACTGGCTGATAATTATTTAAAGAAAAGCTTTTACTTATCAAGCAAAGCAAGGGCGGGGAAGTCTCTCCTCTAGCCTAGAGAGTCATATACACCTTCTCAAGCGTCTGCTGCTCCCGTGGGATTCGGTCCGTTTTGACGGTTTTGCCTCTCCTGCGCCTCTCTTAAGTCCGCTGTAAGGCTTAGGCCATTATATCTAGTCTGTGGACTATGGCTTAGACCATTATATCTAGTCTGCGGACTAGGTTTACACCATCATATCTAGTCTGCGGACTAGGTGCCAATTCTATAAAAAAAAATTCTCTTAGTACACACGCACTCAAAGGCGCTTTTCTTTGCTATTTACCATTCGATTTGGCAACGGATTGAAAGTTTGTATTACATTCTCTTGACAATCTAAATGTTAAAACTGCGCTAAAAGACAAAAATATTTGTATTTTTCTGAGTTACCGCTAACTTTTTTTTCTAATAATTACTTTTACTTACTTAGAAAATGCACCGAATTGAGATCGATTCCTAAATCACTATCTAATACCGCTAAATCAGGGGTAAAAACTCTGGACAAAGCGTCTGGCACCACATTTTTACTACCTTTTCGATGTGAAATGGTAAAATTAAATCTCTGAAGTTTCAAAGACCATCTGGCCACCCTAGAACTCAAGTCTGATTGACTCATTAACCACTTTAACGAAGCATGGTCGGTTATGATAGAAAATTCTTGTCCCTCCACGTAGGCCCTATATTTTTTTACTGCTAACACGGCTGCCAAACACTTATTCTCTGTAACTGAGTAGTTTCGTTGTGCCTAGTTCAGTTTTTTCGACATAAATGCAATGGGTACTTCGTCCTTATCCTCTGTTAACTGGGTTAGCACCGCGCCAACTCCTGTATGACTGGCGTCACAGTTTATGGAGAAAGGTTTTCTAAAACCGGGACTATGTAAAACTGGTGCCTGGCTTAAACATGTTTTCAAGTCCTTAAATGCTGACTGAGCCTCTGATGTCCACATGAATTTACGCTTATGCTTTAAAGTACCGTCAATTGGAGACGCAATAGCAGCGTAATTTTGAATGAATTTTGGATACCAACCCCTTTTGTGTGAAAAAAGACATTAGCCAAAAAACAATTTGTAATCAAAATAATTGAGATTTATTTAATTTAATAAATCCAACTCCGAATTAAATGGATATGCATATGGACACACACACACAATTTGTGAATTTTGCAAAATTTCACTCATATCAAATCTATTTGTTTATACATATATAGCATACTTTTCTGCGCCAGCTAATCGCATAATTTAGCATTTTGCCTATGGCATGAATATAAATGCAATATGAATGTATTTTTTCTGAGTTACCGCAAACTTTTTTTTCTAATAATTACTTGCGCGTTCATATAACGCCGTACTTACATTTACTTTCTTTAGATAAAAACACAATCACTAAGGGAAAACTGTTATAAACACTTTGTATTCAAACTTTAGATTTAAGACTTTATCCAAAAATGAAGTAAGTAAGTCGTCTCGCCGACTTGGGTATACCATACACCAGTAAAACAAATATTTCAAATTTGTAATAACTAATGCATTTGCCTATTTTCCACAATTCTGTTCACATGCTTGTTACAAGCATATCTCAGTATCTCGCGCACTTATGCATATAAGCACCCTAGCGCCCCCACCCGCCAACGGCCATCTCCGGCCTTATGCAAAAACGTTTATATGCATAACTCAGCTATTTTTTGTCCGATTTTCATCAAATTTGGTATTTTGCTCGGTATTAGTATCAAATTTAAGTGTGCCAAATTTGATTGCACAAGGTAAAAAATTACGGGAGATAATCGAGTTTTTCAAATTTCGGGGGCGGAAAGGGGCGTGGCAAAAACTTTATACATACAAAATGTGCGCATTTACTATGCAAATATACATACCAAATTTGGTGTCTCTAGCTGCAATAGTTTTTGAGATAAACGTTTTTTGAATTGCGTGGGCGGAAAGGGGCGTGGCAAAAATTTGAAACAAACTTGATCACTCTACATACTACACGAGCCTACATTCCAAATTTGGTGGCTCTAGCTTTTTATAGTCTCCGAGATCTAGGTGTTCATACGGACAGACGGACAGACGGACGGACGGACAGACGGACAGACGGACAGACGGACAGACGGACGGACAGACGGACATGGCTAGATCGACTCGGCTGTTGATACTGATCAAGAATATATATACTTTATGGGGTCGGAGAAGCTTCCTTCTGCATGTTACATACATTTTGGCGACTTTAATATACCATTTCACCCTATGGGTGTATGGTATAAAAATTTAGTTCTCACTTTCATTTAAATTTTCCACTTTTTATGTCCGCACTACTTGAAGATGACTTGAAAAAGAAAAGTCATTCCCATGGGGGCCGAGATACTTGGCTAAATTTCTAATCCCTTAGTCCTCTTTGGACCCCTCTCTTCACCTCGATTACCCCTAAACTTCCCTGATTCCAACTTTAAAGGAGCCTAGGGGGCGCCACAAAAAAAACCCAAGAGAAAGTAATCGGATGGAAAAATTCAAAGAAAATTTTCTGAACCACAAATGAATCTCGAAATCGCAGTTCCCATTTTTCCCTAATTATACCATGTTAGTCTACATTCTGTTAGTTAGTATAACGCTAACTAACAATACAAGCAGCGCAAGCAGTGTAAGCAGTGAACGCCGGTTACTATGTGAAACTTATATTGCTCGCTTTTAGGGATAAAACGTTTATATGTCGTTTTAGTTATAGACAAAAAAAAATCATTCCTACTTTTTTTTTTTTTTTATATCTTTTGAAATAAAAACGGTTACAAGCGCTACGACAAAACCCTTCCACTAAAATCACACTTACCTAATGGAAAGGGTGATACTCGCTTGAAACGGGAAAAAAAATTTATTGCTTAATATCTTTCGCATGGAATTTGCCTATCAAATGACCTTGTAGATTCTCTAACTCATAGTACGCGTTGCCGAGTTCCCGTCTCACCCTCGCCTTCACGAACGGTGGCGCTAACTTGGAGTTGAATCCGATTGAGAAATTACTTTGCTGGAAGTTCCTACGAAATACCTCTTGTCCCACGGAAAAAGACACCTCGCGACTACGCAAGTTATACAGATTCTCATTCCGCTCATGCTGTTTTCGTGACTCCTCTTTAGCTTTAGTCCCCATTATTTCGAAAGAGTCGTCCTTACTAAACCTCACAGCCCGATCCTCTAACAATTCCAAGTTCCGTAGCACTTGGTAAACGGACCCGTCGGTTACCATATGCTGACCAAATTCCATCCTATAGGGTGTTGTGTTTATGGCCGAATGAATAGTAGACCTCAAGGCACAAGCGATACTACTTAGCTTTTCGTCCCAATCAGACTGGCTTGGACTTACGTAAGCCTTCACTGCTGCCAATACCGACCGGTTTACTCTCTCTGACACGTTAGCCTGCGGAGCATACACAGCCATATATGTGTGACGCACTTTGCAATAGCTCATTAAAATGGTGTGCTCTAAATTGTGCCCCATTATCGGAAACTATAATCTCAGGTACCCCAAAACAATGAAAAAGATCCACTTTTAGAAACTGTGTAACCACTTCTGGAGTAAACTTTTTTACCTTCTTTAGAAACGGAAATTTTGAGAAGTAGTCCACTACAATAAATATTCAAATATTGCCAGACTTGCTTCGCGGGTAAGGATCCAAGAAATCCACAAAGAGTTTCTCGAAGAATCTTGACGTTTCACCCGACTTGGCTAATGGTGGCCTTAACGTATAATTCGGGTGTTTGGTGGCTTTACAAACCTCACATCTGTTTATAAACTCTCTAACTTCCGACACTAGATTTGGCCAGTAATAGTAGTGCCTAAGTTTTTCCATTGTCTTATTTATACCGCAATGGGCCGCTAGTGGGCTTTCGTGAGCCAATTTCAACAACTGCGCCACTAATCCCTTGGCAATCCATAGTTTCCAGCACTGATCATCTGCTAACTTCTCCCCGGGAATATGCTCACTATGCCGGTAAACTAAATTGCCCATTACTTTCACGTCAGGTACTGACTGGGGTTTTTTTTTGACCTTCGTCTTTAGCTCCACATATTCGGGACTTAGAAAATGCACTGAATTGAGATCGATTCCTAAATCACTATCTAATACCGCTAAATCCAGGGTAAAATCTCTGGACAAAGCGTCTGGCACCAAGTTTTTACTACCTTTTCGATGTGAAATGGTAGAATTAAATCCCTGAAGTTTCAAAGACCATCTGGCCAACCTAGAACTCAAGTCTGATTGACTCATTAACCACTTTAACGATGCATGGTCGGTTATAATAGAAAATTCTTGTCCCTCCACGTAGGCCCTATATTTTTTTACTGCTAACACGGCTGCCAAACACTCTTTCTCTGTAACTGAGTAGTTGCGTTGTGCCTGGTTCAGTTTTTTCAACATAAATGCAATGGGAACTTCGTCCTTATCCTCTGTTAACTGGGTTAGCACCGCGCCAACTCCCGTATGACTGGCGTCACAGTTTATGGAGAACGGTTTTCTAAATCCGGGACTATGTAAAACTGTAAAACTAATAAATTAATTTAATTAATTCTAAATAATTATGCATGCATAATGTATTCAATTGGGCCATCGGTTGGAGGAATGATGGTTTTGAGTGAGTTTTGGAGATTTTTGGCCTGACACAATTTTACTGCGAGCTGTTGGAAACTGGTAGAACCTATCAGTAGTACGCGCCGGTTTCGGCTCAAATTAGTCGGTGAGAAATGGGGGATGGGGGAATGGATAGACTACCCGCTCTACTAGTAAAAAATTTATTAATGAACTCGCGTACTGAGACTATTTATACTCGGTTTAACGTTTCGTATTTGCAAAAGAAAAAAGAACAGAGAAAAAGATGAAAAAAAGAAAAGAAATACCGTCGTTTTTAGCGCAGCTGCTGAAAAAAAAGAGCTCCGATGTCAGTGACGCCCAAAAGAAAAATTCGCCCACCCTACCATGATCGCTGTACTAAAGCCAAAATATAAAATTACACACCGATTCCTATGCCAAACCAATTTTCGGTCTAACTTACTTCGCATGATTCCCCCTCTTAAACGTCTCAGACCAAATTCATCTTAAAAACTTACATTTAATAAAAGTAACAAATATAACAAGGCATTTCAAAAATCAAAAATATAGATAATGATGTAAATATATATAGGTGTGACAATGTTTATATAAAAAGCATTTTGAAATTCAAAGAAAGAATTTTTCAAATTTCAAATTTTTTTTTTTGTGCATAAGTTAGACCTTTCAAAGCTCGTCTTATAACTGTTCTTGCACTCTCTCTTGTGCTGTGTACTCTAGCTGTCTCTTTGTTTTATTTGTAATTATTGATTTTTTTCCGATAATTATCTCTGTGCTGTTTATTTATTGTTTATTTTTCTATTTGTTTTTTTTTTTTTTTTTTTTTTTTGCCTTGTGTTTATTTTGTGTTTTCAATGGATTGTTGTCTACCCAATTGCAAGCATTCTAATCGTTTTGACGATCAGTATAGAGCAATATCGTGTTGGCTTTGCGATAATCTTATTCACTTAAAATGTGCTGGCCTCAACGACCGTGATTACGACAAATTTTCTGGTTTGTCTGTGTCTAAGCCTGAGCTTGGCTTAATGCGCTGGACTTGCCCATCCTGTGCCAGCCAGCAGCTTGATTTTAGCCGAATGTACAGGGATCTTCGTTTAATGTTTCTTTCTCTTAATAAAATGGCCAAACAGCTGTCTAATGAGTGTGACTCTAGCATACATTTATTGTCGCAATTCAAGTTTGGTCCACCTTCTAAGGAATTGCCCAAGAAATGTACCCTTGAGTTGCCTCATAAGCAGTCGCCCGCACTTTCAATTACATCTTCTCCCATTTTACTTTCGCCTACACCATCTTCTTGTCCCTCTTTATGCTCTTCTTTTCAGATTGATGTACCCACTACAAGCCCTGGTGTACCTCAATCTATCCCTCACGGGAACTCTGATCAATTACTGGATCATGCTGGCTTTCAATCACTTGCGGATCACAATGCTCCTCCGCCTCCACTAACTGTAGAGCCTCATTGTAAACAATTATTTATCTCTAGGCTTGCTCCAGATACTTCTGAATCGTCTGTGGCAGCTTACATTGGTAATATATGCCCTGCTAAGGTTTTAATTCAAAAGTTTAAGTTTTCTAGGCCTCATGCGAAATCACCTCTTTTAAAATTACTGTACCAAATGAGTATTTCTCAGCTATGGTTGACCGTAACTTTTGGCCAGAGGGTAATGGCCTAGTTGGTCAACCTACCACCTAAGCCATGGGTATTTCGAAAACAAGGTTGGCCCCACAGCAGAAGCGAATACGCGCCCTGTCACAGCACAAAGGAAGCCACCACACGCAGGCTTTTGAAAAATGTCATCCTTCATCACAAAATAAAAGACAATTGGCCACAACATAACAACAAATCCAGTGCACCAAACGAACTAAACACATGATATAAACACCACACATCAGAAAGTTGTAGCAAAAAAAATACAATTAACTATGTCAAACAGAGATAAACTATAACATATCTAAAAACTTATAGAAAAAAAACAGAAAGTTTGTAAAGCTTCTTGGAATGATTGAATAACTGAATTTTTTGTATTTTTGTATTAAAATGTAATTTGAGAAGAAGTGTTGAAATTATGGAAATATGCTATTTACATATGTTGAAATAGGTTAATGCAAATTACATTTTATCGATTTATAACTTTATTATATTCCATCTCTAGCTTTGTTGCATCTCTAACCACTTCATCTCTAACCACCAAAAAAATCATTTTTTTCCTAACATCCTTTTTCCGCTTGCTGTGAATAAAACGTTTGACTTATACATTATACTTTATCTTGTGTTCTTTTTTACAATTTCACTGTGCAGACATTTTCTACCTAACAAATTGCTTATGCAATTTCGCGCTATTTATTACTGTTTTAAACTCATTTAAAAGTGATTCTTTCAATGTCGACCAATTTTTAATTCCGCGTTCACTCAGAATAAACATTTTAGCAAGTCCTTTAATAGCTCTTTTAGCAAAAATAAATTTTTATAAACTATCCCATTGTATCAAGTCATCCATGTCTTCGAAACCCTCAATCCATACTTCAACTGATAAAGTTTCATCGCCATGGAAAGGTCGTAAAGAGTCCTCAACGTCCCGAAAATTCAAAGCGAACCTAGGTGGTGACATGTTGACATTGCTGCACTTTGCGTATCAATATTGTTGGCCACGACTGTAGAGTTTGCCCTGTTCTAAAATTCGTTTCGTCGCTCACTACTGACAACATTTTGTCTTCGTCTTGCATATTGCCTACATCGCCATCTCTTTCGCACTCATCGTCGTCATCTTCGTTTTGATTATTCTGTGTCAAGGTCAGCAAGCAAATTTCCAGCTTGCAAATTGCGAAATAAATGGGAAGTTAGATTCGATTTATCATGCGATAAACCCAAAACGTTACAAATAATCACTAAATCGTTATTTATTAAATTCTTTTCCACATAAGACACTTTACTTTTATACAAATCGCTGTTGTAATCAAAATTAAACCCTTCAAACTTACTTAGTCTTTGGCGATTTGCACGATCGCCTTCTTCTTCGTATATAAACTTGTAAAACAATGTAATATTAGATTTCTTTTCAGTTTTCCGTGCCTCTTGCACATTTCCAAAGTCTTCAAGTTTGCTCATGGTTATTTCTCTTACGCACACACACTAATATTGTATATGTATATGTATGTATGTACGTCGTTTGCCACCACAGAAATCGCCGTATTCAAACACTTTCTCGTCGTTCGTCGAAAACTTTTTAATTGTTTCTTTGCCGCTTTTTCGTCGTTAGCCGCCAATTTATCTTATTCATTTTCGCGCTGTTTTTTTCGTCGTTTGATTTCACTGTTGCGTCGTTTTGTGTATGTTTGTCTCTTTCTCACTCACTGATATTACTTTTTTACTTCTTTATAAGTTGAGCCATGCATATTTGTAGGAATTTGTTTTATTCAATATATTTATTTGCAGTATTTTAGTTTATTTTAACGTAAAACTATTTATTTGATTATTTTAATTAGATTTAGTCGGAAATTAGTCGTCTTTACTGCTTTGCGTCGTTTCGTCTTTCGTCTTTTTTGCAATCGCTCTCGCTCGTCTCTTCCACTCACCCTCTTTTGCTCAATTCGCTCCGTTATTTGTTAAATAACGGCAGAGTTGCCAGACCTGATACCCCATTTATATGTAAACATTTAAATGATTTATGATATTAATTACTCCTTTCTTTGTTACAAATTAGTTTTAAGTTTTATGCAGTGGTACAGTATGCGAAGTGTGCTGTCTCACTTGTTAGAAATGAACAGAGAGAATTAAATAAAAAGAATAAGAGCAGTTCAGTTTTTATGGAGAGCTCACCAAAGTCAGACGTGTTTTACTCGCTATAATTTCAGAAGTGGTCATAGTTAACCCAGTGATAAAACTGGAAAAGCTATAATTTAGCTGAAAAAAATATTAAAAAACCATAAGTCAAATGAAAAGAGTAACAACGGAGAGCGCAACGCAACAAATGAGAAATCAAATGAAAAGAGTATCAACGGAGAGCGCAACGCAACAAATGAGAAGCCAAATGAAGAGAACCAAAAAGAAGAAAACATAGTAAAGTACACGTTGGAAAAAAAGCTGGAACTACTTTGCAAAGAAATCGAACTTATTCGTAGAGTGATCGAGTTTTTGCGCCTTGCTGGCAACCCTGAGTCTGGCAACTCAAGCAGCTGGCTGACGACGAAGACAGGTGACCAGGTCTTGGCCAAAGATGTGAAAGATTTTGTACCCGATTTTGACGGTAATGGAAATGGAATGGATACACTCAAACCCTGAGTATTTGAGTCAGCCTGTGAAAACCATATTCGATGCCATGGGAAAAGTCTTCTTATCAAAGAAGACTAATGTAATAATTCGTCGAGAGTTTGAAGCACGCAAGTGGTGCTTCGGCGAACCGTTCCTGAATTATTTTAACGACAAAGTTGGCCTGGCTGGTGGCTTGCGTTTGCCGGGGGACGAGATGGTCGAGCATATTGTTGGCGGGATTCCAGACCGTCAATTGCGAGAGATGGCTTGTTTGCAACGTTTTGAATCTAAGGATGACGTTTTGGCAGCTTGGGTCAACATAGTACTGCAGCGGGAAAAACCTGTATCTCTGCCAAATGTTTCCGCAAAGAAGAAGCTCACATTAAGGTGCTTTAACTGTAACTGTCTGGGTCACCTAGCAGCCGACTGTAACAAGCCAATAAGAGCAACCGGTGCTTGCTTTGGATATGGTGAAATGGGTCACCAAGTGGCAGATTGCAGTCAAATTAAGAAGAATCCCGCGGTAAATTTGGATAATATAAGAATTGTAAAAGTTGACATAGGTAATGATGTATTTTCTCTAGGATGCAGTTAGCTTAATTAAAAAGGAGTTCGTTTCAGATGGAATTAAACTGGAACCCGGTGCGGAACATGCATATTTTGGTTTAAATAAAAGTAAACTTGTATGTTACGTTGAAATATTGAATAAAAATGTTTGCGTTCGACTACTGATTGTTTTCAACGAGTCTATGGGAACTCCAATACTGTTAGGTAGAGATTATTATGAAAATATGTAAAGCTAAAATTGTTCTACAACATGACGATGATCTGTGTAAAGAGTCAATGCCCGAAAGTATTAAGTTAAGCTATGACTTGTAACGTTTTAACTTCAAAATATTCTGTTGGCAAAACTTTAATAGTTTCAAAGAAACGACAATGTTTGAAAATATTTTTTCTAAATTCTATTTGGAAAGAGAAATCATCCAAGTGAACCAAAGGTTAAGTGCGAAATGAAACTCACAATCAATGACATAAGTCCGTTTAGAATGCGAAAAGGCTGAATTGCAAAAAATAATTGACGAATACTTAAGCAAAGAATATATTAGGCCGAGTGAGTCAGAATATGTTTCCCCAATCTTGCTAGTAAAAAAGACTACAGGTGAACTTAGATTGTGCGTTGATTTCAAAAAATTAAACAATGCGACTTCAAAAGATAGTTATCCTATTCTATTTATTGATGATCTGTTAGATAGACTTGCAGGAAAACTTGACTTAAGGAATGGGATTTTCCATGTATACATGCATGAGGATTCAGTGAAGTTTTCGTCATTTAGGACACCGTTTGGTCAGATTGAATTTCTTCGTATGCCATTTGGCCTCAGAAATGCGCCGTCTACTTTTCAAAGGTTTATAAACAGGATGTTTGCCGATATGATTATGGATGAAAAAGTTATTATATATTTAGACGACATTATGGGAGCAACAAAAGATTTTGATACGCATCTAGAAATTTTAAAAGAAGTATTTGACAAATTGGTTGAAAACAAATTGAAGTTGAGATTAGATAAGTGCGAATTTCTTTAGGCGAGTGTTAAGTACCTAGGGTATTCGATTACAGGCAAAGGAATCAAAGCTGACGATAAAGATATACAAGCAGTAAAGGATTTTCCAGTTCCGAGTAAGGTCAGCGAGGTTTAAAGTTTTTTAGGACTATGTTCCTATTTTCGTAGGTTTATTAAAGATTTGGCTACTATTGTCATGACCTAGTTAGAAAAGACAAAAAGTTCGTGTTTGGAAACTTTGCGAACTTAGTACGTTTGAAAATCAAAAGTCTAGGTTAACAGAGGCCCCAATTCTTGCGCTTTATAGCCCAAATGATGAAACCGAACTTCATTGTGACGCAAGCTCTATTGGTTTTGGATCGATTTTGCTACAAAGGAAAAGCGATAGTGAATGGCATCCAGTTTTCTATTTTTCCATAAGAACTACCGATGTGGAATCTAGATATCATAGCTTTGAGTTAGAAACATTGGCGATAATTTATTCGTTAAAACGATTTCGTGTATATTTACAGGGAAAGCATTTCAAAATCGCGACAGATTGTAACATTGACACTTAACAAAAGAGAAGTTAACCCCAGAATAGCCCGTTGGGCTCTAGAGGCCGGCAACGAGAATGCAACATGTAGATGCTTTAAGTAGAAATACTAACATTATGGTTGTGGAAACTAACTCATTTGAAGATAATTCAGTAATATGTCAGAACCAAGATGATGAAATTTTAAGATTTAAGTCAATGTTAGAATGGTCTGAACACAGTTCGTATGAAATGGGAAACGGTTTAATTTATAAAAAACTACAAAATGGTTGCCTTGCTTTTTACGTCCCGAAAAATATGGAATCACATGTCCTGCTTAAATATCATATTGAGTTGGGCCACACAGGCATAGACAAGGTTGTAGACGTTATCACAAAGTCGTATTGGTTTCCAAAGTTGCGGAAAAAAGTAGAACATGATGTAAATAATTGCCTAAAGTGTATAGTCTTTTCGTCAAAAAATGGAAAACAAGAAGGCCATATCCACAATATACCTAAACCTGATGTGCCATTCGAAGTGGTTCATATCGATCACTTCGGACCAATCGATGTCAAAGGAAGCACAAAAAAACACGTATTAGTGGTGGTTGACGCGTGTACGAAATTTGTCAGAAAACCGAAATACTTAGCGAAAACCACTAAAGTTAAAAGTTAAAAGAATAAATAGAAATTTAGGCCCTATGTTGGCAAAGTTATTAGCCTCAGAAGAAAATGTTAGTTTTGGTCAGGCCATAGAGATGGTAGAGTATACCATGAATAACACTATTCATAGGTCATTGGGACAGCATCCAAGTGTCGAACTATTTGGCGTCGGCCAAAAAGAACAACAAGTAGATGAATTAAAAGAATACTGGTTACAAGACAGGTCTGTGGAACGAAACTTGGAATCGGTACGAGCAAAAGCTAAGAAAAAGAAAAGAAACTTCAAGATTATAAAGAATGTCTAGCGAAACGAAAACGACGAGGGCCAAAAGTTTTTAAGCCAGCCGACTATGTGGTAGTTTATTTATTTATTTATTTATTTATTTTTTTTTATTTATTTATTTTACGTCAACTAAGTCAGCAGTCGACGAAAAAGCTTAAGCTAAAATACAGATAATAATTAATTCATGAAGGTAGCTTAGCTTTATGCACACCATCCCCGACCCGATGGAGGTGTTTTATTTGCAACAAGGTGCCAGCTATGCCCCGATTCACAGCCAATGTGGTCAGGGATGAGTTGCAGCCAATCCAATATCCAGTCCAGAATACTTTCAGTGAAGAGAGTAGTTAGTCAGACATCTACTAAGGTGAAGAGGAAAAAAGTTTCTGGTCCGACGTGAGGGAACACAAAAATTTAGCGTATCTAGTAAATTGGTAGAACTGACTTCGCCGTTGACTACTTTATGTAGAAAGAGAATCCGGTTGTAAAGTGAAGGAAGATTAATAAGAAGAAGTCTGTCAGAATAAGAAGGTAGGCGAAGATTCGGGTCCCAATTAAGACCGCGTAACGCAAACTTAAGGAATTGCTTCTGTACCGATTCAAAACTGCGCTGGTGAACATCATATTGAGGGTTCCACACTGGTGAGCAATATTCTAGAGTAGGGCGAACTAACGAAGTGTATAAAACCTTTGTCACATATGGATCATCAAATTCTTTGGCCCAACGTTTAATGAAGCCAAGAAGACTGCATGCTCTATTAACAATTGAAGATATATGAATATTAAAAGAAAGTTTTGGGTCAAACATAACGCCTAAGTCTTTAAATGATGGTACACAATCTAACAGAACAGACTTAATAGAGTAATGAGCTAGGAACGTCGACAAACGACTGAAAGTCATAAAAGAGCATTTAGAGGCATTAAGGTGTAATTTATTAGCGTGACACCAAACACAGAACGCATCGAGATCTGATTGCAAGTACTGTTGGAAAGAAGGATCATTATATGAATAACAAATCTTGACGTCATCCGCAAACATGAGCACGCGTGAATGAGCCAAGGCCAAAGGCAAATCGTTTATAAACAAGGAAATAAAGTGGGCCCAGATGACTGCCTTGGGGGACACCTGACGTAACTCGAACAGTTTTAGATATCGAGGAACGAATAGACACCTTTTGGGTTCTGCCAATAAGATACGACTTTAACCAAGCCAATAGTTTCGGGGAAAAACCCATGATGTTAAGTTTCATGAGAAGCATAGAATGATCAACCGTATCGAAAGCCTTACTAAAGTCAGTATAAATGACATCAGTTTGACACTTTTTACGGAAGCCATGGTGTACAAGGGTAGTCAATTCTAAAAGGTTGGTAAGCGACGAACGACCTTTCATGAAGCCATGCTGACAAGCAGAAATAGTGGATCTGGATAGGTGTTGAAGGGAAGACGTAATGATTTTCTCAAACAGCTTAGGTATTGCCGAAAGTTTTGCAATGCCACGGTAGTTAGAAATATCCGATTTGTTACCCTTTTTAAAAAGCGGAATAATAAAAGACTCCTTCCAAATATCAGGGAAGCGACAAGTCTCACTCGATATAAAAAATAACCGAGATAAAGGCTTAGATAGGGAAATCGAACACATTTTAAGGGGCAATAATTTGCATAGTCAAGTCGCGAACCAGTTTTTTTAAATCTTTTAAAATATCTCGATTTAATGTTACGGAGATTAGAGAGCCTACGTGTGAACCAGACTGGCGCACTGGAGACGGTAGAGACATTCACATAAGGAACGCATTTATCAATTAGAGAATTAAGAGCAGAGTAGAAAAAATTTACTGCACAATCTATATCACAGCACTCAAATAGAAATGACCAATCAAAAGAGAAAATAAGGCTGTTAAGAAGATTGAAATTTGTTTTACGAAAACATCTGCGACGAGAATTTGAGATGTTATTGAATGAATTATTAACGGAATTGTAAGAAATAGTAATTTCAATGGTAGGGTGATAAGTATCTTCAGGCTTCACTAGGGGCTGTGTTTGTGATACAGCACTAACAGTGGGATCAGAGACAAAAACAAGATCGAGGATTCTTTTAGAAGAGTTAAGAAAAGAATTCAACTGATATAGCGGACATTCAAGTAGGCTATCAAGAAAAACATGTTGAGTTAAAGAAATTAAGAAAGATAGATTATCATCAACAAGCCAAGAAAGATTAGGCAAGTTAAAATCACCTAAAGCTATAAAAAAATCACGATCTTTAAGACGACTAAAAATAGTTCGCAAAGAATCAGCATGGTGCATGTAGATCATGATATCAGAAGCTGGAGGAATATATGAACAAGAGATATATAAGCTAAAGTTAGAACGTGTAACTTCGACGCAAATAAACTGAACACCTAAGGGGAGATCAATCGGCACAACACTTGAACACAGATTCGAGTTGACAGCAATGAGTACTCCACCGCCACGTCGACCAACACGATCAAGCCTATAAGAAATAAAGTTATTAGAAAGAATTTCATTATCCAAAACAGAGGAATTAAGCCAAGTTTCAGAGAAAGCTAATATGTCAGCCGAAAAGGTTTGGCTTTCACAGAATAATTTCGAGAGCTTGGTAAGAAGTCCTCTTACATTTTGATAATGAATGCAAAGACTAGACATTATTAGTTTTTTGAAGCAGAAGATACATTAGGAAGGTGGACAGCAGGGGAGGTGGCGCAAATTCGGCCCTCTGGCCAAAAGTAGGGTCAACCATAGCTGAAAATACTCATTTGGTACAGCAATTTTAAAAAAGGATATTTCACGAGGCCTAGAAAACTTAAACTTTTGAATTAAAAACCTTAGCAGGGCATATATTACCAATGTAAGTTGCCACAGACGATTCAGAAGTATCTGGAGCAAGCCTAGAGATAAATAATTGTTTACGATGAGGCAGTACAGTTAGTGGAGGCGGAGGAGCATTGGGATCCGCAAGTGATTGAAAGCCAGCATGATCCAGTAATTGATCAGAGTTCCGTGAGGGATACACCAGGGCTTGTAGTGGGTACATCAATCTGAAAAGAAGAGCATAAAGAGGGACAAGAAGATGGTGTAGGCGAAAGTAAAATGGGGAGAAGATGTAATTGAAAGTGCGGGCGACTGCTTATGAGGCAACTCAAGGGTACATTTCTTGGGCAATTCCTTAGAAGGTGGACCAAACTTGAATTGCGACAATAAATGTATGCTAGAGTCACACTCATTAGACAGCTGTTTGGCCATTTTATTAAGAGAAAGAAACTTTAAACGAAGATCCCTGTACATTCGGCTAAAATCAAGCTGCTGGCTGGCACAAGATGGGCAAGTCCAGCGCATTAAGCCAAGCTCAGGCTTAGACACAGACAAACCAGAAAATTTGTCGTAATCACGGCCGTTGAGGCCAGCACATTTTAAGTGAATAAGATTATCGCAAAGCCAACACGATATTGCTCTATACTGATCGTCAAAACGATCAGAATGCTTGCAATTGGGTAGACAACAAGCCATTGAAAACCCAAAATAAACACAAGGCAAAAAAAAAAAAAAAAAAAAAAAATATAGAAAAATAAACAATAAATAAACAGCACAGAGATAATTATCGATAAAAAATCAATAATTACAAATAAAACAAAGAGACAGCTAGAGTACACAGCACAAGAGAGAGTGCAAGAACAGTTATAAGACGAGCTTTGAAAGGCGGCTTTACAAAAGTGATTACGCGGGAGAGAAAGCAAACAAAAACAAAACCACTAGCACTGATGGTATGATGGTGGCGATGAGGGGAGCAACTGCAGAAGCAAAGACGAGAGACAACAATAAGAAAAAATAAAAACAATTTAAATGCACCAAACACTAATCACGAAAAAAGAAAAAAACAAAACTGTTTAATTTAATTATGCAATAAAACTCAAGGGTTAAGCTACACAAGCAAAAACACGACCGTCACGTCAGAGAGCAGAAGCTTATGACATTAAAAATTTGGACACTCACATAGGGCCTCACAAAGGGCCTCTTAAAATCGTTAAGTGCCTTGAAAATGATCGATACTTTGTAGGTGACGTCGAGGGATTTCAGCAGTCGAAGATACCTTATACTGGAATTTGGTCTATAGCAAATATGAAGCCATGGTTCAATTGGTAAGATGAAACTATTTATGTTAACGTAAATATAAAAAAGATGAATTGAAGCAATATGTATTAGTATTGTAGTGGTTAAGTCAGAAACTTGTTTGAATGTTGTTTTATATCGTTTTAATGTTAATGAATAGCGAATCCCGGAGAGAAGAGAAAAAACCCAATCTTCATTCGTTGAATTCAAAATGTGAACTGTTTTATTTACAAAAGTACGGAGTTTATATAGGATTATCTTAGGCTCCAGGAGGTAATAATTGTTCTTAGAAGACCTTATTCTAGACTCACACCCATGTATTTGGGGGTTGAAAATTTATTATTATTTTTGGCACGGCGTCGGCCACTTGACATCCTGCCGTGGTGATCTTTTGGGTTTGTTTAGAATTACAAATGTTTTTCCCACATCGTGTGTGGCTGATTCTAATTCTAAACATATGCTAGGTTAGTTGTTTGTTACAATGGTACAGTTGTAAGGCATTTTCTTGAGTGCATCTGATTTGGTGAAGCCAGCTCAGATGAACACTATGTTTATTCTTAAACATTCTGCAAAGGGCCACCAAATGCGGCGTTTTGGACTTTATTTTTATAGTTAGTTGTCTTTTACAAATTATTATTAATATTATCATTTGTAATAGAGCTGGGAATCCATCGATGGTTGTTCCACTCGATATGTTTTCCATCGATGAAAAAAACCAGGTTCTCAATATTACAAATTTCAAATATTTAAAAAGGGGCAACCAAAAGTATAAGAACTCATGACCTTGCCTATAATCATCGATACGATTTATCAATAATTCAACCAAAAATTTATAAAAAAGATTTAAGCTTGTAATTTCTGAAATATTCCTAAATATAAAAACAAAATTTATAGTTTCAAGTTAAACTTCAAGATAAAAAAAAAAGGGGACTTGTCGTCCTAAGCTAAAAAAACGAAAACAAAAAACTCTTTAAGCACAACAAAACAAAAGGCTCTTTCCAAACTCAATGCTAATAAGAGGTTCTTATTGTACTATGCAGTGGATAGCTGCTACTCCTAAATAATACAAAACAAAGGGTGATTTCCAAACTTTGGAAACCCTCCTTTTGAAGCGTGGGTCAAGAAGCGTTCCAAGGCGTGGGCCGATCTATTTTCATACGAGAATAGCCTTTTTTTTACGTTGCTCAGTAAAAACTCGCGAGTTTGGCTCCCTAAAGGTGTTAACATCTACTCATAGAGCTCTTCCAAAATTTGTCATAAGGCGATAATAACTATAACAATCTTACTACATATTGCAATTTACTTACACACGCATTGGAACCCAAAAGAAATTCGATATATCGACATCGAAAAATTACCATCGACTTATCGCACTCCATCGGTTCCAACGATAATATCGATGGTGCCATCGATGGTTTTCCCAGCTCTAAGTTGTAAGATAACTATTTTTAAGGAATCATGATCAGTTACATGACGGACGTACAACCTAGTCAATCTTATGTTACTTTACCGATTGTAACTGACTTCATATTCTTACCAATTCTGCCGAATACATTACTGAGTTGGCTTCTACTGGTTTTAATAATATTTGGCATATTACCTAACGATTTCTGTTTCGGGATATCTACCCACTCCTGATGTGCATTACTGTGCTGACTTCTAGCCTTTTTATAAGGTGAAGAATTTACAAAATAACTACCTTTACATTTTGACTTGTTCCAATGTGATCTTTGCTCCACTATTTTGAAATATCGCTGATTGCTGAAATTTGAGTGGTTATTCTGGTCATTATTAAATGTTGTCCGTTTATAATTATTTTGCCATATCTGCCTTTTTGGTAGTACAGTTTCGGACAATTTACTACAGGAATCTATTTTAATATTATTTTTTAGATAATTATTATCTAATTGATCCATTGCCTCCTGAATATTTTCATTTTTTACTGGCTCTGGGATATATACTTTTTCATCCCTAGTTTCCAATTTACCTCCAATGTGAGGTCCTGCCGGGGGCCATAAATTTATTTCTTGAGTTTTGTTGTTGTATTTCTTTGGAATTGTGTTATTTTTATTTTGAAATTTTTCTTTCTTTTTCTCCCAACGTGGTTCAAACCCTGTGACATCTATTGTTGTTGCAACTACAGATTTATTCTGATTTGATTTGGTGCATCCCGAGACGATCCAACCAAATTGAGTATTTTGGCCTAGCAGGCCATCAATCTTTATAATTCCCCCTTTTAAGATTTGTGTATATACGTTTACTCCGATTATTATATCAATCCTACCAGGTTTATTAAAAGGTAGGATCAGCTAGCACGTAAGTTTGGAAATCGAAGATAAATGTCCGATTTGCAAAATTGCCGGGCACAAAGCGTATATCAATTAAATCTAATAAATCAAAATATAAGGTAAAAATAGAAATGAAGACGCGAAACCCTTGTAAAAGGTCATCTTAAGGTTGAGGCAATTGTGTTGCCAAAGTTAATGAAAGCTCTTCCATTAAAATATCAAACGTGGATATGTCAAAATGGCAAACTTACGTGCTAGCTGATCCTACCTTTTAATAAACCTGGTAGGATTGATATAATAATCGGAGTAAACGTATATACACAAATCTTAAAAGGGAAAAATTACAAAGATTGATGGCCTGCTAGGCCAAAATACTCAATTTGGTTGGATCGTCTTGGGGTGCACCAAATCAAATCAGAATAAATCTGTAGCGGCAAGAACAATAGATGTCACAGGTTTTGAACAACGTTGGGAGAAAAAGAAAGATAAATTTCAAAATAAAAATAATACAATTCCAAAGAAATACATCAACAAAACTCAAGAAATAAATTTATGGCCCCCGGCAGGACCTCACATTGGAGGTAAATTGGAAACTAGGGATGAATTTCAAAATAAAAATAATACAATTCCAAAGAAATACATCAACAAAACTCAAGAAATAAATTAATGGCCCCCGGCAGGACCTCACATTGGAGGTAAATTGGAAACTAGGGATGAATTTCAAAATAAAAATAATACAATTCCAAAGAAATACATCAACAAAACTCAAGAAATAAATTTATGGCCCCCGGCAGGACCTCACATTGGAGGTAAATTGGAAACTAGGGATGAAAAAGTATATATCCCAGAGCCAGTAAAAAATGAAAATATTCAGGAGGCAATGGATCAATTAGATAATAATTATCTAAAAAATAATATTAAAATAGATTCCTGTAGTAAATTGTCCGAAACTGTACTACCAAAAAGGCAGATATGGCAAAATAATTATAAACGGACAACATTTAATAATGACCAGAATAACCACTCAAATTTCAGCAATCAGCGATATTTCAAAATAGTGGAGCAAAGATCACATTGGAACAAGTCAAAAAGTAAAGGTAGTTATTTTGTAAATTCTTCACCTTATAAAAAGGCTAGAAGTCAGCACAGTAATGCACATCAGGAGTGGGTAGATATCCCGAAACAGAAATCGTTAGGTAATATGCCAAATATTATTAAAACCAGTAGAAGCCAACTCAGTAATGTATTCGGCAGAATTGGTAAGAATATGAAGTCAGTTACAATCGGTAAAGTAACAAAAGATTGACTAGGTTGTACGTCCGTCATGTAACTGATCATGATTCCTTAAAAATAGTTATCTTACAACTTAGAGCTGGGAAAACCATCGATGGCACCATCGATATTATCGTTGGAACCGATGGAGTGCGATAAGTCGATGGTAATTTTTCGATGTCGATATATCGAATTTCTTTTTGGGTTCCAATGCGTGTGTAAGTAAATTGCAATATGTAGTAAGATTGTTATAGTTATTATCGCCTTATGGCAAATTTTGGAAGAGCTCTATGAGTAGATGTTAACACCTTTAGGGAGCCAAACTCGCGAGTTTTTACTGAGCAACGTAAAAAAAAGGCTATTCTCGTATGAAAATAGATCGGAAATAGATTTGGAAATCACCCTTTGTTTTGTATTATTTAGGAGTAGCAGCTATCCACTGCATAGTACAATAAGAACCTCTTATTAGCATTGAGTTTGGAAAGAGCCTTTTGTTTTGTTGTGCTTAAAGAGTTTTTTGTTTTCGTTTTTTTAGCTTAGGACGACAAGTCCCCCTTTTTTTTTATCTTGAAGTTTAACTTGAAACTATAAATTTTGTTTTTATATTTAAGAATATTTCAGAAATTACAAGCTTAAATCTTTTTATAAATTTTTGGTTGAATTATTGATAAATCGTATCGATGATTATAGGCAAGGTCATGAGTTCTTATACTTTTGGTTGCCCCTTTTTAAATATTTGAAATTTGTAATATTGAGAACCTGGTTTTTTTCATCGATGGAAAACATATCGAGTGGAACAACCATCGATGGATTCCCAGCTCTATTACAAATGATAATATTAATAATAATTTGTAAAAGACAACTAACTATAAAAATAAAGTCCAAAACGCCTTTGCAGAATGTTTAAGAATAAACATAGTGTTCATCTGAGCTGGCTTCACCAAATCAGATGCACTCAAGAAAATGCCTTACAACTGTACCATTGTAACAAACAACTAACCTAGCATATGTTTAGAATTAGAATCAGCCACACACGATGTGGGAAAAACATTTGTAATTCTAAACAAACAAAAAAGATCACCACGGCAGGATGTCAAGTGGCCGACGCCGTGCCAAAAATAATAATAAATTTTCAACCCCCAAATACATGGGTGTGAGTCTAGAATAAGGTCTTCTAAGAACAATTATTACCTCCTGGAGCCTAAGATAATCCTATATAAACTCCGTACTTTTGTAAATAAAACAGTTCACATTTTGAATTCAACGAATGAAGATTGGGTTATTTTCTCTTCTCTCCGGGATTCCCTATTCATTAACATTAAAACGATATAAAACAACATTCAAACAAGTTTCTGACTTAACCACTACAATACTAATACAATTCATCTTTTTTATATTTACGTTAACATAAATAGTTTCATCTTACCAATTGAACCATGGCTTCATATTTGCTATAGACCAAATTCCAGTATAAGGTATCTTCGACTGCTGAAATCCCTCGACGTCACTTACAAAGTATCGATCATTTTCAAGGCACTTAACGATTTTAAGAGGCCCTTTGTGAGGCCCTATGTGAGTAACCAAATTTTTAATGTCATAAGCTTCTGCTCTCTGACGTGACGGTCGTGTTTTTGCTTAGCCCAAAATTGTTTCTCTGAGTTTTAATTAACCTTTTAAATAAAACAGTTTTGTTTTTTTCTTTTTTTCGTGATTAGTGTTTGGTGCATTTAAATTGTTTTTATTTTTTTCTTATTGTTGTCTCTCGTCTTTGCTTCTGCAGTTGCTCCCCTCATCGCCCCCACCATACCATCAGTGCTAGTTGTTTTGTTGTTCTCTCTGCTTTGTGCTTGTGCTCAGCTTCTCTCCCGCGTAATCACTTTTGTAAAGCCGCCTTTCAAAGCTCGTCTTATAACTGTTCTTGCACTCTCTCTTGTGCTGTGTACTCTAGCTGTCTCTTTGTTTTATTTGTAATTATTGATTTTTTATCGATAATTATCTCTGTGCTGTTTATTTATTGTTTATTTTTCTATATATTTTTTTGTTTTTTTTTTTTTTGCCTTGTGTTTATTTTGCGTTTTCAATGGATTGTTGTCTACCCAATTGCAAGCATTCTGATCGTTTTGACGATCAGTATAGAGCAATATCGTGTTGGCTTTGCGATAATCTTATTCACTTAAAATGTGCTGGCCTCAACGGCCGTGATTACGACAAATTTTCTGGTTTGTCTGTGTCTAAGCCTGAGCTTGGCTTAATGCGCTGGACTTGCCCATCTTGTGCCAGCCAGCAGTTTGATTTTAGCCGAATGTACAGGGATCTTCGTTTAAAGTTTCTTTCTCTTAATAAAATGGCCAAACAGCTGTCTAATGAGTGTGACTCTAGCATACATTTATTGTCGCAATTCAAGTTTGGTCCACCTTCTAGGGAATTGCCCTAGAAATGTACCCTTGAGTTGCCTCATAAGCAGTCGCCCGCACTCTCTATTACATCTTCTCCTATTTTACTTTCGCCTACACCATCTTCTTGTCCTTCTTTATGCTCTTCTTTTCAGATTGATGTACCCACTACAAGCCCTGGTGTAATCCCTCACGGGAACTCTGATCAATTACTGGATCATGCTGGCTTTCAATCACTTGCGGATCCCAATGCTCCTCCGCCTCCACTAACTGTACTGCCTCATCGTAAACAATTATTTATCTCTAGGCTTGCTCCAGATACTTCTGAATCGTCTGTGGCAACTTACATTGGTAATATATGCCCTGCTAAGGTTTTTAATTCAAAAGTTTAAGTTTTCTAGGCCTCGCGAAATATCCTTTTTTTAAAATTGCTGTACCAAATGAGTATTTCTCAGCTATGGTTGACCCTTACTTTTGGCCAGAGGGCCTAGTTGTACAGGAATTTGCGCCCAATAAGCGCTTCCGCCCTTTGCCTGTCCACCTTCCTAATGTATCTTCTGATTCAAAAAACTAATAACGTCTAGTCTTTGCATTCATTATCAAAATGTAAGAGGACTTCTTACCAAGCTCTCGAAATTATTCTGTGAAAGCCAAACCTTTTCGGCTGACATATTAGCTTTCTCTGAAACTTGGCTTAATTCCTCTGTTTTGGATAATGAAATTCTTTCTAATAACTTTATTTCTTATAGGCTTGATCGTGTTGGTCGACGTGGCGGTGGAGTACTCATTGCTGTCAACTCGAATCTTCGTTCAAGTGTCGTGCCGATTGATCTCCCCTTAGGTGTTGAGTTTACTTGCGTCGAAGTTACATGTTCTAACTTTAGCTTATATATCTTGTTCATATATTCCTCCAACTTCTGATATCATGATCTACATGCACCATGCTGATGCTTTGCGAACTATTTTTAGTCGTCTTAAAGATCGTGATTTTTTTATAGCTTTAGGTGAACTTGCCTAATGTTTCTTGGCTTGCTGATGATAATCTATCTTTCTTAATTCCTTCATATATCAGTTGAATTTTTTCTTAACTCTTCTAAAAGAATCCTTGATCTTGTTTTTGTCTCTGATCCCACTGTTAGTGCTGTATCACAAACACAGCCATAGGTGAAGCCTGAAGATACTTATCACACTACCATTGAAATTACTATTTCTTGCAATTCCGTTAATAATTCATTTAATTTAGTCATTTAGTCATTTCTATTTGAGTGCTGTGATATAGATTGTGCAGTAAATTTTTTCTACTCTGCTCTTAATTCTCTAATTGATAAATGCGTTCCTTATGTGAATGTCTCTACCGTCTCCAGTGCGCCAGTCTGGTTCACACGTAGGCTCTCTAATCTCCGTAACATTAAATCGAGATATTTTAAAAGATTTAAAAAAACTGGTTCGCGATTTGACTACGCAAATTATTGTGTAGCCCAATCTCAATTTTGTCTTTTAAATACTCAATGCTACAATAATTATATCGTTCGCTGTAAGGTTGAATTTTATAAGAACCCCAAAAGATTTTATAACTTTGTTAATTCCAAAAGACGCTCTAATTTACTACCTTCGACCTTCAGACTTAATGACCAGACTGCTAATAATGATTCAGATATTGCAGATCTGTTTGCTAAATTCTTTCAGTCGACTTATTTTACTACTGCTTCGGATCCCACACCTTATCCCTTCACAATTCCACATTTAAATTGTATGTTTTTTCCTAGTATTACTGAAGACTGTATTATCTCTAGCTTGTCATCTATGACGTCTTCCTTCGTGCCCGGGCCTGATAATATACCTGGTTGCATCCTTAAAATGTGTGCGATTTCCCTATCGAAGCCTTTATCTCGGTTATTCTTTATATCGAGTGAGACTTGTCGCTTCCCTGATATTTGGAAAGAGTCTTTTATTATTCCGCTTTTTAAAAAGGGTAACAAATCGGGTATTTCTAACTACCGTGGCATTGCCAAACTTTCGGCAATAACTAAGCTGTTTGAGAAAATTATTACGTCTTCCCTTCAACACCTATCCAGATCAACTATTTCTGCTTGTCAGCATGGCTTCATGAAAGGTCGTTCGTCGCTTACCAACCTTTTAGAATTGACTACCCTTGTACACCATGGCTTCCGTAAAAGTGTCAAACTGATGTTATTTATCCTGACTTTAGTAAGGCTTTCGATACGGTTGATCATTCTATGCTTCTCATGAAACTTAACATCATGGGTTTTTCCCCGAAACTATTGGCTTGGTTAAAGTCGTATCTTATTGGCAGAACCCAAAAGGTGTCTTTTCGTTCCTCGTTATCTAAAACTGTTCGAGTTACGTCAGGTGTCCCCCAAGGCAGTCATCTGGGCCCACTGTTATTTACCTTGTTTATAAACGATTTGCCTTTGGCCTTGGCTCATTCACGCGTGCTCATGTTTGCGGATGACGTCAAGATTTGTTATTCATATAATGATCCGTCTTTCCAACAGTACTTGCAATCAGATCTCGATGCGTTCTGTGTTTGGTGTCACGTTAATAAATTACACCTTAATGCCTCCAAATGCTCTTTTATGACTTTCAGTCGTTTGTCGCCGTTCCTAGCCCATTACTCTATTAAGTCTATTCTGTTAGATTGTGTACCATCATTTAAAGACTTAGGCGTTATGTTTGACCCAAAACTTTCTTTTAATGTTCATATATCTTCAATTTTCAATAGAGCATGCAGTCTTCTTGGCTTCATTAAACGTTGGGCCAAAGAATTTGGTGATCGATATGTGACAAAGGTTTTATACACTTCGTTAGTTCGCCCTACTCTAGAATATTGCTCACCAGTGTGGAACCCTCAATATGACCAGCGTAGTATTGAATCGGTACAGAAGCAATTCCTTAAGTTTGCGTTACGCGGTCTTAATTGGGACCCGAATCTTTGCCTACCCTCTTATTCTGACAGACTTCTTCTTATTAATTTTCCTTCACTTTACAACCGTAGGCTCGTATTTGAGATTCTCTTTCTACATAAAGTAGTCAACGGCGAAGTCAGTTCTACCAATTTACTAGATACGCTATATTTTTGTGTTCCCTCACGTCGGACCAGAAACTTTTTTCCCCTTCACCTTAGTAGATGTCTGACTAACTACTCTCTTCACGAACCTCTTTGTGTTCTTTGCCAATCTTTTAACAACCTTTCTCACCTTATTTCTCCTCATCTATCTGTCACTTCTCTTCGCGCTATACTTTTTAATTATCTACAGCGTAACCACTGACAGTATTCTGGACTGGATATTGGATTGGCTGCAACTCATCCCTGACCACATTGGCTGTGAATCGGGGCATAGCTGGCACCTTGTTGCAAATAAAACACCTCCACCGGGTCGGGGATGTTGTGCATAAAGCTTAGCTACCTTTATGAATTAATTATTATCTGTATTTTAGCTTAAGCTTTTTCGTCGACTGCTAACTTAGTTGACGTAAATAAATAAATAAATAAATAAATAAATAAATAAATAAAATGTTAACTTTAAGATAAAATTATATAAAAAAAATAAAAAAAAATCAAAGGCGTAAATTATTTGCGCCCAAAATTAATTTAACTCATTCAACATTAGGGCCTGGCGAAGATATTTAATTTTTGTAGCTGAAGGCTATGCAGCAATAACCAGTAACGAAAAAAAAATCAAAACGGAACGCAAGCCAAGCGGCTACACATATGAAAGCTTCGCTGGTCGATAATTATTTAAAGAAAAGCTTTTACATATCAAGCAAAGCAAGGGCGGTGGGGGGAGTCTCTCCTCTAGCCTAGAGAGTCACATACTTTTTTTCTTTTCCCCTATTTTATGTCCGTCGCCTCAGATCTCTTCTGGCCAAATGTCTGCGGCAAAATACACCTTCTCGAGCGTCTGCTGTGTAACATATAACCTGCCACAATTTTACTGCGAGCTGTTGGAAACTGGTAGAACCTATCAGTAGTACGCGCTGGATTCGGCTCATATTAGTCGGTGAGAAATGGGGGATGGGAGAATGGATAGACTACCCGCTCTACTAGTAAAAAATTTTATTTATAAATTCGCGTACTAAGACTACTTATACTCGGTTGAACGTTTCGTTCAAAAAAGAAAAGAATAGAGAAAAGGATGAAAAGAAAAAAAAAAATACCGTCGATTTTAGCGCAGCTGCTGAAAAAGAAAGGGGTCCGATGTCAGTGACGCCCAAAAGAAAAATTCGCCCACCCTACCATGATCGCTGTACTAAAGCCAACAAAAATTACCCAGCGATCCCTATGCCAAACAAATTTTTTAACCTAACTTACTTCGCATGATTCCCCCCTCATGAACGTCTCAGACCAAATTCATCTTAAAAACTTATTTTTAATAAAAGTAAGCAATATAATAAGTCATTTCAAAGATCAAAAATATAGATATTGATATAAATATATATACATAGGTATGACAATGTTTATATAAAAAGCATTTTGAAACTCAAGGAAAGAAAAATTTTTGTTTTTGTGCATAAGTTAAACTTCTGATGATTTTACCAAAATTCAATTTTACAGGTTATTTAAACGAGAGCAACGAAAACTGCTTTAACTCTCTCTTTACTCCACTGGTCAATCATAAGCCAAAAGCAAAAAAAAATGATATTAAAACAAAGGAGTATTCACTTAAGCATCCCACGGAGAAAGATCTTTCTGGTGAGCAGAGAATTAAACCACATGATAAGCTTTTGCCAGAGACGTGCCGAAAAAGGGGTTAAATAAAAATTTTCATCAAAGTTCAATCATGACCAAAAAAAAATAAAATTACAAAAAAAAAATTTTTAAGTTAATGTAAAATAAAAGATTACTAAATAAATAAACTTGGCATCGGAGTACACCAAAGACTCAGAATTTTTACGAATTAAAAGTTAGCTTTAAGGCAAAAAAAAAAAAATTAAAGGCGTAAATTATTCCTGCCAAACATCAGTTTAACCCATGCAACATTAGGGCCTGGCGAAGATATTTAGATTCGTGGCTAAAGGCTATGTAGCGATCACCAGCAAATAAAAACACCCAAAACGGAATGCAAGCCAAGCGGCTACACAAACATATAAAAGCTTCGCTAGCTGATAGTTATTTCGAGAAAAGCTTTCACTTATCAAGCAAGATAGTGGCGGTGGGGGAGTCTCTCCTCAAGCCTAGCGAATCATATACTCTTTTTCTTCGTTTTACTCTTTCATGACCGTCTCCTCAGATCTTTTATGGCCAATACTCCGCGTTTTCTGCTCCAAAGGGCTTCGGTCCGTTTTGACGGCTTGTCTCTCATACGCCTTTCTTTGGTCGGCTGACCGGCCTAGACCATTAAATCTAGCCTGTGAACTAGGTTTGGACCATTACGTATACTCTGCGGACCAGGTTTAGACCAGTACTAGGTTTAACCCAGGACTAGGTGCCAATTCTATATAAAAAAAATTTTCTTAATACACAATCATTTGAAGGTGCTTTTCGTTAGTATTTACCATTTGATTTGGCACCGGATTAAAAATATGTATATATGGCTTTCTCTCAGCAATCTAATACACAAGCTGACATGTGCCTAAAAGACGAAAATTTATATTTTCCTAAATATCGTTTAAAGTTTTTCCATAACTAATTTACGCGTTTGTATAACGCCGTACTTACATTCATTTTCTTAAGAAAACACTATCACTCACTAGAAGAAAATTGCTTCGAATTCACAATTCAGACAGACTTTTTCACAACCAGACTTTTTCCAAAAAAAATTAGTTTTCACTATGACTTTAATTTTTGTGTCCGCACTACTTGAAGATGACTTGAAAAAGAAAAGTCATTCCCATAGGGGCCGACATACTTGGCTAAATTGCCATCCCTTAGTCCTCTTTGGACCCCTCTCTTCACCTCGATTACCACTAAACTTCTCTGATCCCAACTTTAGAGGAGCCTAGGGGGCGCAACAAAAAAAACGCAAGAGAAAGTAATCGGATTGAAAAAAATTCAAAGAAAATTTTCTGAACACAACCAAAAAAACGAATTTTGAAATCGCAGTTCCTACTCTTCCCAAATTTTACATAGTAGACTAGCATTCTGTTAGTTAGTATAAAGCTAACTAACAATACAAGCAGCGCAAGCAGTGTAAGCAGTGAAAGCAGTGAACACAGGTTACTATGTGAAACTTATATTGCTCGCTTTTAGGGATAAAACGTTTATATGTCGTTTTAGTTATAGACAAAAAAAATCATTCCTACTCTTATTTTTCGTTTTCTTTCTAAATACAAACGGTTACAAGCGCTACTACAAAACCCCCCGCTAAAATCACACTTACCTAATGGAAAGGGTGATACTCGCTTGAAACCGGAAAAAATTTTATTGCTTAATATCTTTCGCATGGAATTTGCCTATCAAATGACCTTGTAGATTCTCTAACTCATAGTATGCGTTGCCGAGTTTCCGTCTCACCCTCGCCTTCACGAACGGTGGCGCTAACTTGGAGTTGAATCCGTTTGAGAAATTACTTTGCTGGAAGTTCCTACGAAATACCTTTTGTCCCACGGAAAAGACACCTCGCGACTACGCAAGTTATACAGATTCTCATTCCGCTCATGCTGTTTTCGTGACTCCTCTTTAGCTTTAGTCCCCATTATTTCGAAAGAGTCGTCCCTACTAAACCTCACAGCCCGATCCTCTAACAATTCCAAGTTCCGTAGCACTTGGTAAACGGACCCGTCCGTTACCATATGCTGACCAAATGCCATCCTATAAGGTGTTGTGTTTATCGCCGAATGAATAGTAGACCTCAAGGCACAAGCGATACTACTTAGCTTTTCGTCCCAATCAGACTGGCTTGGACTTACGTAAGCCTTCACTGCTGCCAATACCGACCGGTTTACTCTCTCTGACACGTTAGCCTGCGGAGCATACGCAGCCTTATATGTGTGACGCGCTTTATACCTTTGCAATAGCTCATTAAAATGGTGTGCTCTAAATTGGGGCCCATTATCGGAAACTATAATCTCAGGTACCCCAAAACAATGAAAAGATCCTTTTCTAGAAACTGTGTTACCACTTCGGCAGTAAACTTTTTACCTTTATTAGAAACGGAAATTTTGAGAAGTGGTCCACTACAATAAATATTCCAATATTGCCAGACTTGCTTCGCGGGTAAGGATCCAAGAAATCCACATACAGTTTCTCCAAGAATCTTGACGTTTCACCCGACTTGCCTAATGGTGGTCTTAACGTATAATTCGGGTGTTTAGTGGCTTTACAAACCTCACATCTGTTTATAAACTCTCTAACTTCCGACACTAGATTTGGCCAGTAATAGTAGCGCCTAAGTTTTTCCAATGTCTTATTAATACCGCAATGGGCCGCTAGTGGGCTTTCGTGAGCCAATTTCAACAACTGCGCCACTAATCCCTTGGGAATCCATAGTTTCCAGCACTGATCATCTGCTAACTTCTCCCCGGGAATATGCTCACTACGCCGGTAAACTAAATTGCCCATTACTTTCACGTCAGGTACTGACTGGGGGTTTTTTTTTTGACCTTCGTCTTTAGCTCCACATATTCGGGACTTAGAAAATGCACTGAATTGAGATCGATTCCTAAATCACTATCTAATACCGCTAAATCCAGGGTAAAATCTCTGGACAAAGCGTCTGGCACCAAGTTTTTACTACCTTTTCGATGTGAAATGGTAAAATTAAATCCCTGAAGTTTCAAAGACCATCTGGCCAACCTAGAACTCAAGTCTGATTGACTCATTAACCAAGTTTAAAGGTTTAAAGTATCGGTAATTGGAGACGCAATAGCAGCGTAATTTTGAATGAATTTGTGATACCAACCCGCCATTCCTAAAAAGCGTCGAACTTGTTTAACCGATTTTGGGGTGGGGAAATCGACTATGGCGGATATTTTATCTGGGTCTGTCTTAATAGTTCCCTCACCTAGATACTTGACATTCTTTCTACAAAAATGGCTTTTCTCGACGTTTATAGTTAACCCTGCATCGGATATACATTTGGATAGCTCTGTAAGTAGAGTTATATGCTCGTCAAACGAATCTGAGACGATCAACAGATCATCTAAGTAGACAAATATCTGATGACGCCGATGCGGTGGCACTATTTTATCCATGAGTTTTGACATGGTTTGTGCCGCGTTACCTAATCCAAAAGGCATTACTTTGAAATGGTTAAGGGGTCTACCTGCTACTGAAAAGGCCCTCTTATCCCGTGACTCGGGCTGTAAAGGAATTTGCCAATACGCGTCCTTCAAGTCGTCTATGATTGGCATTGGGTAAGCATCCTTAACTGTAACGGCATTCACCCGTCTACTATCTATGCATAACCTATGTTTTCCTGGCTTACTCACCAACACAACGGGCGAAGACCATGCACTTTGAGATTCCTCAATAACTCCTAATTTTAACATACGATCTAAGTCTTCATATATTAATTGTTCTTTTGCCGGTGACATAGGATAGTGTCGCTGCTTAATTGGTGCTGCACCAGCAACATCTATTGAATGTGACAGCAGCTGCGTTTTCCCTAGTCCCAACTTAGCTTATGATGGAAACAAACCCATACATTCAGACAAACGTTGCTTCTGATTACTGTCTAACATCCGTTGCGCCGTATCCTCTACGCTTAAACTAGCTATCTGTATCGGTCCTACTGACAGTCCAGATGGTAATAAATCAAAAGCGAGCCAAAAAATCTATGCCTAAGTAAAGATCCTGGGTTAGCCCAGGGACTGTATAAAATTTTAATATTTTACTATTTCCTATAAAATTAACTTCAGTACTTATCTTTCCTACTATCTGCTGGGGTGTTCCATCTGCAGTATTTACTTTATTTGACATTGGCCTAATATTCTGTTTTACAGCCAATAATTCTTCGGCAAAACTGCCACCAACGCAACTTATGCTAGCCCCAGTATCCATGAGGCCACTTACTAATCTATTGAATAACTTTACCTCTGCATAAGGACGGATATCAAAAACATTTGCCGACTACCGCCGAGGCAATTAGCTTTCGCTCTTTTTAACCCCTTTATTAAAAACCTTCCTTCGCTCTCTTGAACGAGTCTTTGACCAATAGATTCCTAATCTAGGTGACTCTACTGGTTCCGTTACTGAATATTTAGATATTTCTTGTGATTTCTCATCGGGGATATGCGTAAATTCGGGCAAATATTCTTCTAACCCTTTTGTTTCCTCTAATCTGTATTGCTGGCCCTCGAGATCATCTGCACTTCGGAGAAGTGCACGGCATGCCGTGTTTTTGAATGATCATTACAATGGGTACAAGATGGCTTATACGTATTTGGCTTCCCACAGCCATAGCAAAACACTCGCCGTTCTGCTACACACTCTTGATAGGGAGTATACTCATGCTGAGTATCGGGCAGGAGATTAGCCCGAAGATGCTCTAGTAACTCAATCTCTGGTAACGGAGTAGACAGTTTGTAAGCTAGCGCCACTATCGCCTCGTAGAATTCGTCGAACGACTCTTTATCTCCCTGTCTGCGTTTGCCTATAGCAGCTTTAATATGCTGATCGGTACGCTCGTATTTGAATTGTTCCCTCAAGGCTCTACATAAGTCTATCCACTTGATGTGTGATACCTTCTTGTGGTATCTCCAAAACCACTCACTAGCATTCCCTTCAAACAAATTGCTAACATACCGCGACAGAACTACGAAATTACCTTCTAAAGCCTGATGGGTCATTGCTTCCGCTCTATAAATAAACTCGTCCACTGATATACCGGACTTGCCATTAAACCTTAACTTCCAACTACTTATAACCTGACTTATTCTGTCTGGTCTAAGCTCCAAAATGCTATTACCGTTGCTTGCCTGCTCACTAGCTGCTGTTGCTGATACTTGGCTACGTAAATTCCTCAGCGTTCACCTGGTGTGTCGCTACTACTGAGTACAACCTGTGGAACTCATTTTCAAGCGCTTGTGTCAACAATTCCGTTTGACTGCTTGAATTTCCAGTCGCTCATTTTGCCGAGATGCAGCCGTCGCCATGGCATTCGCTATTAACCTTGCTAAATTCACGTCGCTATTCCTAACAGATTCGGCTGGCTCTATACCCTCATCTAACCTTCTTTCCTGGCTAACATCTCTCTGTGCCATTTCTGCCAGTAAGTTGGCGCTTTGCGCTGCTGCCCTGGTTTGCACTCTTGCCTGATGGCTGGTCTGTGGCCCCCCACTAAGTGCTTCAGCTCCTTCTCCTTCCATACTCTGTATCGGCTGATCACAAGTGGGGCAAATTTCCCTACTACCGACGTGTATGTTGAAGCACGATATGTGGAAATGATGACCACAAGTAGTGCTCCGTAGCTGCACCCTATACTGAATTGGTTTATCGCAGATAAGGCAAAGGGTATTGTCGTCCTGAATCGCGGCTAGATCTTCGCTGCTGTGCCTTACCGACATCTCTCAGAACAAAACTTGTACTTATTTGTTAATTAACTATGCTGAGGACTTCGCTCTTAAGGTTTTAATCCCAGATCTGTTTAATTCCTAATGAAACTGTTTCCACTAAATTGTTTGATTAATAAAGTTATACTTATTATAATATTGTCGCCAAGAAATAAAGAAAATATAAAAAAATTTAATAACTTTTATAAAAGAAATGAGGGGAATCATGCCATGTGTTAAAAAGAAAAATGGTTTGAGCAGCTGCTAAAACAACGATAAAAGAGGGCTTTAAGTATAATTGAAATTGCAGGTATGCCCTAGCTTATTGTTATCACATAACTCCGTACAATTTACCTAACTACTTAAAGCCTGAAAATTACCTTTGGCTAAAGCGACAATCCTAAGCGTGGAGCCGAAAATATTTTAGAATTCAAGGCTGATCCAGCTGACCAATTGATTGTGCGTTGCCTTATTTTTCTTCTTGTTGGTGGTGTGGACATAGAGTTATGTCGAAACTTTTATGTACTCCGACTGACCACCCAATACAATAAAGAATACTAGCGTTCGAAAACCGAGATATAAATACCCGTAAGAAAAGCTGTTATTGACTAAAATGTTGTCGTCGGGGCTCCCGAAACCGATTTGGCCCCACGTTTGGGCGCCAATTAATAAAATTATGAATACTTAACTAACTGTAACATATAACCTGCCACAATTTTACTGCGAGCTGTTGGAAACTGGTAGAACCTATCAGTAGTACGCGCTGGTTTCGGCTCAAATTAGTCGGTGAGAAATGGGGGATGGGGGATGGGGGAATGGATAGACTACCCGCTCTACTAGTAAAAAATTTTATTAATAAATTCGCGTACTAAGACTACTTATACTCGGTTTAACGTTTCGTTCAAAAAAAGAAAAGAATAGAGAAAAGGATGAAAAGAAAAAAAAGAAATACCGTCGTTTTCAGCGCAGCTGCTGAAAAAGAAAGGGGTCCGAAGTCAGTGACGCCCAAAAAAAAAATTCGCCCACCCTACCATGATCGCTGTACTAAAGCCAACAAAAATTCGCCCACCCTACCATGATCGCTGTACTAAAGCCAACAAAAATTACCCAGCGATCCCTATGCCAAACCAATTTTTAACCTAAATTACTTCGCATGATTCCCCCCCTCATGAACGTCTCAGACCAAATTCATCTTAAAAACTTATTTTTAATAAAAGTAAGCAATATAATAAGTCATTTCAAAGATCAAAAATATAGATATTGATATAAATATATATACATAGGTATGACAATGTTTATATAAAAAGCATTTTGAAACTCAAGGAAAGAAAAATTATTTTTTTTTTGTGCATAAGTTAAACTTCTGATGATTCAAAATTCAATTTTACAGGTTATTTAAACGAGAGCAACGAAAACTGCTTTAACTCTCTCTTTACTCCACTGGTCAATCATATGCCAAAAGCAAAAAAATGATATTAAAACAAAGGAGTACTCACTTAAGCATCCCACGGAGAAAGATGTTTCTGGTGACAGCTGTAACCAATTGTATTAAATATAGGGAGAGTTGTTGTTGTTGGCATGAGAGAGAATTAAACCACATGATAAGCTTTTGCCAGAGACGTGCCGAAAAAGGGGTTAAATAAAAATTTTCATCGAAGTTCAATCATGACCAAAAAAAAATAAAATTACAAAAAAAAATTTTAAATTAATGTAAAATAAAAGATTTTTAAATAAATAAACTTGGCATCGGAGTACACCAAAGACTCAGAATTATTACGAATTAAAAGTTAGCTTTAAGGCAAAAAAAAAATTAAAGGCATAAATTATTCCAGCCAAACATCAGTTTAACCCATGCAACATTAGGGCCTGGCGAAGATATTTAGATTCGTGGCTAAAGGCTATGTATCGATCACCAGCAAATAAAAACACCCAAAACGGAATGCAAGCCAAGCGGCTACACAAACATATAAAAGCTTCGCTAGCTGATAGTTATTTCGAGAAAAGCTTTCACTTATCAAGCAAGATAGTGGCGGTGGGGGAGTCTCTCCTCAAGCCTAGCGAATCATATACTCTTTTTCTTCGTTTTACTCTTTCATGACCGTCTCCTCAGATCTTTTATGGCCAATACTACGCGTTTGCTGCTCCAAAGGGCTTCGGTCCGTTTTGACGGCTTGTCTCTCATACGCCTTTCTTTGGTCGGCTGACCGGCCTAGACCATTAAATCTAGCCTGTGACCTATGTTCGGACCATTACGTATACTCTGCGGACCAGGTTTAGACCAGTACTAGGTTTAAACCAGGTCTAGGTGCCAATTCTATATAAAAAAAAATTTTCTTAATACATAATCATTCGAAGGCGCTTTTCGCTAGTATTTACCATTTGACTTGGCACCGGATTAAAAATATGTATATATGGCTTTCTCTCAGCAATCTAATTCACAAGGCTGACATGTGCCTAAAAGACGATACGGATAAATCGTCGTTTTAGTTATAGACAAAAAAAAAATCATTCCTACTCTTATTTTTCGTTTTCTTTCTAAATACAAACGGTTACAAGCGCTACTACAGCTGCTCCCGTGGGCTTCGGTCCGTTTCGACGGGCTTGCCTCTCCTGCGCCTCTCTTAAGTTCGCTGTTAGGCTTAGACCACTATATCTAGTCTGTGGACTATGGTTTAGACCATTATATCTATTCTGCGCACTAGGTTTAGAACATCATATCTAGTCTGCGGACTAGGTTTAGACCATCATATCTAGTCTGCGGACTAGGTTTAAACCAGGACTAGGTGCCAATTCTATAAAAAAAATACTCTTAGTACACACGCACTCAAAGGCGCTTTGCTTTGCTATTTACCTTTCGATTTGGCACCTGATTGAAAGTTTGTATTACTTTCTCTTGACAATCTAAATGTTAAGACTGCCCATATGCCTAAAAGACAAAAAAATATTTGTATTTTTCTGAGTTACCGCTAACCTTTTTATACCCTTGCAAAAAGGGTATATTAATTTTGGTCAGAAGTGTGTAACGCATAGAACGAAGCATCTCAGACCATATAAAGTATATATATTCTTGATCAGCACGACGAGACGAGTTCAAATAGCCATGTCCGTCCGTCCGTCCGTCCGTCTGTAAGAGCTACAGAGCTGAGGCTAGTATATACTGCAGGCGTTGTATATCGGACCACTATATCGATCGGACCACTATATCATATAGCTCCCATACAAACGTCAAAGTCACGAACAGTGACTTTCTCAATAACTTCATTAATTTTATAGTTTTTTTTTTTTTTTTTTTTTTTTTTTTTTTTTGTTTTTTTTTTTTGGTTTTTTTTATTTATGGGTATTCTATATTATACCACTAAAAAGAGAAAAATTCAAAAAGAGTCCCTTTCAATATAACTTCATTGTCGTGAATATTTATTAATTTTATAAGTTAGTTTATTGTAGCTATAAACGACTGTGCCAAATTTGGTCAAGATCGGGTGACTATATCATAGACCTCCCATAGGAACGATCGGGTCGAAAACAGTGACTTTTGTCAAAAAGGTCGTTATATCCTATGCTAAGATTGAAGGCCGTTCTTTCGCAAACATTAGACTTTTTGGATAAAACGTTTTTACACTTTGAAATCTATGGGTAAGGAAAGAATTACCAAAACAGTTGCAAGGGTATACAAACTTCGACGCGGTCGAATTTAACCCCGGCCCTCTGGTTTTTCTTCCTTTGAGTAATTTTGAATAATTTTTCTTTTCGGGTTACTCTAAGTGAATTTGAGTGTAATAATTTACTTTTTCACTAGGGACTACTGTTGAAATCTGCGTTCAGTTATTATTTGCTTAGCAACAGGAAATAGAAATTTACATAGTTACATTATTATTTTGGGTAGTGTCTTTTTTAAGCGGTTGGGCTAGGGCTTTTGGCCCGTACATTCCATAGTTACATTCTCTATAAAAATGATCTTCCCTTCTTTTTTTTTTGAGTTGCACCTACATAAATGAATTAAAAAAGGTGTGAGGAATATTATAAAGGATAATAATATCCCACACAACAAGCAAGCAGCAACACAATCCAACGATGTAAATGAGACATCGGATACAAGATACAGCCGAGACACAAACCAAATGTACGGCATACGACCAAGCCTGCTATTGGTCGATTGAACCGATTCATAGCAAACGATTTACGATCAAACATGGTCGATCGAGCCACACGCAACCGCTGGCGATTTCGTACAAGCGGGAAGATGCGTGGGAAGCATAATGCAAAAAGGCAAATATGCATGCATGCATTAGCATACGCTGAATAAGCATGCACGCACGTCACACGTACACTATGCGTGAGGGAGAATACCGATGACCAATAGCATGCTCTCTGCCTACGTCACAAAGCCGTTAGATTGCGAGCAGCCAAGAGAATAAGAGTGAGGGCCAAAGCAAGCCCGTGAGACGGGTGCGGGGCGTGCGTGCGTATACAAAACGATAATGGTTTGCGGATCGGATAGGGGAATATGCGAGCCGAAGGGGGAGTGAACAATGGGGGAAGCCCTCTATCTAATAGATACGATATGCGTATGAAAGAGGATGGCATATGAAATTGAACGATATTATACGTTAAATCAAGCAGGCTAATTATTAATAATCAATAAGTTAAGTTAATACAATTAGCATCTACGTATGTATGTAAATCTAATATGGAGCGAATATGGGCGAAATTGGATATGACGTGTGGATCAAAGGGAGCGACGGGCGATGGCAGCGCTGACAGAAGCAGAGAAAGTCAACGGGATACGATGGGCGGCCAATAGAAAGGCGACGCCAATGGGTGAAAGTGATGGAAGCACATAGATGCAAGGGAGCTAGACAAGGACAAGGAAATAGATGGGCGCGCAGCCACAAAGAAAGTGGACACATATGCGTCAAGAATACGGGACTTTCACCACGCATGGCAACAAGTGGATGCGTGGGTGAAAGTGGACGGCGGATGGAAAATTACCAGCTGTATAGCGGTAGTACACCACCAGTGCCTGAGGCCGGAGGAGTTGCCTATATAAAGGCGGCACAAATCAGATCAAGGCATCAAGTCATCGAGGCATGATCAACAAGCAAGTAATTAAGGCCTTACGAGTAACCTTAAGAACTTACCAGGGAAATACAAGGAACAAGCAAGTAATTAAGGCCTTACGAGTAACCTTAAGAACTTAACAGGGAAACACAAGGAGCAGCAAAGAAACTAGGAACTATACAGGCCTTACGAGTAACCTGTACAGTTCATCCGAAAGCAAATAAGTCCTTAAATAAGGATAACAAGCACCGTACGCAGCAAGGGGAAGGCAAGAAAGGACGACGAGGGATTCGAATTAAAATCAAACGTGTTTTTAATTTTACCGGGGCACAAAATAAATTTGTTGTGCCGAACCTAGCCCAAGAGATATTGCAAATATCCCGAAGGACGAAAAAGGATCGTTACAACTGGCGCCCAACGTGCTATACTGGTGAAATTTTAAACAAAAAACTGAGTTTGAAAATCGTAAAGAAAAGATCAAAATGGGAAAAGGATGGATTTACCACATGAAGGGTGGTACAAACAGGCCAAAGGATCGGAGTCAACATGAACGGCACCGTAGAGGAGTTGAGAAAACAACTCGGCGAATGGATAGACAAAAACGAGTCTGATCCAGAGTGGAGAGAGGAGATACAAAGATTAAAACTAAAGTTCACAAAAATGTCCAAGCAAAAATCAAAAAAAGCACAACACACTCAGGCGAGAATGGTGAGAACAAGGAGGCCGAGGAGTTCAAAAAAATAAATATCGATACGCTAACGATTCCTCCATTTGCACCACCAAGATGGGGAAGCGAAGGAACATTAGACAGCACCGACACAAAGAGGGACTTAAGGAGACAAACGATAGACCCCAAGAAAGCGACACCACACACAACAAACAGGACCACCGAATACGCCAAGGTGGCAAAACAAGTGAGGGGGGTGGACTTTCAGATTCGATGGCAATTCCAGACCGCTAGAGTTTATAGAACAAATCGAGTGGTCAGCAGACATGTATGGCATCGAGCTGGACATGATTCCAAGAGCAATGCCAGAACTACTGAAAGACAAAGCACTCAAGTGGTAAGTCGCAAACAATAAGCAGTGGCGATCGTGGAAGGAGTTCGTTGAGGGCTTCAAGAAATACTTCCTTCCAAGAGGATTTTTCAACGAATTGGCTGATCAAGTGAAAAATCGCGAACAAAACAGAAACGAGTATTTCAAGGACTACATGATCGACATGCAAACAATGATGAGACCCCTGAAGATACCAGAGTACGAGCAATTGGAGGTTATATTAGAAAATTGCACTCCAGATTTGAGGATATTCGTTCGGCCGCACAGAGTCAGAAACCTAGATGAGCTGATGCAGTTGGCGGAAGAACATGAGATACTTGAACAAGAACGATCAGCTTTCCACCGCCAAACAATGCTCAAGGAACACACAACAACCAATCAAGCCACACAGGAGGAAATAATTACGGGCCACCAGTTACACAGTGCCGAAGATGCCATGACGACAGCAGGGAGAACAATTCAAGACCAAGCCAAGAAAATAAAAACATCCAAGAGGGAAGAGTCTTGAACCCAAACCAGGCATGCCGCAGATGCGGGGAGCCGGACACTGGGCAAGGGAGTGCAACAATCAGAGACTCAATTTCTGTTGGCGGTGTGGAAGGATTGGGAAACGAACAAAAGAATGTTGTTGGAGTTCGGGAAACGAAAAGCGGTTCCAGCCTATCAGGGGCGAGCAGGGACCCAGCCAACAAGCTCCTCAAAACTAATAGGCAAACTAATAGAGGAAGAGGATCAATTGTCAGCAATCATTGAAGTAGTAGGAGTCCAGATGAAAGCGAAAATTGACTCCGGAGCCATGAGCAGTTTTATCAGCAAACAAATGTTGGAAACGGTGCAAAACAAGGGAGACCGAGAGACCACGAACAAGCAAGTATACATGGCGGACGGAATGGTGAGAGACATAAACGAGCAGTGGTCAGGATACGTTCGATTCGGAAACAAAGGAATGAACATAACATTTCTCATCATGCCAGACGGAATAGATGCTATAATCTTAGGATGGAATTTCTTAAGGCTGATGAATACCGATATAGCATGCGGAGGCCACCGGATAAAAATTCCAACGGTAAAGAGGATGCAGGGCAGGATAACCGAACGCATATCGATCATGGTGACACAGAAAGAAGAGCAAACAGAAATACAAAGGTTTCTAGAACACGAACTAATGGAATTGGAAAAAATCAAGGGATCATCAAAAGTAGGGATACACAGGATCACAATGAAGGATGATATACTAATAAAACAAAGGTATTACCCAAAAAATCCAAAAATACAGGGAGAAATCAACACAAAGGTCGATGAACTGTTGACAATGGGATGCATCGAACCATCGCAAAGCCCATATAGCTCACCCATAGTGATGGTGAGAAAGAAGCAGACGGGCAAATGGAGATCAGGCGTAGACTTTAGACAGATTAACGCAAAATCTATAAAAGATGCATACCCAATGCCACGCATCGACTACATCCTAAACCAACTACGTGAAGCGAAGTTTATAAGCAGCCTAGACTTGAAGGACGGCTATTGGCAAATTCCGCTGGAAGAAAACAGCAGGCCAATGACAGCATTCACAGTCCCTGGGAAAGGTTTATTCCAATGGAAAGTGATGCCATTCGGGTTACACTCCGCATCAGCAACGTTCCAAAGGGCACTGGACCAAGTCATTGGCCCAGACATGATACCAAACGCGTTCGCCTACCTACAAAACAATCAAGGAACGCATGGACCACCTGCAAGAAGTGTTCAGAAGATTAAAAGAAGCAAACTTAAGAATAAACGCTGAAAAGTGCCAATTCTTCAGAAAGGAGCTAAAATTTCTAGGCCACTTGGTAACAGAAAACGGCATTGCAACAGATCCAGACAAGGTGGCAGCAATAGCCCAATTGAAACCACCCACGTGCACAAAAAGAATTACGGCAATATCTAGGAGTGGCTTCGTGGTACCGTCGATTCGTACCAAATTTTGCTACGATAACACACCCGTTAAACGCCCTGCTCAAGAAAAAAACAAAATGGCATTGGAGCGAAGAGCATCAGGCAGCATTCGAATCTGTAAAAGAAAAACTCACGAGTGACCCAGTATTGGCATGCCCAGACTTCACAAAAATGTTCGTACTCCAGACAGATGCAAGCAACATAGGATTAGGGGCCATATTGGTACAAAACTCTGAGGATGGAGAGAGAGTGCTATCATACCTGTCAAGAGAATTAAACCCAGCGGAAAAGAACTATTCGGCAACAGAAAAAGAATGCCTAGCAATAGTGTGGGCAGTATGCAAGCTGAGACCATATCTCGAGGGATACCGGTTTAAGGTGGTGACAGTGAAGTGGCTGAATAGTATAGAGAGCCTAACGGGTCGCATAGCTCGATGGGCACTGGAATTACAACAATACGACTTCGAAATAGCGTATCGAAAGGGCAAATTAAACATTGTCGCCGATGCACTATCAAGACAACCGATGGAAGGGTGCAAAAGAATAATAGACAATGGCGCCCGATTGCGACAGGCAAACAAGGAATGTGAGTGGATCCAAAGTATAATAAAGAAAATACAACAACAACCACAGAAATATCCAGATTACGCATTAAAAAACAGCCAGGTGTACAGGAATATTCCGCATAGAGCAGGCCAAGAAGATTTAATATCATATTATCGTATCATATTAATATCATATTAATATCATTAATATCATATATAAATTGTGTGTACCCAAGACACTACGGAACCAAGTGATGAAAGAAAAATCACACTTCCATAACGGCAGGGCATACAGGAAACAGGCGAACGATTACTAGAACGGCGTCAAGATATTATTGGCCAGGAATGCAGCGAGATATCAGGAAATTCGTGGGAAAGTGCACGACGTGTCAGCAGTACAAACCCAACAACCAACAAGCAGCAGGGAAAATGCTAACACAAATACCGGAAGAACCATGGGCCACAGTATGCGCTGATTTTGTAGTACCATTGCCAAGATCGAAACACGGAAGTTCGATGCTACTAGTAATCATTGACAGGTTTTTGAAATGGACAGAACTGATACCGATGCGGAAGGCAACTGCAGAGAATCTAGTTAAGGCTTTTCGAGAGAGGATACTATCTAGATTCGGAGCTCCGAAAGTGGTGATAACGGATAATGGAGTTCAGTTCACTAGCAGAATATTCAAAAAAATGCTAGAGGAATGGGGATGCCAACACCAACTGACAGCACCGTACACACCACAAGAAAATCCAACCGAGAGAGCAAATAGAACAGTAAAAACAATGATTGCTCAGTTTACGGGGGAAAATCAACGCAACTGGGATGAAAGTTGGCCGGAAATAACACTGGCTGTAAATACTAGTCAATCAGATTCGACTGGATTTACGCCAGCATATGTGATACAAGGGCTGAGGAAGGTGGAGCTGAAGGACAAGCCAGCTCACCTCAATTCGACCAGGCGGGCGAAGAAGCACGGGCGGCGCGCCACCAGTGGATGAAATGGTGGTCGGAGCAGGTCCGGCAGCAGGAGGAGGCGGAACGAGAGCTGCTCAGGTGGGAGAGGGCCCAAGAGGAGGAGGAGCAATTGAAGCGGGCGAGAGAACGGCTGGCGATGGCAATGCTGCAGGAACAGCAACAACAACAGCAACAACAGCAGAACTGGGCGGCACGGTACCACAGCGAGATGGAGGAGCAGATGCGGTGGGACCAGAATTAAATACATAAGAGGGGAAGTGAGGGAATAAAAGATGCGGAACGGGCCAAAGAAAAAAAAAAACACAGGAAAAGATGCCTCAATCTGCCAAAAATATAGAAAAGATACTCAGCAATCGCCAAAAAGATGCCAAAAGGCCAACAAAAAGATGCGACCTGAGTCTAACAACTAAACAAAAAAAAAAAAAAAAACAAGAAAACGAAACCATGAGACACGGAAAAAAAAGGGGGGCAATTCGCTCCAGAAGAAGGGGGGAAGTGTGAGGAATATTATAAAGGATAATAATATCCCACACAACAAGCAAGCAGCAACACAATCCAACCATGTAAATGAGACGTCGGATACAAGATACAGCCGAGACACAAACCAAATGTACGGTATACGACCAAGACTGCTATTGGTCGATCGAACCGATTCGAACCTATGACGTACGATCAAGCATGGCTCGATCGAATCACAGGCAACCGCTGGCAATTTCGTACAAGCGGGAAGTTGCGTGGGAGGCAGAATGCACAATATCAACGGAATAAGAGTAAATGAGGGCATAATTGCACACAAAAGTGGGCATTGGCCTTCCTATGCAAATCAAGAGCACAGAGAGGCAAATATGCATGCATGCATTAGCATACGCTGAATAAGCATACACGCACATCACATGTACACTATGCGTGAGGGAGAATACCGATGACCAATAGCATGCTCTCTGCCTACGTCACAAAGCCGTTAGATTGCGAGCAGCCAAGAGAATAAGAGTGAGGGCTAAGCAAGCCCGTGAGACGGGTGCGGGGCGTGCGTGCGTATACAAAACGATAATGGTTTGCGGATCGGATAGGGGAATATGCGAGCCGAAGGGGGAGTGAACAATGGGGAAGCCCTCTATCTAATAGATACGATATGCGTATGAAAGAGGATGGCATATGAAATTGAACGATATTATATGTTAAATCAAGCAGGCTAATTATTAATAATCAATAAGTTAAGTTAATACAATTAGCATCTACGTATGTATGTAAATCTAATATGGAGCGAATATGGGCGAAATTGGATATGACGTGTGGATCAAAGGGAGCGACGGGCGATGGCAGCGCTGACAGAAGCAGAGAAAGTCAACGGGATACGATGGGCGGCCAATAGAAAGGCGACGCCAATGGGTGAAAGTGATGGAAGCACATAGATGCAAGGGAGCTAGACAAGGACAAGGAAATAGATGGGCGCGCAGCCACAAAGAAAGTGGACACATATGCGTCAAGAATACGGGACTTTCACCACGCATGGCAACAAGTGGATGCGTGAGTGAAAGTGGACGACGGATGGAAAATTACCAGCTGTATAGCGGTAGTACGCCAGCCAGTGCCTGAGGCCGGAGGAGTTGCCTATAAAAAGGCGGCACAAATCAGATCAAGGCATCAAGTCATCGAGGCATGATCAACAAGCAAGTAATTAAAGCCTTACGAGTAACCTTAAGAACTTGCCAGGGAAATACAAGGAACAAGCAAGTAATTAAGGCCTTACGAGTAACCTTAAGAACTTAACAGGGAAACACAATGAGCAGCAAAGAAACTAGGAACTATACAGGCCTTACGAGTAACCTGTACAATTCATCCGAAAGCAATAAGTCCTTAAATAAGGATAACAAGCACCGTACGCAGCAAGGGGAAGGCAAGAAAGGACGACGAGGGATTCGAAGCAACTCACCAACGCTACCCAAGTCCAGAACTACCATAGAGAAACCGTCATACAACCGAGCCCACTAATAATTTTGAATAAACATACGTATCAGCTCTAGCAATTAAAATCAAACGTGTTTTTAATTTCACCGGGGCACAAAATAAATTTGTTGTGCCGAACCTAGCCCAAGAGATATTGCAAATATCCCGAAGGACGACAAAGGATCGTTACAAATGGATTCGTTACCTGTTTTAATATAGTCTCTTGCTATGCCAATTATGACCTTTGGTTGGCTGATTAAACCAGTAATGTTCTCACCAATGTCCTGACCAATCACAATTAAGCTGCTACGGGCTATACTAATAGGGATAACAAAACTGGACTGACTACTCTATATAGTCTCTACAATAATACTAACGTTTTCATTATCCTTGGATGATGTTTCAGCCATGTGTCACAAACATAATTCCAGGTGATACGCATCCTATAGTAAAGCAAGAGGTACAGAGTCTAGACTACTATCACGCCTTCGTCTACTCAACTTTTTTCAAACCAGAGTCTAGCTCTCAGTCACTTGCCAAAAGTTGTAGTTTCTGCTGTTTTGACAGTTATTGCTTGACTTGGGTTCATGTTGGCAGTTAGCTTTAAAATATCTGGAACAATTTGTAAGCTAGTTGAATATCCGGAGCAGATCTGTTGGCATTACCGGAGACGGTAATTCCAATGATATTTAACTTTACGACCTTAAATTGTTGATAGTATATAATGAAATATTAAAATGCACTGTAGTGTATGCACATACGAGTTCTGATTACTCAACATAAATATTGAACGGCAATACTTTGTTAGCCGACAGCGTGCCAAGTCCCAGCACACATTGCAAGTGCAAACGTAATATGATATGCACTTATTGCATTTATCGCTTAGAGCCGAGTCATGTGCATGCATAACTCATACTCTCTGCCCGTCTTACATTTTGTTACTTTACTCTTACATAAGATATATAAAACTGCTGGTCTGCCGCTGCGCCGACAGCTAGCAAGCCTTTAGCTAAGAGAACCAAATTCATTCAATTAAAGACATTCGTCAAGAACACATACCAATTTTACGACTGGTGAATAATAATGGAACATCATACAAGAATACATATAATACCTATAATACATGGCGACCGTGACTAGAGTCACAAGGAGCAGCGTATCGGGAAGATATAAAAAAAAGTCTGAAAGAGTAGAGTAGTTGCTCAATCAACACCGCCCGCATGGACGACGGCTCGAAAATTTATAATGTGCTTGAATTTTTTAAAAGAGATCTTCCAAAATAGAGTAGTCACAACTCACTCAGCACATCAGATAAAAAGTTATACATAAAAAATATTAACAAAACCGAATATTCCCAAGCCACTGCCGAAACTACCAGAAGTCTGCCTGACCGACTGCCCCGGACCTCTCAACTCTGCGGCATGCAATTCCGCATGCATAAAGCCGAAGACCTGAGCTCATAGACCCAGGACAACAGCAGCAGATCAACAACGAGAGGGGCAAAACGCACCTCACTCACTCAACCGGCGACGACCAGCTGACGCAGAGGATGCGGAAAACCAATACATATTTTAATTAAATATAAAACAAAAATTTTGTAAAAGCCTTCGGAACCTTTTCCGCTCGTTTATAAGTGTAGCCCGTAAAGCTTTACGAAACTTTAGGTAGGACATATGTAAAAAAAAAAAAAAATAGATGAGAAGTAATTCGATAAGTAAGTTCAGTGAGGAAATAGATAATTATAATTATAATTTTAACAAAACCATAATGGGTCTAGTAGACGTTAAATCAGTGGATTCCACTGCTAACGTGATAAATTAAGTTGAACCAAATAACATTGAATTGGAATATGTAGACATAATGCTTCTAATAATTCTTATAATGAAATGAATAAAAGAAAAAAATAAAACAAATAAATATAAGAAAAACATATGAAAGGGACCCATATTTCAGTAGAAGAATTCAGCAGTTAGTATCCACAACCCCTGTTAGTGTATACGAGTTAGAAATCCATTATATAGAGACATTTAACTGTTATAGATGAACTGCAGGTTAGATCAAGAATAGATGAACACCCAATTTTAGGTAGAGTAATTGTTATCATGGTATCCAAGAAATAATTCATATCCATAATATAATGGAATGGAATGAATTATCAAAGGAATTATCAAACGTTAAAGCAGAATTCGACAAATCGCATGTCACTAACACAAAATAGACCGATATATCTGTATCTAACCACAGTTAGAAAACACGTAGAAATATTCGTTAAATGCTTCAATGAAGCCCGGATACTAATATATGAACACAAAGATAAACTTACTCAAGATCATTCAAAGTTTTTGATCCGACTAAGATCCAATTTGACAACTATTAAAGAAAAGTTCGACCTCGATATATCAATACCTAATATTCTCAATACCTCAGTAACAGTTGAAAGTGATGAAGAACCAGAATCAAAAGAAGTTATTAATATCGACCCAAAGGATTCGAAAGAAGAAAAAAATAGATAATCTCACTATCACCGCTATATGAAAAATTGATGACAATGGCACAGTCAAATACTGATTTTTTTAACACTGCATCAAAGCTTATACCAGTATTTGATGGTAAATCAGAAAACCTAACAAGTTTTCTTTATGCATTGGAAATTATAGATTCAATAAAAGGCGAACACGAACAATTATCTATTTCAATAATAAAAAACAAAGCTAAAAGGTGTCGCCAGAAAGCTAGTGGGAAATGAGACTACTATATCAAAAGTCATCTCTGGACTAAGAAGCAATGTCATGTAGAAGTATTATTAGCTAAGCTGATGAATCTACAGCAAATCAACAAAACTGCTAACCAATATACTTCAGAGGTTGAGTAGATGACAACAACTCAAGAAAGTGAGTACATAATGGACGGACTTGCGTTAGCGAGAAGTTATTCTACACAGCTTGCAGTTAAGGCAATGACGAAGAATTGCCCAATTGATCTTATCATGCAGGCTGGCACCTTCAACACCATGAATGATGCCATATCCAAATTCGTACACAGTTGCACGGAAGCAACTGGACAACCAAATACTGTCCTTTATTATAGAAATTATACTCAGCGTGGTGGAAACCGCGGACATGGAAATTTCAGAGGTAACTATCGTAATCCTAATTGATTGGTTTATAATCAGACCCGATAACCTTAAGTGTCCAATTTAAATAGCAATAACATACAGTTCTGGCAACAACTCAATAATGCCAGCAAGATCCCAAGTTATAAAAATTCAATTAAATTCCCAAGATGATAGTGAATTGATTTCAAACCAGGAAATTAAACATGGAATTTACATAGCTAGTACAATAGCAACAACAAAAAATGCATTCATAAGACTACTTAATACTACAAATAGAGATCAAGTAGTCAATACAAATATCTTGGCATATGAATCACTTTCGAACTACGAAGTAGTCAAAACTAATAATGAAACTAGGAAAATTCTGTATTATCTCAACTATCAAAGAACTTTCCTTCACAATTTAAGACACAGCTCTCAAGCTTATGTACCAAATACAGCGTTATATTCGGATTGGAAACAGAACCAATCACTACAAATAATTCCTACAAACAGAAACGGAGATTAAAGGATGATGAACCAGTATATATCAAAAATTATAGAAGCCTACACAGTCAGGTGAACGAGATACAGAAGCAAGTTGGAAAATTGATCACCGACGGAATAGTCGAATCTTCTGTATCTGAATATAATAGCCCATTATTACTTGTCCCCAAAAAATCATCTCCGACTTCAGGTTCAAAGAAATGGCGTTTAGTGATTGACTAAATAAATAAACAAAAAAATTATTGTCCGATAAATTTCCACTCCCTAGAATTGATGACATTTTGGATCAACTAGGGCGAGCAAAATATTTTTCGTGTCTTGACCTTTTGTCAGGATTCCACCAAATTGAACTTTAAAAAAGTTCAAGAGATATAACGTTTCAAGCGATTGCCTTTCGGTTTAAAAATAGCGCCTGACTCATTTCAGAGGATGATGACTATTGCATTCTCTGGATTAGAACCTTCACAAGCATTCCTTTACATGGATGACTTAGTAGTTATAGGTTGTTCCGAAAAACACATGCATAAAAAACTTAACAGATGTTTTTGACAAATGCAGGGAATACAACCTAAAGCTACATCCAAACAAATGTTCATTTTTTATGCATGAAGTGACTTTGCTTGGTCATAAATGCACAGATAAAGGAATACTTCCAGATGACACGAAATATGACGTCATCATAAATTACCCAGTCCCGCACAATGCGGATAGCGCTAGACGTTTTGTAGCCTTTTATTATAGACAATTCAAGCCCAACGTATATGAAGTCATAAACAATGACATTGCATTTAAAAGATATATTATGTTTATTTAAACATGGCAGAAAAATTATTGCAAGATATGATGTTAGCAATTTATATACCAATGGAATCCTAGACTTAGGTTCATTTTGCCAAGGCTTGAAGTGCAAGCAGGTATAAATAAAGTCAGCCAACTCAAAGTGGCAACGTGGGAAAATATCTTTGAAAATGCTTCAATAGATAATTTCAAATTAATGGGCAATAAAATATTAAAAACATTAAGAGTAGTGCTACTCAACCCGGTGACCCTAATAAATATACAAAAAGATAAAGAAGCTATTTTGTCTAACTTCCATGACGATCCCATACAAGGAGGTCATACTGCCATTTCAAAAACTTTAGCAAAAATCAAAAGACATTATTTTTGGAAGAATATGACTCGTGATATCACTGAGTACATACGAAAATGTCAAAAATGCCAGAAAGCTAAAATAACGAAACATAGTAAGACCCCACTAACAATAACAGACACACCCATAAATGTTTTCGACAGAATGATAGTGGACACTATTGAAAATGGAAACGAGTATGCAGTCAACTTGAACAACTGAAGTACGGTCCAATGAAGACGTTCATTACGGACATGGGAACAGAATATAGGAATTCAATTATAGACAATTTGTGTAAATATTTAAATATTAAAAATATTACATCTACAGCACACCACCACCAGACAGTTGGAACAATAGAAAGAAGTCATAGAACTTTTAATGAATACATACGATCATACATATCGGTTGATAAAACTGATTGGGACGTATGGCATCAATATTTTGTCTTTTGTATTTCAACACGAGGGGGTCGTGGCACATACGTGTTGTGCATATGAGCTAGTATTTGGTAAAACAAGTAATTTACCAAAACAATTTAATAGCATAGATAGCGTAGAAACAATATATAAAATAGATGATTATGCTAAAGAAAGCAAATATAGATTAGAAGTAGCATATAAAAGAGCTAGGGTAATGCTAGAAGAGCATAAGAATAAAAATAAGGCACTATATGATCAGAAAGTAAACAATATAGGTATATCAGTAGGAGATAAAGTGTTACTAAGAAATGAAACAGGTCATAAGTTAGATTATAAATATACTGGTCCGTATAAAGTAACGAAAATGGGAGATAGGAATAATGTTATAATAGTTTATGACAAAAACAGAAAACAGACAGTTCATAAAGATAGATTAAAACTTTTTATTTCATAATAACATACATAACATACATATATATAAATATTTTTGATATATGAATATTTTTGATCATTTCAAAAAAAAAAAAAAAAAAAAAAAACACCACAAAAAAAAATAAATAAATAAAATTTCTTAAATTTATAGATAATAAAATTAAAATAACTTCATAAAATTACGTTATTTTTCAAAAGGATGTAGATGTAGTGTATGTACATACGAGTTCTGATTACTCAACTTCAATATTGAACGGCAACACTTTGTTAGCCGAATATGCATGGGCATTGCTTTTGTCACTCAGCGACAGCGTGCCAAGTGCCAGCACACATTGCAAATGCAAACGTAATATGATATGCACTAATTGCATTCATCGCTTAGAGCTGAGTCAGCAGGTTTCCCATAGTGACCGCTAATACACATATGTGCATGCATAACTCACACTCTCTGCCCGTCTTACATTTTGTTACTTTAATTTTATATAAGATATATAAAACGGCTGCTCTGCCGCTGCGCCGACAGCTAGCAAGCCTTTAGCTAAGAGAACCAAATTCATTCAATTAAAGACATTCGTCAAGAACACATACCTATTTTATGACTGGTGAATAATAATGGAACATCATACAACAATACATATAATACCTATAATAAACCACTAAGAAATCAAAAAGAAGAAAAGGGGTCAATCAACCAAATGAATTATCTACGTGAAAAACCTTAAAGAGATAATTATCTAATTAGAATGGGCCCCAGTCAGTTGGGCGCCAAAAAAACGTACAAAGCCTCAATGCAGTTGATGGACAACTAAATATCCATAAAAACGAAACCATAAAGGCTCACCAACCATTGCAATCGGCAAACTATACGTTATTGTGTGAGGCCTATTTCGATGTTAAAACGATTCATCTGCGGGACTCTTAATGCGGCTAGCAAGACCATCGGCTGGGGCGGTTCTTTGATGAAGCTGTATCACCCACTCACACGTCAGCAACTTTCCCTGTGCTGAAGAGAATAGAAGAAAAATAGTCCTAGTGTTGACTGTATATGTGTTTTTACAGTCGCGCTCTATGATTTTACTTTCGGCTCTAGGGAAAAATCGCAAAACAAACCTCCTTATTCACAGTAGATTGGCCAACAAGAAAGGTCAAAAATTTACCTCATTATAAATATCATTATTATTCACTTAAATTAATGTTTTCCACAATCATTCATTTCTTAGAATCTAGTATTTCATCCAGTAGTATCTCAGAGAGCAAAGTTAGCTCAAATTAAAAAAAACACAAAACCATTCTGTAATACATAAGTAAATTTACAATTTCATAAATTATCAACAAAATTAAGTTGTATTAATACTAAAAAAATATAGCTCAAAACTTTAACGCATAATGATTTATATTCAAAGATTAATAAATCAAAATAAAAAAAAACGTGTGATGCGGTATAGAGGGCTGGGGTTAACTTCGACCGCGTCGAAGTTTGTATACCCTTGCAACGTTTTGTGTTACTATTTCCTTACCCAAAACCATCAAAGTGTAAAAACGTTTTATCCAAAAAGTCTAATGTTTGCGAAAGAACGGCCTTTAATCTTAGCATATGATATAACGAACTTTTTGATGAAAGTCACTGTTTTCCACCGATCGTTTCTATGGGAGCTATAAGATATAGTTACCCGATCTTTACCAAATTCGGCACAGTCATTAACAGGTATGTATATTTAATTATCAAATATTTAATTTGAAAGCAATCGCATTAAAAGTAACGAAGTAATTGACAAAAGTCAGTGTTTTCGATCGATCGTTCCTATGGGAGGTATATGATATAGTCACCCGATCTTGACCAAATTTGGCAAAGTTGTTTATAGCTACCACAAACTAACTTATATTAAATTCAATAGACAATAGCTTAAAAAGTAACGAAGTTTTGAGAAAAGTCATTGTTCGTGACTTTGACGTTTCTATGGGAGCTATATAATATAGCGATCCGATCCGGCTGAATCCGAGATATACAACGCCTGCAGTATATACAAGCCTACGTGCAAAATTTCAGCTCTGTAGCTCTTACGGTCTCCGGAGGAGTTCGCGTTGATCCAGACGGACGGACGGACGGACGGACATGGCTATTTGAACTCGCCTCGTCGTGCTGATCAAGAATATATATACTTTATATGGTCTGGTATATACTTTATATTTGTTTGCTCTTTTTTTTTTCACTTGCTTCACTCCCTCTGTTTTTTTCTTTCTTATTACCAATTATTACTTGTACAATAACCTCTCATGCACTTGTTCTAACTTTCGATTATATAATATCACCAAGATTTAGACAAAAAAAAAAAAGAAGGTAATATTTTTCGTTTTCACTCATTTTTAATATTCTTCATCTGACTTAAACATTTTTTCTTTCTAATTTTAATACTTTTTAACTGCTTATACATTTTTCTTTGGGCTGCGAGTTTTTGCTGTTTTTCACTTCTCATCGCTTGCCCTAGCACTTGCCGGTTTAGTAACGAAATTTGACTGATCAGTTGTTCGCAATTGCTTCGTCCCCTTTGGTAAATAACTTCTTCGGTGCTTGCACTATCCAACATGAATATTTTAGAATTATGGCTTTGCATTCGTCTAACAAAAAAAATTATATACATATATAGGATAAATGAGAAAGTCGTTAATGCGTTTTTTTCTCTAGAACTGTATAATTACCTTTTGTTTAATCAAAGCAATACATTTTAATTTCCTTACTTTGGCATTATGAACGAACATACAGAGACTTAGCAAATCTGCGTGCAAAAATTTTATTTGCAAAGTTACCAAATTTTCATATTTCAAAGAAAAGTTAGCACTTACTCAAGAAGTATATCTGGAAATAGAGAACACCCAAATACTTGGTTTCTTTTTATCACCGATTCAAGTCATTGAAGGATGGCTTGTATTTATTCAAATTTAAATTTACTTGTGTTATTTTAACCACAAAAAAATGGAATATTAATTTTTTTTCACTTCCTGCAAAGGACTGTTCCGCTCGGTTGCCAATTTCAAAAGAATTTATCAAGATGGTTCGCCTAGGCTCTAGGCCTCGCTTTGATCGTCGTTTAGACCCGAAGTCAATTGTCAAAGTGACATTATCTTCTGAATACTTCTTGGCCTATCCTAAAATGAATTTGCCGAGAGCACAAGTTATACTGCTTGGCGTTTTTATCTGCTGCTGATGCAATTTGCTGTTTTATTCCTTTTCTCAACAACTGCAATGATCGTCTTTTTTAAGGGGATTAAGTGATTCATCTATAATGAGACCCATGTGTGATCATATCAAAGCCGAAAACTGCATGATATGGAGAACAATTAAAGCTAGCATGATGACCATTCCGCAGAGCACAACTAATTATGGAATATGTTCATCCCACTCTCTATGATCATTATTAAGATAATCTCTAATAGATGCTATGATTGATAGGATTTCCGGAATATCAAACATAAAGAAAATGTGATCCTGAAGAAGCTCCTGTATTAAACGAGATGTCAATTTCTTCAACGGACACAGCCAATGAAATTTGGAAAAGTGTTACAAAACTACTACTACCAACCCAATATGCCCTCGTTTACTGCGTGGATATGGCCCGAGCAGGTCCATGTAAAACCTTTGAAAATGCCGCATTGAAACTGCTGGTTTTCCCAACGGCGGTTTTAAAAATGTAATTCGGGGCTTTGGTAGACTTGCAAATATCACAGTTACTTACATAATCTCTCACTTGTGACACCATGGCCAATAAAAAAATCTCTCCTTATTAATTCTAGGGTATTAGCCATTCCTCCATGTGCTGATAATACCATTATGAGCACTGGATATGAAACTAGATGGAATCCACAGTTTCCATCTCGATTCTTGATTTTCTAAATTTCCATCATCATGTTCAGTTCGTATATAGACAAAACCATCTTCTACTCGTATATCTGGATACTCTCCCATTTAAATCAACACCAGGATAAACTTCTTCTAGTGCACTTATTTAATCTGAAAACAATCTCGAAAGCGCATCAGGTACGATATTGATCCGACCTCTTCTATGGCTTAACGAGAACTTGTAACTTCGCAATTTCATGGCCCATCTAGCCAACCGTCCCGTCAAATTAGGTTGCTTCATTAGCCACAAAAGGCTCGCATGATCAGTAATTAATTCAAACTCCTGCATTTTGTGACACAAAATTTGCTCTTTGCCACATTTAAAGTCACGTTCGCCATTCGAAACTGCTCAGCTAGGTTGGCTAACACAATAAGATGTTCCTCAAAGCTTTCTGATACTACACATAAATCATCTAAGTATCCAAATGTACAATATTTTAATTCCGGGCGTATTATTTCATCCATTAGTCTACACATTGATTGCGCGGCATTACACAAACCAAATGGCATAACCACAAAATGATACAAAGGACGACCGGCTACTGTAAATGCTGTGATTGCTTTTGATTCGTCTCTCAAACCTTTTTTGCCAAAAAGCAAAATCTTGCGAAAATTCCGTTGATACTGGGCAGTGGGTATGAGTCTTTCTTGGTAACCTCGTTAATACGTCTTGTATCTAAGCATAAACGAACTTTTCCGGACTTAATCACCAAACGCTTTGGCAAACTCCAAGGATTATTTGACTTCTCAATAACTCCTAGCTCTAACATTCTATCGATCTCTTGAAAAATAACTTATTCTACTGCCGGTGAAACTGGATAAAATCGCTGTTTCATCGGGGTGGCATTGCCTTCCTCTATATCATGTTGCAGCAGCTTTGTTCTGCCGAGGCCTTGCCTTACAAAGTCTGGAAACGCACAAACCTTTTTCTTCTTCTGCTGTCAGCGGCAACTTTACCTCCCCGCCCTTCTCTGGTGATCTAGGCACGTTGCTATTTGAATTTAAAAGCTTTCCTAAAATCTGTTCCTAATACTACCCTATGCTTAATCGAAGGGATTATAAAAAAATTAATGTCTTTCATCTGATCTCTATATTTTACGTTCAGTTGTATGGACCCAATAACTGTTTGTGGCTGTCCATCAGCCGTTTTTACTGAAGAACTAATTTTGTGAAATTTTGAATTGTTCGACCAGTCTAATTTCGCCAAGTCTGCTCCAATGCAACTAATATTTGCCCCTGTGTCTAATAAGCCTAATTCTAAAAATTGTAAAAATGAAATTGAAGCATAAAATCGGCCATCTACGGCTTCATTAATTACTAAACAAATTAACCTTCTTTTGGTATTTCGTACAGCTTTCCAATAGTTACGCATACGCAAGGTTGAGCGTTTTGGTGCTCTCTTGACGCATGCAACATTACTATCATCAGAAAATATTCTTTAGCGGGCTTTCATAAATTCTTTTAAACGTATGTGATATGGTTTAATTGGATGTAACTTAATATTCTTTCTATTTTTTGTAAATCTAAAAAGTTTTCTTGCTTTTCTTATTCAGTGTAATTGGGTTTAATCTTTTGTGAGCAACAGTTACTAAGGGTCCGTCCGCTTGTTGCCATACGGTGGTCCCTTCCAATAGTTTTCCGTCCGATTTGAATATTTAATGCAGTGCGGCTTGTATAACAAAAGATAATCCGATCTTGTAGGCACATGTCCCAGCGATATCCTTCGACGTCACAATTCCAACAAACTAAAGAATTCGCCACTCGCTAAACTGTATCTACCTCTTTCACCAACACTGTAGTACTGCAGCTACGGATTTGTAAACGGGTTTAGAAAAATTTGCACTCTTGATCGGACGCTTAATTAGTGTCTCTCCCAATAGATTTTCTCTTCTTTGTACTAACTGTCGTAGATGTGACAGCGAAACAACTGATATATATAACAATGCTTCACTCACTTCC
>JAECWI010000429.1:0-53704 GCA_018150345.1 Drosophila equinoxialis | reverse complement strand
CAGTATCAGGTTCGTTCGTTTCAAATCTTATTTTGTACATACTTTGTTAAGTTGATCCATCGTATTCGTAACTCGCAATTAATTTTAAACTTGGGACGATTTCTAAGTTAGCAAATAATTCCTGCTGTAACAATACGATGCGGCTAGCAGTGTGATTTAACAAATCTTGCAAGGTAACTTTTGCCATAGTTTCTGTAACTGTTATACCCGTAAGTCTCAATTGCAATTAAGCTTCCTGGACATTTCGGTAGCTTGGATATATGTCACAATTATGCTGTTTGCTTATTTGACGAATTTCATTGTATAATCGTTTGCTTATCGGGTTTTCTAGCAAGAATTCCAAAGATTCATTTATTGTTAAAGGTATTGGTTCCGCAATACCGAATTTTCTTTTAGCTTCAGTAGCATCACATTCGGAATTAATATAATTTTTTAAGCACAAATGCAGTGTCACTTTCATTTGATTTTCTGCCACTGTAGCAGCATAAATCAAAAGTTTGCTGTCGTTCTTATTGTTCATTGCAACATCGGCAGCTAGTTTTCTTTTAAGACGGGGCCCAGCTTCATCATAATTTAGCTTTGGTCTACCCAATTGAAGACTGTCCGTATCTTCTTTATTGTCCAATCCAATTTTAAAGCTCATTGATAGCCACTGTGAATGTTTTATTCGGAATATGCGCATATTTCTGCTGCACTTTTGTAAATTCGAAGTAATGTATATTTCAAAGCTTTTACCTTTCTTTTTAATTTCACTAATGCTTTCATTGGTTAGCGAACATTCCGTCAAATGGCCAAATATGCAGTTTGCAAGAACGGCAGAGTTGCGGCCGCTGTCGATCCATACCTCCAGCAGCGTTGAATGACAGAACTCAATGTGATCTACAAGTTCAAAATACCGCCAAAGCCGCAAACAAGATTATTACTAACTTTTTATACACACTCTCTACTTTGTTTTCACATACATTACATATCGCAGAAACACGCAGAAGGTTAGTTTTTACTCCACACAAGACGAACACATATGTTTAGTTTTCTGTGTTTTTGGACAATACAAAACAGTACACATATATAAAATATAATAAATTTGAACACCAGATTGTTTTGTTTTATCCATTCTACATACCTTGGCCTCCAAAATCCATTTTTTACAGTATCTTATTTTTCTTTTGAGCCAAGCGCTCAAAGTGAATAAAAATTTTCCGGCAATTTTGTCGCAGGCATCAGCTGACTAATCACCTGACTTTGAAGCTTGATCAAAATGACAGGGTTGCATGTTTGGTAAAATCGATCATCGATTTTTCCTATTTAAAGACTCTAGTTTGAATATACATAATTATAATTATTATTTGCTTCCACAAAATTTTCGACTTTATGCCACTTATTTGGCAATTCAGCCCAGTGTGCACGGGCCAGATTCAGGTGAGGCCAACACGCACCTTCAGAACTGCATCGGCATGTAGAAGTACCTGGATAAATTATCATTTTATTGCGCTACAAGAAAAAAACCCAACATGTAGCTCTTATACTGTATATCTACAGTAGAAGCCCGAAAACTAGAACTAATGATCTGTCTAAATGCATAAATAAAGAAAATGTTGCAATATGTAATTAAATTTTATTTTTTCAAATCAAATTTTAATAAATTATTTCTGATTTTTACAAAGATATATAAAATTTATCATAAACTATAGTTATTCATTTGAAAAATATTATTTTAAAGCAAAAAATAAGATGAAATGTGCTCTAATGAAAAAAAAAAAGACACAAGTATTAAATATAAAATAAGAGTTAATGTTGTGTTTTTGATATAAGACTTTTTGTCCAATACCTTGTTTCTTTATTGGTATTTTAAACACGTTTTTAAAAATATATTAAAAATATTTATTTATTGGTATTTTAAAAACTATTTTGTGAAAAAATAATGGCATTTGACCATTATTATTTTGCAACACATCTGAATAGGGTTGCTTTAAATATTTTCTGACGGAAACCCTATGTATTCAAAACTTGTTTGTTTATTTTTATTGCTATTCTTAGCTAATTTGATTTTTCAGAGAAATTGGAGAGGCCCTGTTAATTTTGATAATCCTTCTCAAGTTATATTTTGCTTATTTGCCATGGATACTTAAGTGCGATATTTTTGGATAGAGCTTAAGGACAAAATAAATTCTGTAATGTTAGCTTATTAAAAGCAGGGTGTCTTTTAAAGAAAAAGATTAATTTTTGAATACTTTAAGGACAGTGTTGGTAAATATACAGCTTGGTAATAATTAATTTTTTTTTTTTTTTTTTTTAAATGAAACTTAAATTTTTTATGAAGTGCCGCCTAATATTAAATAATTTATTAAATGCATCGCTAGTAAATTGGGACTATCAGTCCTTAATATGGTTCGGGCGCCCGGGGCGGAACACATTTATGCCGCCCTCTTATCTAGGTACTCCAATTTTAAGGTGTATTTTATTACATATGTTTACATATATAGATTCTAAACAATTTTTTGAGAGGAACAGAATTTATTTTTGAATATAAAATGCAAATCAACAACATGTATGTAATATAAATGTTTTTATTGAAGGACAATGGAGTAACTGTTATAATTTATAACTAATAATGTTTCTATTTATAAATTTATGCGTCTAGTTTTTTTTAAGGCAAAGTCTTTAATGGCAGCATCAATGTCAAGAGCATCACACACCTCTTGTTCAATAGACAAGATGGCCAAATTATTGAGTCGTAAAGTGCTCATTGTTGATCTTAAATAATTTTTTGTTAGTTTTAATTTTGAAAAACTTCTTTCACAGCTTGCATTGCTTATGGCAATAGTAAAAAAAATTCACAGTAGTATTAAAATGTTCGGCAGAGAATCATCCATCTTGGATTTCACAATAAATTTAAACAATTCAAGTGAGTCTGCCTTAGAAAGATATTCTTTGTTGCCTGTAGCAATAACAAAAGACCGCAGTCGAAGTCGTTCCGCTTGGAAATCCTGCTCGTCAATTTCGAGAAATCCGTAGTCGATATTATATGCATTGTTGTCTAGATCTAATAACAAAGCCGGCGTAAGACAGGCAAATTTATCCTTCAAACTCTTCAAACTACATTGAATATAAATATTTAATACTTACTTAGTCAAAATAGCGAAAAAATTAAACTTAAACAAATTTGTTCAATAATTTCACGACAAAGCACGAACTTATTAGCACAAAACCAAAGTTTGGAAAGCGAAATAATGCATTAGTCCGCGTGGCCCAACAAAATCGCAAACTTACACAGATTAGAGCCGAGCAGTTGCCGAATTCATATCTGCGAGAGTAAAAATAATATCAGCTTCTCTTTTGCTCCTATGGTCGTCGTACATTATTGACAGATTCTCTTGAGTTTTACACATACATACGTATGTACATCTGTGATTTTTTTGGCTCTCTTTATGCCTATGCTGTTAGCAGGGCTGCCAAAAAGAGATTACAAAAAATTGTCAATTGATGTATGTATGTGTCAATCTTAACAATGCACTGTTAACACTGCACTGCAACACTGCAGTGTTGAATTGCAAAATTCAAAAATTCTGTGCAAAATTCTATGAATCTATGAATTTTTAGTTGCAATAAGAATAAAAAGGTTTAAATATTAACAAAATATTTGTATTATTTTCTCTGAAATTTTGACGCCCCTTAAACGTGCCGCCCGGGGCGCAGCAATTACACTCGGCAGAAAAACTATGCATACAAGCTCTATGTGAAACTTTGTTTCTAAAAAAAATTATACTTCTAATTAAGATATTGACGAATTTATTTTTTTTAATGATAAACGCATTATTTATGAATAAGTTGGGCAAATTTTTTTTTCAAAACCCATTATAGTTTATTTTTTATAATTAAAAAACTAAAAAACAACGAAATTCAATGCAGAAAAAGTATGCGTACAAACTAAGAAGCCACTGTTTTTATGCTTTGTATTGAACTTTAATTACCGTTTAATAACAAATAACTGTACTTAAAGGCTTAATACATTTCAAATGGCTTTTGTTTTGACAAATTTTTTTCATTCTCTTGAAAATTTCGCAATGGGCAATAAGTCTAAAGAAATTGATCCCGATTTGAAAAATCTCATCCTTAAACTGCGGGATGAGGGGAAAACTCTACGGGAAATTGGCAGTATTGTTGGCAGAACACACTCTTCTGTCCAGAGAGTATTGCAAAACTTTAATTTGATCGGTTCTGTCAAGTCCCAGCCCCGTACTGGAAGGCCATCATTGCTGACCGAACGAGAGAAGAGAGACATTTTAAAAACTGTGCGTTTAAATCCTGGCATATCAGCTCCAAAGATTGGTCAGGACATAAGGGAGAAGTTTGGCAAAGATCTCCATGTCGATACAATCCGAAAAATATTGAAAAAGGAGGGGTTACATGCTCGAGCTGCACGAAAGAAGCCTCTCATATCTGAGGCTAACAAAAATAAAAGGACGCAAACTTGTATGGCGTAAACCCGGCACAGCCCTTGATGTGCAAAATCTTGCTCCACCGGTTAAGCACGGTGGTGGCGGTGTGATGGTATGGGGGTGTATGGCAGCAAATGGGGTGGGCAACCTGGTCTTTATCGAGTCAACAATGGACCATAAGGCTTATATGGATATTTTAAAAGCCAATTTGCACGAAAGTGCCGAAAAATTGGGCCTGGGTGAAGACTTTTGGTTCCAACAAGATAATGACCCCAAACATACAGCCCATAACGTGAAGCTTTGGTTGCTGTATAACACCAAAAACCAGCTGCACTCGCCACCCCAGTCGCCAGATCTTAACCCCATTGAACATCTTTGGGATGTTCTGGAGCGTAGGATTCGCCTACGAACTATTACATCCAAGGAGATGTTGAAAAATGTAATAATGGAGGAGTGGCATCAAATTTCGCCAGATGTAACCAAAAAATTGGTAATGTCAATGCCAAAACGATTGGCAGAGACCATAAAAAAGGAAAGGTTATCCAACCTCTTATTAATTTTTCTTTGTTTTCTTCGAAAAAGTGCCTTTTTTGTTAGTTTCTTTAGTTTGTACGCATACTTTTTCTGCATTGAATTTCGTTGTTTTTTAGTTTTTTAATTATAAAAAATAAACTATAATGGGTTTTGAAAAAAAATTTGCAATACTCTCTGGACAGAAGAGTGTGTTCTGCCAACAATACTGCCAATTTCCCGTAGAGTTTTCCCCTCATCCCGCAGTTTAAGGATGAGATTTTTCAAATCGGGATCAATTTCTTTAGACTTATTGCCCATTGCGAAATTTTCAAGAGAATGAAAAAATTTGTCAAAACAAAAGCCATTTGAAATGTATTAAGGCTTTAAGTACAGTTATTTGTTATTAAACGGTAATTAAAGTTCAATACAAAGCATAAAAACAGTGGCTTCTTAGTTTGTACGCATACTTTTTCTGCATTGAATTTCGTTGTTTTTTAGTTTTTATACCATACACCCATAGGGTGAAATGGTATATTAAAGTCGCCAAAATGTATGTAACAGGCAGAAGGAAGCTTCTCCGACCCCATAAAGTATATATATTCTTGATCAGTATCAACAGCCGAGTCGATCTAGCCATGTCCGTCTGTCCGTCCGTCTGTCCGTCTGTCCGTCCGTCCGTCCGTCCGTCTGTCCGTAGAACACCTAGATCTCGGAGACTATAAAAGCTAGAGCCACCAAATTTGGAATGTAGGCTCGTGTAGTATGTAGAGTGATCAAGTTTGTTTCAAATTTTTGCCACGCCCCTTTCCGCCCACGCAATTCAAAAAAACGTTTATCTCAAAAACTATTGCGCTAGAGACACCAAATTTGGTATGTATATTTGCATAGTAAATGCGCACATTTGTATGTATAAAGTTTTTGCCACGCCCCTTTCCGCCCCCGCAATTTAAAACATAAACTCGATTATCTCCCGTAATTTTCACCTTGTGCAATCAAATTTGGCACACTTAAATTTGATACTAATACCGACAAAATACCAAATTTGATGAAAATCGACAAAAATAGCTGAGTTATGCATATAAACGTTTTTGCATAAGGCCTTGATGGCCGTTGGCGGGTGGGGCGCTAGGGTGCTTACATGCAAAGTGCGCGAGATACTGAGATATGCTTGTAACAAGCATGGAACAGAATTGTGAAAATAGCCAAATGCATTAGTTATTACAAATATGAAATATTTGTTTTACTGGTGTATGGTACACCCAAGTCGGCGAGACGACTTACTTACTTCATTTAATTATAAAAAATAAACTATAATGGGTTTTGAAAAAAAAATTTGCCCAACTTATTCTAAATAATGCGTTTATCATTAAAAAAAATAATTTCGTCAATATCTTAATTAGAAGTATAATTTTTTTAGAAACAAAGTTTCACATAGAGCTTGAACGCATAGTTTTTCTGCCGAGTGTATACAATTATACATTTTGTCCATGTTTTTCTACTTTTTTTCTTTTTAGACCTTCCATATCAATTGCTATTTTGGGCTAATAAAACCACAGCAAGCTCCAAGTCAACCAAAAAAAGGAGAAAGGAAGAAGCCTTCAATTAGGCGCAAGTTGCGCGCAGCTGCGGCAGCAAAAAGAGAAGAAGTGAAGAAGCCAGCTTCTCCAGAAGGGACTCGCGAGGCACCGCCAAAAAATAAGAAGCCTTGTGGCCAGGCCGAATCTTCGTCTGGAAGTCGCCAGCCACCAGCCACCATTGAAGTTTCATCTTAACAAATAAATGAAATAAAAAAAAAAAAAAAGTGCGTCTAACGGTTAGACACGATAGAAGTGAAACCTTCCGTAAAACAAACAGAGAGAATGAGACGAAAGCAGCATTAGGAGCGGGATAATTATAGGTTCATTATAATATTGCTATAAAGGTCATATTTTATTTTCTTCATTTTATTATTATTCATCCTCAATGTTTTCAATTTCAACAAATGATACGAGTGGCTTATGATAGCTAAAATATGATACAAATGCTTTGGTTTCGATGTTGTCAACATATCTTTGAAATCGCCATTTAAAATCATTGGAACTTCATCGTAATCTTTTCTAAGTATCCGCGATACTTCTGGTGTATACTTTATTAAATTTTCATGAATGAATTCCGTGATGCTATTTATTGATTGATTCGGTGAAATATAAATTGCCACAATTAAAACTGTTTTTCCATTGCTCAATCTGGTTTCGCATGCACATATTTCTCCCACTTTAGAGAGCTGAACAGACAGTGATTCTAGTTGCTTTGCATTCATATCTATCTGTGGAGTTACAATACGAGCACCGTCATTTTGATTGTGGTATATTGCAACACCGCCTGCTCTCGTTTGTGGTCTTTTAAATTTTTTTCTGTCGATATTCACGACACTTTTCTGCATTATTTTTTGGCATAATTGCGGTAAATATTTAAAAATGAAAATATTTACGAATATAAAAATACGGACGCAATACAGCACACGCGGTTGCTATTATGAGCGTCGCGACGCGTGTATTACACAGACGTACTAACATACACACAAACATTCGTAGGACGCTTGGTCTAAGCAAGTATTAGGTAGTGTAGTATAGCTATACATAATGCCTTCTCGCTCACCGTAGCTCCGGAGAAAAAATAATAATAAAAATAAAAATAATAAATAAACCAAATAATTCGTATATATACGTATGTAAGAATATAAATATGTTTGAAAAATAAAAAAAAAATATATTGTAAACACCTATTTATTGAGTTAAAAAGATAAGGATTAGTTTAGAGTCTTCAGATTCTATTTTTAGTTCTCCGCGAGTGCGACTGGTTCGTTGCATTGCCGGAAGAGAAGAGAGCCGCTGTCTCGTCGCCTATCGATGACTTATCGCTAACCATCGATACTTATTACTAACAACGATACTTATTACTAACAATCGATACTTATTACTAACAATCGATACTTATTACTAACAATCGATATTACAATACTGGTTTCGACATATGCGTGAGTATTTAAAAGACTTGCAAATAATTGGGATCTTACAACTCGGCCGTCCTGACGAGGAATCGACCTCGATTCCAATTGCTAACAACAAGGGGGGTAAATAAGAAACTTAAGTGGCTGGTGTCGCCTTTGTTTGGCTATCAGAAGTGCAATCTGGATCAGGGGCAGCCCATAACTTTAATTCGGAGGCTTCTAGGACTCCGTCATATGGTAGTTGGGTGATTTGGGAGCCTTCTACATCCCGGATAACATATCGGTCATTCGGAAGTTTTTTATGAACCACATACGGACCACGATACCGTTTGATAAGTTTTTTGTTTGCACCTGCCGAAGTATCCACATTCTTAATAACTACGAAATCCCCCTCCTCAAAACTAACGGCAGGGAGGTGACGCTCCGAATAGTACTCAGCATTATATTCTTGGGACTTGACAATGTTACGGAAGGCTATTCTCCGGACGTCTACCTCTGAGGCATCGACCTCCTCCTGTCCTCTCGCCCATTCGTTCTGTTAGTTCATCTACTACCACGCCTCGTTGTTCAACTCTGAATAGGAGTACGGAAGTGGCAAATTTTGTTGTGGAGTGGACGGGGTTATTCAATGCGAACTCTATGTTCGGCAGTTGTTGGACCCAATCTGCGTGGTTCACGGGTTCCGTCAGTTTACCCAACATGGGGCCCAAAACACGGTTAACCCGCTCGACTTGGCCGTTAGCCCGGGGTGAGGCAGTGGCATTCAGCACAAGAATTATATTATTGGCCTTCAGGAATTCTTCAAATTCAGAGGAAGTAAAGCTGGTACCTCGATCGCTGATAATTCGGCGGGGTCTACTGTAATTTGCGAAATACTGAGTTTCTAACGTCTGACATACTTCACGTGAATTAGTAGTGACGGCAGGGTACAGCTTCACAAATTTGGTGAAAGCGTCAATGACAACCAGAAGATATTTTTTCTTAGAGCGTATGGACGGAAGGGGCGCCAGATGGTCAATATGAATGGTATCAAACGGAAGGGGCACTTTCGGAATACTATGTAGCGTGACACGGTTGTCCGAAGCGGACGCTGAGTAGTAGATACACTTGAGGCAATTTCTAATGTAATTGTTAACATAAGACTTCATACACGGGAACCAGTAATGCTTCTTGATCTGTGTGCAACATTTCTCCGTGGCCATATGGCCAAGCTTCTCGTGCACTACTCGTATGACATGATTTATCATTTCGGAAGGGACATAAAGTTGGGGTACACTCGTCGAGGAAAGGCGGTACACTACTCCGTCTCGCAGTTCGAAATTCGCTATCTCATATTTCTCTAACTCATCTCGGAGTTTGACAATCTCAGGGTCCCGGTTCTGGGTTAACTGCAGTTGGAAGTCGAGGTTTATATCGTCAACGTATGCGGCAGTTTCTATTCTGCTTAGAGCATCAGCATGGGGCATACCAACCCCCGAGCGGTGTACAATCGTGTAGTTATAGTTTTCCAACAGCAGGGCCCAGCGAGCAATTTTGGCGGAATGTCCACCATTTCTCAGTGTCAGCGCAAGGGGAATTACAATCGGTCACGATTTTGAACGGGATGAACTTAAGGTATGTCTCAAAACGTTTTAAGGAATACACGATAGCTAACGTCTCTAGCTCATAACTGTGTAGTTTCGATTCAGCGGCGGAGGCCATCTTAGAGAAGTAGGACACTGGGTGTAATTTACCGTCTGTTTGTTTCTGGAGGAGCACTGCTCCGAAACCAATTGAACTAGCATCGCAGTGTAACTCTGTTTCAGACTTCGGGTTGTAAATAGATAACACGGGGGATTCGATCAACTTCAACTTCAGTGTTCGGAAAGCTTCAAGGCATTCCTCGGAGAAGACATAAGGGGTATCTTTTCTTAACAATCGGGACAGCGGACACGCAATCTTAGCGAAACCTGATACAAATCGGCGGAAGTATGAGAATAGGCCTAAGCAACGCTCTAATTCCTTGCTATTCCTTGGAATGGGCAAATCCCGTATCGCCTGAATATGAGCTGGTTTAGGCGCGATACCGGCGGAATTGGCTAAGTAGCCCAAGTACTCTAGTTCCCTATACGCAAAACGGCATTTAGTCAGCTTCAGGCATAGCCCGTTCACTCTTAACACATACAATATTTCCTTCAGAATCTCAAGGTGGGTTTCAAAGTCATGCGCCGCGACTAGAATATCGTCCATACATATCACCAGTTGACCTCGGTTTATAAATTCCTTAAGGACAAAATAAACAAATCTAGCGAACACGGAAGGGCCATTACAAAGTCCGAAGGGCATGCGTACATATTCAAACTGGCCATCAGGGGTTACAAAGGCAGTATATTTGATCGAGTCTGGGTGCATTTTCACATGGTGGAAACCGTTCTTCAAGTCCAAGATAGTGAAGAATGATTTGCCACCCAGATGTTCAATGCAATCATCTAACAGAGGAATCGGAAAATGATCTCGAACTGTAATTTTGTTTAACGGCCGGTAATCTACACATTTCCTCATTGTGTTGTCCTTTTTCCGGACAGGGACAATAGCGGCAGCGTAAGGAGAACTACTGTGGCGAATAATACCAGCTTTCAAGAGATCGTCGCAAATCTCACGCACCTCGATGCGTTCATGGTGCGACAGACGGCGGGGGCGGCAGAAAATCGGATTTTGGCTAGTCAATTCTATTTTCATCTCATAGTTCATGGGCTTGATTAAATCTGGATCAACTTGTACATACGACGTGGAAATAATAGACTTAAGGGCTGCGGTTTGCTCTTCCCGTAACGTGGGCTCAATGGCATTTGTCGCCATAATATAAGTGCATCATTCAGTGATTCCGAAGGTACAGCAGAAGTTTCTAGAAGGGGAGAATCAGACAACAATTCGGCAGATACAATCTCATTCCTGTCGTGCGGTAGTACCGCTAGATCTTTCCTCAATATATTAAAAGACTTCAGAACAGCAGTAAGCTTTGGATTTATACATTCAGTCGGTTTATTCATGAGTATCAACGATTCTTTTTCATATTTCAGTTCTTTCAGTTTACATAGTCTAATATTAATTTTATACAGAAGATCTCTACCTATAATCATCGGCAGTTCGGTTGCTTGGTTCGTCAGGACTTCAAACGTATGTATTGTCTGTGTGTTGCAGAGGCGAACTCTACACTGGACTTGGCCTAAGGACCGAAGTTGGCTGTTTCCTAAACCACGGCAGTTCAATGTACGGGGGGTAAGACGGCAGTTGGAGGGGGCTTCAGATTGACGGATAAAACTCTTTGGACTGCCCGAATCAAGGAGAGAAAACATATCTATAAATTTCCTATCTTGCACTTCATCACAAACAAAAGCAACACTCACCAGTTGTAAATGGTCTAGTCGATCTCCTGCTTCATCAGCTGCGGCGGCAGCAGTGATATTGGTGGCATTTCCAATTCGAGACGGGCAGTTTTTGTAGATGTGGCCCACTATGCCACACTTGAAACATGAATTCGGAGGTCTCATTGGTTTCGGGCATTGACTCCTGTAATGCCCCCATCCTGAGCAGTTGAAGCATTTGGTCTCACTCGTGACGGTGCCTGACGATTTGTTTCCAGGCGCCCCGGCAGTTGTTGTTGTCTGCGCCTTCACGCTATTGCTTTGTCTGGAGGCAGCGGCCTGCATACGGAGGCGCTCGTAGCGTTCCAGTAGGGGCTTCAGTTCAGCCATCGTCCGAGCTGAGTACAGCATGCCGACTCGAGTAGAGTTGTCCCGCAATCCATAAATGATCAGGTCGACCAGCTCGTTCTCCGGAATCGGAGCATTCATGGCAATCTCCTGCATCTCGATTGCGAATCTTAAACATCCCTCGCCTGCCTTGATGCGCCGGCCCCGCAGAGCGTGGTACACTTCCTCGATGCTACACGAGCGTCCAAATTCTCGCAAGAGGATTGCCTTCAATTCTTCGTAGCTGTGCACCGATACCGTGCGCAGCAGCACCGCCGCCGTACCTTCCAGCATACGACGGCATGCGACCAAACGTAGGCGGTCGTTTAACTGCAGAATTTCAAATGCGTCTTCCAGATCGTTCAGCCATTTCTTCACATCGTATGCGTTATCCGCTGAAAATCGAGCCACCATGCTCTCAATGACACTCACGTCACTGACTTGCTGCCTCGGTGCTTGGGATTCGTCTATCCCCTGCTGCAGTTTGAGCATTTGATGCTGTAGCTGTAGCAACTCATGTTGTTTCCGCAGCGTCACCAGTTGCTCATCCAGGCTGGGGGGAGGCAGAAGTGGCCGAAGTGATGGCGGCCGCGTCAGTCGATACGGAGGGCACTAAAGCGGGCATCTCTTCCCATGGGTCCGCGTTGGGACCAGTGACGGGGCGAGCGAGGCCGCAGCCCGCATGGCAGACATATAGGCGGCAGGACCAGCATCCGCAGGTACAGCGGATGTGGCAGCGGCGGCAGGTACAGCAGTGGCAGCGGGTGCAAAGGCGGCAGCGGTGGTGGGTACAGCAGTGGCAGCGGGTGCAGAGGCGGCAGCGGGTGCAGAGGCGGCAGCAGGTGCAGCGGCGGCAGTCTGCAGAGGTGGCCTGTAAGCGGCGGACACCGCTGCGGTGGGTACAGCAGGGGCGGGTGCGGCGGCAGCGGTTACAGAGGGGCCAATATAGCCGCAGCGTGGCCGGCAGGGGCGAGTATGGCGACAGTTGGCACAGCAGGGGCGAGTATAGCAGCAGTTGGCCCCGCAGGGGCAAGTATAACAGCGGTTGGCCCAGCAGGGGCGAGTGTGGCAGCAGTTGGCCCAGCAGGGGCGGATGTGTCAGCAGTGGGCCCGGCAGGGGCGGATGTGGCAGCAGTTGGCCCAGCAGGGGCGAATGTGTCAGCAGTTGGCCCAGCAGGGGCAGATATGTCAGCAGCGACGGGCCCAGCAGGGGCGAGTATAGCAGCAGTTGGCCCAGCAGGGGCGGCTGCGGCAGCGGTTGGCCCAGCAGGGGCGGATGTGTCAGCAGTGGGCCCGGCAGGGGCGGATGTGGCAGCAGTTGGCCCAGTAGGGGCGGATGTGTCAGCAGTTGGCCCGGCAGGGGCGAGTATATCAGCGGTTGGCCCAGCAGGGGCGAGTGTGGCAGCAGTTGGCCCAGCAGGGGCCAGTATATCAGCAGTTGGCCCAGCCGTAGCGAGTATAACAGCGGCGGGCCCGGCAGGGGCGGATGTGGCCGCAGTCGGCACAGCAGCTTTCGGTACTGCAGCAGCGGCGGCTCCAGTGGCAGCCGGTACCGCAGCGGCAGTCACAGCAGTGGGTATACCAGCAGCGGTGGGCGTGGAGGCGGCCGTCCTCGATGTGGAACGTGTGGCCTGCCGTGTCCCGAAATATGTAGGCTTTCTGGTGGTCATCACACTTCTGAGTTGTAAACACCTATTTATTGAGTTAAAAAGATAAGGATTAGTTTAGAGTCTTCAGATTCTATTTTTAGTTCTCCGCGAGTGCGACTGGTTCGTTGCATTGCCGGAAGAGAAGAGAGCCGCTGTCTCGTCGCCTATCGATGACTTATCGCTAACCATCGATACTTATTACTAACAATCGATACTTATTACTAACAATCGATACTTATCACTAACAATCGATATTACAATACTGGTTTCGACATATGCGTGAGTATTTAAAAGACTTGCAAATAATTGGGATCTTACAATATATATATGTACATATGTATACAAAAGCGTACTTACATATGTATACATATGTATATGCATGCACACTTGCCGGCCGAAAATGTACATACAGACATATACATATGTGTGTACGCATGCGTTCAAATTAAATTCTGCCGGCGTCGACAAGCAAAGACCAGCCGACGGTGCCCGAATTATCCAATATCGTCGCCGAAACACTTCGGCTACCGAAAAGAATTGAGCAAACACAAATAAGGAACGCTATATAACTCTGTTCTATCTCATTCTCTCGCAGGCTATAAGATCTATATGTATGTCTCTTTTTAGTGTCGCTTTTTCGTTTCATCGAGTCTCAAATCACTCCCAACGATTCTAAAGAAGTTTTCACTTCAAAAATTAACAAAAATTTAATTGTTATGTTTTTAATGTTTGTATCTAATAATGTACTACTGAATAGTCGTTGGTCCCGGCCGCCTGTAAGCGTAAACGAGATTTTTCCTTGCCATAATTTGGATAATTTGATTCGCCATTTTCTGTTCGATGTTAAGGACCAAAAATTATAGATTCTATCGCAATTGGTAAATTAAATTGTTTCCTTCATAATTAAATGTTTAATTAAAGGAAGCAGCAAGAGAGGCGACAACAGTGTCTACTGAAGATCAGCCAGTAGGAACTGAGGAACAGCTCTAAAAGTTCAAAGTCTGCCAAATTTCAGCATGACAATTACAACAAATTAACGAAAGGAAACTTGTGATCCTATTTAAACTTATATATGTACATATATGTATATTTTTGCTGGGACTTCTTTGTTTTCTAAAAGTAACAATTTCTTTGGCTACGATGATCATATTTTTCATTTATTTACGACATTAAAGAAAATTTATATATTTTAGCGAGGATGCATGCATATACATACATGTAGGAAATGAAGTGTCATGCGGGCATAATCATGGCAATCGTGAAGTAGGTAGTAAGCGAGACAGAACGACACGCAGCGGTTGTACCTATCTGGTCGACTCACTCATCGGCAAATAAGGCAGAAGGGTTGATTCAAAAAGCACTCGCAATCGTACTCTCGCCTTATTGCATTCTCCAATAAGGTCATTTAAAAAAAAATTGTGGCGTGTAAAGTTCAGTTTATAGTCAACATTTTTTATCAAAAAACACAATTTTTATAAAACCAAGTGAATCAAAAATGAGTAATTCAACTTACAAGTAAGTTTTAAATACAACGATTTACAATATAAATTTTATATGTATTTTATTGATTGACAGTCTTTCTTATATTTTTGGTTATTTTATATGTGTATGTACATATATGTATAAATATTTCTTTAATATATACATACATACATATTTAAAATGGCATATAATTTATTACAATTGTTGATTAATTGTCTATTAGGCTCTAAAGTTGGAAATAATAGAATAAATAAGTTTTGTTAGTTGTTTAATTTTTTTCACCAGCCATTAGAGGTGCCATTTCCCTCGCCATATTCTACCCCAAATTAATATGTACATATATTATTCGTCCATCACTAGCACATGTATGTCCTTACTTACTCCCAAAATTTGTATGTTATTATCAAAATTTGTATTATTTTTTATATTATAAATTTGTCTAGTTTCTTTGTTTTTTTGTGAATTTGTTCTTTTACATGGCATTAAGCAGAAATTGATTTTTTCAGATTTTGATAGTTTTGTTTTTTGGTTATTATAAACAAATGCCTTTTTGTAAATTTTTCTTATTTCTTCTTATTTTATATGGTAGTGATTACATAAATGTCCTTTTTTAAATTTCATTAGGTTAGTTAATTTGTTGTTATGTATTTTTTCATATTTCGCTAGTTTCTTTACTTGTGATGGGGCATATAAAAATTGCTTTTTTTTAACTTTTGTTTAATTTTTATTTTCTTGCAAAAAGGGTATATTAATTTTGGTCAGAAGTGTGCAACGCATAGAAGGAAGCATCTCCGACCATATAAAGCTATATATAGTCATATATCCGACTCCAATACCCAATAACATATAAATATTTCGGCCCCTAAAAATCATAACGTAAACAATTGTCCCCCTCAAAACCAAAGCGTATGAACGCTAATCCATAAAAATTAACATAAACAATCGAACACTTGAAGTAATAATTGTCCCCCTCAAAACCAAAGCGTATGAACGCTAATCCATAAAAACTAACATAAACAATTGAACACTTGAAATAATAATTGTCCCCCTAACAACCAAAGGCGTGAGAACGCTAACTCAGCATTTAAAGTCGGACCAATCAAATCGTCGAAGTATCAACCACGCCACCAAAGGGCTCCCAAAATTTAGCTATAAATATAACCATAAGACATTTTTGTACTCAGTTCTAAGTTTCCTTTCAAATAATAAAGTACGTTACTTAACTCACGAAAAATATCTTTTTTTCCTTATCGAGAAAATCGAATATTTAATTGGCGCAGTCGGTAGGATTGGAAAAAAAAAAAGTTATTCTATCCGTGTTACATATAGAATCGTTATCCGTGTGTTACATAGAACTGGTGAATAACTATTGTAGTGAACTGTTATTCTATCCGTGCGACGTGTAGAACTGTTATCTGTGCGTTACATAGAATTAGTGAATAATCACTACAAAATAAATTTCCGATCCGACATCAAGAATTTACGGGTAGCGCTCAAAAGTCTACAACAGTGAAAAATATTTTCTGCCAACTGTGCGCGGAAGTATCAACTGTGCGTTGCAACCAAAGAAAAATATTTACGCCAACTGTGCGCGAAAATATTAACTGTGTGTTACAACTATTAAATCCAATTGAGGAACAAAAACCGCCAACTTGTGTGCGAACAAAAAACCAAAAATCCAAAATAAAACATAACCAAAACAAAAAAACAAACAACACCACAAAAAACCCAGAAGATCAACAAAACAACCATCACTAAAACACAAAAAAAAAACCAAAAACAAACCATCACTAAAATCCAGAAAAATCAAAAAAATTTAAAAGATATACAATGGCTGTAGAACTCACAGAAGCCCACTCAACCAAGCACTGTCTTCATTAAGACAAGTGGCAAATTACGATGGAGCTCCAGAAAATCTGACGTCGTTTATAAGGAGGATCGATTTTATTATGCACCTATATCCAACCCACGATATAAGGCAGCATAACATACTGTTCAGTGCTATCGAGATGCAGCTTACCGGAGAAGCACAACGACTCTCACAAATCGGACAATCTAACACCTGGCCGGAACTAAGGACACTCCTTATCAACGAATTAAAAACGCAGACCCCCTGTGAGGAACTTTTGCGACGCCTCTACAACACCAGCTACACAGGAAATCTTCGTAAGTTCGTCACCGAATTAGAAGATAAGTCTTACATTATAACAAACAAATTAAGTCTAGAAAACGACGCGAATAACACCGCGCTCTATACAAACGCGTTAAATAACACCATCAAAGACGTAATAAATAAAAAATTACCCGATAGACTATTCATGACATTAGCTAGATACGATATAACCACAGTCAGTAAATTGAAACAAGTAGCTCAAAGAGAAGGGTTATACGAAAATAGTATAACAGAAATAAGAAAGTCAAATCAAAGCCAAAATCAGAATCAAAAAGGTGGAAAAACTTTTTGTACCCAATAGTACAATTCCGTCTCAAACAAAGCAATCAGATACAATACCAAACCAAAAACTATTCCAAGAATTTCAACAGAAATTAAATATTGACAGGGCTCAAAATCCAATGAATAATCAACAGCAAAACAACTATTCAAAGAATAATGTAGCAAACCAGCCTACAAAAAGGCAAAGAGAAAGTAATAGTGGAATTAGCAAAATGGATACATCCGAAAATTTTCATCAGAATGCCTCGGATCAATCGGAAGAAGAGATAAAGACAAGTCCTTCATCAGAATAATAATGAACAATAAACCTTTGAGATGTGTAGTCGATTCAGGCTCTTCAATCAATATAATGTCCGAAAACTTTTTTAATTTCAAAACCTATTTAGGAGATTCCAAAATTCACATGATTGAAGGAGCAGTAGAACTAAAAGAAATTATTTTCCTTGCACCCAGCAAACTTTGTCCGACAGAACAAAAAATTTTATATCCATAAATTTTCAAATAAATACGACATGTTGATAGGCAGAACCTTCCTAAAAGCCTGCAAAGCACAAATAAATTATGAAGAAGAATACGCAAAATTAGGAAACTATACATTTTACTTTAGAGATGTTGAAGAAATAGAAGAAGAACAAAACATAGAAGTCTTGGACCCACCCACAGAAAGGGACCCGGAAACAAATTTTGCGATTGAAAACGAAATAATAGAAAGCAATGAGTATAGACTCGACCATTTAAACAACGAAGAAACTCAAAAATTAAAAAGGTCTTGTACGAATTCAGTGACATTCAGTATCGCGAAGGTGAAAATTTGACTTTCACGAGTACAATAAAGCACTCTATTCATACAAAACATGAGGACCCAATCTATAAACGACCATACAAATATCCCCAAACATTTGATATGGAAGTCAACAAACAAATAAATGAAATGATTGAACAGGGTATCATTCGAAAATCGAACTCCCCTACTGTTCACCCATTTGGATCGTCCCAAAAAAGGAGATGCTTCCAAAAAACAAAAAAAAATTCAGATTAGTCATTGACTATCGAAATCTAAATGAAGTCACAATAGACGACAAATTTCCAATTCCAGTCATGGACGAAATTCTCGACAAACTAGGAAAATGCCAATACTTTACCACCATTGATTTAGCTAAGGGATTTCATCAAATTCAAATGGATCCTGAATCTATTGCAAAAACAGCTTTCTCAACTAAACATGGCCATTACGAATACACACGTATGCCATTTGGTCTTAAAAATGCCCCGGCAACATTCCAAAGATGCATGAATAATCTTTTGGAAGACCTTATTTATAAGGATTGCCTTGTTTATCTGGATGACATCATTGTGTACTCCACTTCATTGGAGGAACACATACTATCACTCAGAAAGGTATTTAACAAACTAAGAGAAGCAAATCTTAAACTCCAACTTGACAAATGCGAATTTATGAAAAAGGAAACTGCATTCCTTGGTCATATAATAACAACAGAAGGTATAAAACCTAACCCAGACAAAGTCAAAGCAATTCAAAATTTTCCGATACCCAAAACTCCAAAAGAAATTAAATCATTCTTAGGATTATGCGGATTCTTCAGGAAATTTATACCCAACTTTGCACATATTGCAAAACCATTAACTCTAGGATTAAAGAAAGGAGCTAAAATAAATATAAACGACCCAAATTATATTTCATCCTTTGAAAAATTAAAATATCTCCTTATGAATGATCCTATACTTGCATATCCCGATTTCAAAAAACCATTTTTCCTAACCACAGATGCCAGCAACATAGCTTTAGGTGCGTTCCTTTCACAGGACCATAGACCTATTTCTTATGGTAGTAGAACACTTAACGAACATGAACTTAATTATTCAGCCATAGAAAAGGAATTACTATCTATTGTATGGGCAACTAAATATTTTAGGCCATACCTTTTCGGTAGAAAGTTCGAGATTCTAAGCGACCATAAGCCTTTAGTATGGCTCAACAATATAAAAGAACCAAATATGAAACTTCAAAGATGGAAAATAAGACTAAATGAGTTTGATTACAAAATTAAATATTTACCTGGCAAAGAAAATCATGTAGCAGATGCCCTTTCCAGAGTTAAAATAGATGAAAACTTTTTAGGATCAACAGAAAGCACAGCAGCTACAATACATAGTGCTCACGAGGATAATGAAAACTACATTCCAATAGTAGAAAGACCCATTAATTATTATAACAGACAAATAGAATTCATTAGAGGTTCAGAAGACAAAGCAGAAACAACAACTTACTTTTACAAAACAAACATAAAAATAACATACAAAGAAATGACCAATGCTTACGCAAGGGATATAATCATAAGATATCTTTGCAGTAAGAACACTGTACTATATTTTCATAATGAACAAGATTTTCCCATATTCCAACAAGCTTTTATCGAAATAATACAACCAAACGCCAATACAAAAACCTCGAAATCTAGCATTAAGTTAGAGGACCTTCAAACGTTTGCACAATTTAAAGAAATAATCTTAAAACAACATAAAGAATTATTACATCCAGGAATTGAAAAAACGATTAATTTGTTTAAAGAAAAATATTATTTTCCCGATTTCCAAAACCTAATTCAAAACATTATTAATGAATGCTCAGTATGCAATATCGCAAAGACAGAAAATAGAAATACAAAACTAACTTTTGAAATAACACCAGAACTTTTTAACATCAGAGAAAAATACGTCATGGACTTTTACATGATCGACAATTTACAATTCCTCTCATGCATTGACATTTACTCGAAATTTGCAACACTTGTAGAAGTAAAGTCTAGAGATTGGTTAGAAGCCAAGAGAGCAATTATGAAAGTATTCACTGAAATGGGCAAACCGATAGAAATAAAATCAGACAAAGATTCAGCATTTCTGTGTATAGCACTAAAAAATTGGCTACAAGAAGAAAATGTAAAGTTAGAAATCACATCAAGTAAAAAACGGCATCTCAGATGTAGAAAGATTCCATAAAACAATAAATGAAAAACTCAGAATTATTAATAGTGAAAATGACATCGAAGATAAATTACTTAAATTTGAAAAAATCTCTACGTATACAACCATAAGACGAGACATAAAACAACTAACCGAACACCAGCGGACATTTTTATCTATGCAGGATCCCCCGACTATAATACCCAAACAAGAAAAAATACATCAAATAAACAATTTAAACGAAGATAGACACGACTTCGAAATCGACACTAGATTTAAACAAGCACCACTAGTAAAGTCAAAAACGACAAACCCATTCAAAAAGACAGGAGAAATAAATCAGTTAGACGAGAAACATTTTGAAGAAAGAAATAGAGGACAAAAAGTTACACACTACAAATCAAAATTCAAGAAGAAAAAGAAAGTTAATAAAAGCAAATACGACAATTAATTAATTATTCAGGTCAACAACCCAAACTTTTTAAACATAATCACTTAAGTCATGTTAATTCGGAAAAACTATTGAATACAAAAAATTCCACCTGGCATTTTAAACCAAGTTCAAAGACATAAAAAAAATTTACATTCATTTTCAAACATTCCTCAAGAAGTAATAAAAACCCCTATCTTTGAGATACTTCCTTATCCAGACGAGAATAAAAATATTTTGACAGAAAATTCATACGATAAATACTATTTTAATAACAACACTTTGTTCAATAAAAACACAAAACAAATAGAAACTAACGAATGTATAATAGGCATTTTAAATCAAATCCCAACCACTTGTAAATACACTAAGACATATAAGAATTTTCAAACTAATTACATTGAACCAAACATAATTGTAACATGGAATCTACCAAAAACTAAACTTAATCAAAATTGCGTAAACAACGAATTAATAATAGAAGGCAACAACATAATAAAAATTTACGATTGCGCCTTACAACTAAACGAAATATCAATAATAAATTCATTACTTGACTATAGCCAAAGCATTTATGTAACAAACAATATCACCAGGCTAGAACCTATTTCCTTTATCCAAACAAAAGAGATAATTAACGAACATACGAAATATTATACTGCATTTCAAACTATTACGTTAACCACTTTTATACTTACTATAATAAGTTTGATTACATACTTAATCTATAAGTTTAAGGCAATGCCACAAAAATTAATTATTAAGCATTTCCGATCAAATAACAATCGTGGTCCCACAGACATAATCGAAACCCCAATTGTTGAAAAAATCGAGTCCCAAATTATAAACAAAATTGACACTCCAATATTTACAGCTGAGAAAAATCCCTCGCTATATCCCAATGTATCCGCCTGAGGACAGGCTATTTTCTTTAGGATGGGGAGTCATATATCCGACTCCAATACCCAATAACATATAAATATTTCGGCCCCTAAAAATCATAACGTAAACAATTGTCCCCCTCAAAACCAAAGCGAATGAACGCTAATCCATAAAAATTAACATAAACAATCGAACACTTGAAGTAATAATTGTCCCCCTCAAAACCAAAGCGTATGAACGCTAATCCATAAAAACTAACATAAACAATTGAACACTTGAAATAATAATTGTCCCCCTAACAACCAAAGGCGTGAGAACGCTAACTCAGCATTTAAAGTCGGACCAATCAAATCGTCGAAGTATCAACCACGCCACCAAAGGGCTCCCAAAATTTAGCTATAAATATAACCATAAGACATTTTTGTACTCAGTTCTAAGTTTCCTTTTCAAATAATAAAGTACGTTACTTAACTCACGAAAAATATCTTTTTTCCTTATCGAGAAAATCGAATATTTAATTATATATTCTTGATCAGCACGACGATACGAGTTCAAATAGCCATGTCCGTCCGTCCGTCCGTCTGGATCGACGCGAACTCCTCCTAGACCGTAAGAGCTACAGAGCTGAAATTTTTCATGTAGGCTTGTATATACTGCACAGTTTGTATATCTCGGATTCAGAAAGAAACGGCAAAGTCACGAACAGTGACTTTTCCCAAAAACTTCGTTATTCAGCTATTGTCGTGAAATTTAATATTGGTCAGTCTATTGCACATATAAACCACTGTGCCAAATTTGATCAAGATCGGGTGACTATATCATATAGCTCCCATAGGAACGATGGGTCGAAAACAGTGACTTTCATCAATAACTTCGTTATTTCCTATGCTAAGATTGCAGGCCGTTCTTTCGTAGACATTAGACTTTTCAGATAAAAAGTTTTTACACTTTGATGGCTATGGGTAAGGAAAGAGTTATCAAAACAGTTGCAAGGGTATACAAACTTCGACACGGTCAAAGTTAACCCCGGCCCTCTGGTTTGGTTTCTAATATGTTAAATTTTATATACATATTTCTTTATTGTTAAAAATTCTATAGTTTATTTTACTTTTAATGTTATATTTTTAATTATGAAGTATTTTTGTTTTTGTTTTTTTCGAATCAAAAAACCAAAGATATTGCTGTTGCAATTGAAGAAGCAATTAGTAGGGGGTTTTTAAGAGAATCAATGTCCTTAAGCGATGAACAATATTTGCAGATAGCAAATATTGTGAACAAAAATCTCAATGATAAGCGTAAGGTCTTTAGAGTAAGAAGTACTTGCCGGAAGTGGCGTTATACTGTTTTAAAGAGCTTTCAACGCATTACATCGAGAAATAAATTGAAGGCGTTAGTCTCTGTAGATGATTCCGTTGCCCACAGTCAGTGGTCTAAGGAAAATAAGCAAACGCATGAACCAATTTTGGATATGTCGTCTAGTCCTTTCATTGAAAATAGTGTAAACTTATCGTCTAAGCCTGTGGTCGAAAGTCTTTTAGCAAGCAGATTAAAGTGCCTGCGAAAAGACTGTAGATAAGTTTAAATATAGATGTAAAAATGGTTGAAAAGGCAGTTCGTAATTCTAAAAATGAATATAGTCACCACATCTGTGATATACAAGTGCAGCATTTTCAGGAATTATGGAAAATCTGCACATCTAAATTCACCAAACATAAAAGTATTGAGCATATTATACGGGAACCATTTTTTCTCATAATCAACGCCTGTAATGTGTATTTCAATTCAATACGAAGTAATAGAAGTAACTTTGTTACATATGGATACTGCAAAGACCCATCTTGCAACAAGTTTAAATTTACAGTTCAGTTCGATGATTGTATCTCAGTCTATTCTAACAGCCCCGATTTTTTCCACACAATAACCTTAAATAAAGTTTCCCAGTGTAGAGGTATTACTCGCTTTTTTAGAAAAGAATAAATTAAAATCTCGCACAGCATTTGGGTACCAAAAACATTTGGCTCTAATGTCAAATAAGGATAGAAAAGTAATTGGGAGCGATCAAACGATCAATAAGCATTTATCATATTATCAAAGCATGAGAGCTGAAGAAAATGCTAAAAATGATAAAATATCATACATTCAGCATTTATCTGCCAAGATGGAAGTGTTTCTTTGAAACATTGACCATATATGGCAATTCCAAAAACATTTCAAAATACATTCCTTACACATAGATCCAACAGGAGGATTCTTCTATATCCTTAGTGGCACACATTCCTGACTTATCAATAACCTATGGCATAGCACATGCGAATTTTTCGACTCATTTTGGGGCGCTTTTTAGGTGATTTGAATATGTCTTGTAAGAAAAATAAATTGAGAACGCCGATCTGCAAATGCATTTAACTGATGCTAGTTTCGCCTTTATTGAAAGAAAAGTCCTGCTGTACTCTAATAGAGTACAATGAAATGTGGTATCAATATTGATATAATGAAAGCAAAACATTTCCGGTGTTAATTGTCCAATTTTGCACCAGCCATTATGCTAAAATAATGTGTGCTGATATTGATTGCATGGTAGGCTTGCAACATACTGCACTTAGATCTTTCTTATGAAATGCTCTTGGAGAGGTGTACAATATTTTCGAAATAGGAGATTTCGAAGAAAACGTTTCAGTGATATATTAGACGGTTTTAAAAATTGGATTCAATTAGGCATAAAAATGGGAAGAGTCATTCGCAAAATGGATGAACTTTCAAATTCAGTGGCAAAGCAAGTCGAACTGGCTCGCCCCGATATTGTATATCTACCAATTGTGCACGGTTCTGTGATTAAGAGTAAACCCAAGAAACGTGCAGCAATATCTACGCCAGATTTACTAAAAATGTCTAATAAGAAACTTTGCAAATATAGAGAAAGTTGGAATAAGAAAAGACCTAAAAAATTGAAATCGGGTTAATTCAAAGGTGATTTTTTCGTATGCTCGCAATGCTGAAACGTTTGGAATAGAAGAAACCAAACTTAGTAGTTGCACTGCAAATAATGTAAAGTTTTACATTTTGCAATGGAAAACCCTTTTTAAATTTATGCATGGTACCAATGCCCAAGGAGTTCGCTTTCTTTAATCCTTTTGGAAAGGACTTTATAACTTCAAAGTTTATAAGATATTACCAAGGATTCCTTAGAAACTATAGATCTCTTGAAATTAATCACGATATACAAAGGGATTCTTATAATTGTGGTATTTTCATACTGCAATATGCAGAGCGCTTATAAAGCTTAGAAAATTGATTGACACCTGACGCCCACTGCATTAGATGTAACAGGCACATTTGCATAAATTGAACCTTTAAATTTATATACAATAGGTAAAACAGATTTAATTTTTAAGTTATAAATGGCTGCAAATGCACATGTGTCGACTTCTGTCTCTACTTCCATATCCTAACCTTTTTGTCAGAATTTAATGCTAAATATTATGTGGATTAGGCCTACTGGGGACACCACTCTACCTCAAGTTGGTGCGGAAAAGAGTTGGAGTTTTTTTTTTTGTCAAGAAACAATGGATTGGTTAATGATTTGATTTTTTTAAGATACATTTTATATTTAGTTGTAAAAAGAAAAAAATTTTTCAAATTTGTATGATTTGAAAATAAATAACGTTTCATTTAATTTAACTTGCAACATTTTCCATATTTTTGGAAAAAGCAAAACATTCAGACAGAACATTGGTTCTAGTTTTCGGGCTTCTACTGTACATATACAGCGTAAGAGTTACACTCCACTTAAGTGTTTTTTTTTTTTTTTTGTAGCGCAATAAAATGATAATTTATCTTTGTACTTCTACATGGCAATGTAGCTCTGAAGGTACATAAATAAAAATGTATCAAAAAAATATATAAAACAATATAAAAAACTTTGGGAAAGCAAGCTGGGAGTCGCGAACCCCGGCTGCCCGATCACCAAGCGAGTACACCACCAACAGAGCCACTTCGACACTTCGAAAAGTGCCGTCGAGTTCTGTAGTGAAGCACGCATATCATTTTCGCATTGTCTCTAGCTCGTCGAAAACTCAATGAAGTAAGTAAGTCGTCTCGCCGACTTAGGTATACCATACACCAGTAAAACAAATATTTCAAATTTATTAAACCAATGCATTTTCACATGCTTTTTATTACAAGCATATCTTATAATCTCCCTCACTCAAGTATACGAGCACCCTGCGCCCCCTACCAGCCAACGGCCAACTACGGCCTTATGGAAAAACGTTTATATGCATAACTTGGTTGTTTTTTGTCCGATTTTGATCAAATTTGGTGTTTTGCTGGGTATTAGTATCAAGTATCAATTCAAGTGTGCAAAAATTGATTACAAAAGGTAGAAAATTACGTGAGATAATCGAGTTTTCCCAAATTACGGGGGCGGAAAGGGTCGTGGCAAAATCGTTGCATATACAATATATGCGCATTTATTAAACAAATACACATACAAAATTTGGTGTCTCTAGCTATTATAGTCTTTAAGAAAATCAAATTTGTTTAAATTTCGTGGGCGGAGGGGGGCGTGGCAAATTTTTTTGCAACAAATTTGTGCGCGCTTACTAAAGGATTAATCATACTAAATTTGATGTCTTTAGCTATCATAGTCTTTAAGAAAATCAAATTTGTTTAAATTTCGTGGGCGGAGGGGGCGTGGCAAAAATTTGAAATAAACTTGACCACCGTAGGTAATACACGAGTCTACGTACCAAATTTGGTGACTCTAGCTTTTATAGTCTCTGAGATCTACGTGTTCATACGGACAGACGGACGGACGGACGGACGGACGGACGGACGGACAGACATGTCTATATCGACTCGGCTGTTGATACTGATCAAGAATATATATACTTTATGGGGTCGGAAAAGCTTCCTTCTGCCTGTTACATACATTTTGGCGACTTTAATATACCATTTCACCCTATGGGTGTATGGTATAAAAAGTCTGCGAGCCAGCAACTGAAAAAGCGAAGTTCCTTTCCCCCCCCCTTAAAAAAAAAACAACACGATCTGGGCAAACTGAATTATTTTCGATGCGTAACGACACTGCTGCGAGCGAACGTTTTTCGCTAGCGCTTGTAATCAAAAAATCTTGAGTTTGACGCATCCATGTACATATGTATTCTATGGTTAGTGGTTTTACGTAGTAACGGTATTTTCAATGAATAAGTGGCTTTTTCCATCCATCCAGCCTGGTGCATAGCACCTGAAGGCTGAATCTTAAATTTCTTCTCTGAATCTCCGCCAAAAAGTATAAATGAAAGCACAATTAATTCGCGATAGTCATCTCTAACGATATCTTTGGTTAATTCAGTTCTGTATAATGCTAGCAGTTTGTCAATTTCCGAAACATTTAAACAAGATAGCTTTTCTGTATAACTTTTGATTTTCTCGGGATCGATGTTTTTCCAGTTTTCTCGGAATTTCTTGAATAACGAGATGTCTGGGCTTGTAGTTACTTGACTGATTTTCGCTTCAAACACGCCTTGAAGTACTAACTCATCAACGTGATGGCGGCAAGCAAAAACAAGCTCTTCTCTACCCATGCTCCGTTTATGCGTCCTGTATAAGAAACAGTAGTATCACAACAAAGAATCTGCACTTTGTCTTCAAGGTTCCAGTTCGTAATAGCATTCCAAATTCCATCTCCTGTCGAGCTATTTAACTTAGGAACAGCAATGACAAACAAGTAATTGCACGCAATCAAAGCGACAGGGTGTGCCCGCCGCACTATACAAGTACCGACATGTTTGCGATCAAGTCGACACGTGTTGCCGGTATTCTAAACAGATGAAACTTTATTTTCGGATGTTTTTAGAGAGTTTTTAGAGTTTTTGTGTGAGGGCTTCGGCAGCCTAACATGTTCGTCTCTCAGGGGATATGAGTGCCGGGCCCTGCCCTACACTCATACAATCAAAACGATTGCTTTCATAAGCCAATTGAACCGCTTAAACTTGTGGAAGCAAAATGGAATGCAAGCCGCTACCTCTGAATCCGTATACTCCGATTGGCTCTCTAGCACACTCATTTCGCAATATACTGATGAAGTGTCTAGTTCATATTCGTCTAATAATTCTAAAATTTCAAATGCTGATCTTTCCGCTGCTGCCTCTGGTCCACCTTATGACTTGACTGTAATGAAAAACAAGCATAAAACAAATCTGCCACCAATGGAGATTGATGTGGAAACTGATGAGCTGCCGCCGACTAATTGAAATGATATCCAGAATGTCACACCAAAAAGGATTCTACATACTAAGGCCATAAGAGATAATGTAACTACCCCGGAGCCTTAAGATGATATAATTATTTAAACTTTTACAACAGGCGCTAAACAATAACAACAGCGCCCACTGGAGATAATTAATCTACTGTTAAATCGAAAGCTTAGCCTGAAAAAACAACAGTAACTGCCTGCTAATGTTGCCGCTACAACAACAACAAGCTCCTTGCGATGAGGAACAACAATTCACAATTGGACAAAGGAACAAACCCAAGCCCCCGACCATCTTTATTACGAATGGGCCATCTATTTTGCCTATTTTGACCAGGCTGCCTTGATAATGATGTCAAATTTACTTCCAAGGCTGTTAACAGTGGAGATATCAAGATTATTTCTGAGAAGATCTTGGAAAAATTTGCGTTTTTCAACCCCATGTAAGAATGCTAAATCTGAAATCAATAAGCTGGGCTTTAAAGTCCGATATGTTAATAATGTCAAACATGTTCGAACCAACTAACATGTTTGAAATTGAACTCGAGCCTCGCGTTGATGGGAAAAGCAATGAAATTTTCTCAGTCAATTACATCGGCAGGCAGGAAGTTATTATTCCAAAACTAAACAACAGGCTTGAACCAATTCAATAACATCGTCGTCAGCGTTATGGCCATTCCAAAAACTATTGTCGCAGAAAATTTATCTGCCTAAAATGTGTCAGAGCTTGTGCAACAATTGATTGCCAGAAACACGTGGACAAGACGAAGTGTGCCAACTGTAATGGCAATCATATTGCAAGTTATAAAGAACGCCCTGCTTTCAAGTTAGCTCGCTCCAATATGCTAAGGAATAAGCTAACTAAAACAAGGTACAACAATATATTCCGCAGCAACAACAGCCGCAGCAAATTGGAAACAAAAAACAACGTGGGCAGCAACGACAAACAACAACAACAGCGTCTCCGCTCACCACCTACCTACTCCCTTGCCTCACCAGAATGCCTGGTTCAAGCCTCTTCAACCCATTCTTGATACTCTTAATATATTGTCTCGTTCAATTACAGCTAGCAATGGTAACAAAGTTAATAATGATAAACCCTCTTTTAACCCTCTCATGCCCGATGTTGCATATACGCAACATTGTATTTATAAGCCTATAACTACCGTTATTTTAAATTCTTTGTTTTAAATCTTTCGCTGAAATATAGCTGCATGTGTTGAGTGAGCTTACAGCTGATTGTGCGGCAGTCAGCTGCACACGCGTTCAGTTTGTAGCTATTCTCCCGAGAACGTAGTTAAAAAATGAGATCTGTACAAACACGTGGTTTTAAATTAGTGTTTAAAATCATTAAAACAATTACTTCATCGTAAATCTAAGTTCAACAACTTGATAAAGAAAGGTAAGTGAGTATTTAAAAAAAAAAAAAAACAATGAAAAAAACTATTTAGTTTGTTTGTAATAATTTTGTAAATGTAGTGTTGCGTATATGCAACATTGGACTACTGTGGAAATTTTCGAATAATAAAATTTTTTTCTGTGAACAGATTCTAAAATGCGCCCAAAAGGTCTAACTCAAGCTGAGATTGTAAAATTTGCCAACTTTGATTGGGATGATTCGGCTGATGAGGAAAATGAAGAAGAAGAAGATCGAAATATGGAGGAAATTATAGAAGTAACTTTGCAAAATTTGGATAACAGAGCTGAAAATGTGGAAGTTAGATTGATTGACCAACTTATTAGATGCAAAAATGATGAAGAATTGAATGAAAATGAAAACGTTGTATAGGAGGTGATGGAACAAATTGATTTGAGGAGTTTGAATTGGAGGAGTACAAAGCTTATGGAAAGTGAGACCACTTGGAAAAGCGACTTACGCAGCAGTGCCGTGAAAAACCCCATCGAATATTTTAGTATTTTTTTTGGCGATGAACTGTGGCAGAAAATATGTGAGGAAACGAACTTATATGCCACTCAAACGAAGGGCGTAGAATTGAAATGCACTGTGCCTGAAGTGAAAAGATTTGTTGGCATACTTCTTTACCTTGCAGTTGTGAAAATACCAACTTATAGAATGGCGTGGGCGGTGGATTTTAAACTAGCGGCCGTTGCAAATGCATTACCGAGAAACAGATTTGAAAAAATTAAACAGTTTTTCCATTTGAACGACAATTCTAATCAGCCTCATAAGGGAACAACTGAATATGACAAGTTATACAAGATTCGCCCTTTGTTAGAAGCCATAAAAAAAAAATTCAATGAAATTCCGCAAGAAGAATTTCAAAGTATAGATGAGCAAATGATTGCATATAAAGGTAACTTATTATATGTGAATACATTTCTGAATAACATAATAGTACATACTTTTCTTAGGTCAACATAGTTTAAAACAATACCTTCCAATGAAGCCCCACAAGTGGGGTTTCAAAATGTTTACGAGAGCTGGTGTATCTGGGATTATATACGATTTTACTCTGTACATTGGAGAAGGAACGTGCAAGACATATGGTTTAGGCATTTCATCAGATATCGTGCTATTTTTATCATCTAATTTACCAGTAAACCAAAATTTCAAACTGTTTTTTGACAATTGGTTTTCGTCAATAAGCTTGATGATTGCTCTGAAAGAAAAAGGCATATTGGCCGTTGGTACAATTAGAAGCAACCGATTGAAAAATTGTGCTCTAATCAGTGAGAAAGACCTTCAAAAACGAGGGCGAGGATCAAGCGATTTTAAATATGAAGCAACGCACAACTTGATTGCTTGTCGTTGGTATGATAATTAGAGCGTACAACTAGTAAGAACCCGATGAATGAATGCAACAGATGGTGCCGCAAAGAGAAGAAGTTTATAACTATACCTCGTCCAGGTATAGTTGAATGTTACAACAAACACATGGGAGGGGTTGATCTTGCGGATATGCTGCTTGAATTGTACAAAATCAACCACCGCTCAAATAAATGGTACATGCGCATAGTATATTGGTGCATAAATTCAAGTTTAGTAAACAGTTGGTTGTTGTACCGTAGAGACATAACAAATACAGACGGCGAATTGAAGCATATGCCGCTCTTAAATTTCCAATTAAATGTTGCTTCCGAGCTTTTGAACGCAAGTCAAACTATATTTGTCGCCAAAAAGAGAGTCGTCCATCATCACTCCTTTTGACAAAGAATTCACCCTCATCATCACCAACTCCATTATCACCAGCTCCTTCATCACCAGCTCCGTTATCACCAGCCCCATTATCACCAGCCCCATTATCACCAGCTCCAATATCACCAGCTCATTCTACGGGCTCTGAGTCAAACCCCTCTAAAAGAGCTTATGTTGCAGACCCATCAAAGTCACTACGACTTGATGGTTATAATCATTGGCCGGAATGGGGAACAAGAGGAAGATGTAGAGTATGCAGATCGGGATTTCCAAGCTGTAAGTGTAGCAAATGTAATGTGCACTTGTGCTCCAATCCCCAAAAAAATTATTTCGTGTCATATCATACATAAATATTAATAAACGGCATTTGGAAAAAAAAAACAATTTGACTTTAAATATATAACACAATTGCCCAATGTTGCATATACGCAACATCCTGTAGCTCTTGAACCAGGACACCAAGGACATTCAAATTTTTTTCAGTTGATATTGAGGTCAAGTCTAGCTTATATGTCAACTCAAAAAATTTTAGCCACGCCCAATTTAATTCGGGCATGAGAGGGTTAAACAACTAACTAATAATGTTTCTCAACAGCAGCGTATAAATAAGTAGTAGCTCAACGCTAGAAACAAATTAGCGTCTAAGCAGCCAGAACAAAAGCAACAACAACAACAAAAGCGCAAGCCCAGCAAGCAGCCAATACAACAATCACCATTAAATCATCAGAAGCCAAAGGTTCAGCAGATTCAACAGCCGCATCAACTGCACTTGAAGCAACCTGTTAACTTGTATATGCAGCAGATAAAACAACAACAAAATCAACAGCGGCAGCATAGTTTTGTGGATCAGCAACAAATCAGTCATCATAGTATCTTAATGAGAGGACGCACAGTGGACGGTGCTGTATGAAAATGGCGCCCAAAATTCTTCGCGTGGAAATTTTTTCGCCCCGACGTCCCCGTCTACAGCATTCCCAGCAGCATCAGCAACCGCTACAACAACAACACCATCAAAACATCAACAGTAATTCGTTCAGCGAGGGACTGTTTCTGGTAATTCTTTGCATATGCCTAGCGGCTACCCAACATCTAGCGAACTGCAAAACATGATTTTAATGGTCGAAAGTCTAGCCAAACAATTACAGCCCATTATCTCTTTTTTGTCTGTGTATGCAAAATACATCAATAATATTAATGATAATAAATCAAACCTTGCAATTTAGCCGGCTCGAGGTCAATCTTACAAAAGAAGATTATTTCAAAAGGCAACACAAAAGAACCAAGTTCTATCATCAGCAGACTTTACTAAAGAACTTCGGAATTGCATGTCTTCAACGCTAGAATTAGTTGGGAATTACAGCTACCAAATAAAGCGAAAAGTTGGTAAAGCCTACAATGATAATAAATATGTCTAGTTCATCTACCAATGAAAACACTCAGCCGTTGCCCTCTGTTTCGGGCCAATATGTAATGCCTGCCAAGAAACTGAAACTCGCCTATTGAAACGCTTGCGGAATAGGAAACAAAAAACTTGAACTCGCCAGATTTGACTCTGTTAACTTTACATGTGGCAACAATCAGCATCCATTAAAAATTCAAGGCTTTGTTACATATTATTGTTATATATTATCATCATCGAACTACTTAGGGGTAGCCATTCTTATAAAGGAATGCATTAAACACTGTTCACTACAAATCATATCAGAAGACCATGTTCAATGTGCTCCAGTCTCAATTGATTTATGTGCCAATGAGCAAATTGTAATTGCTCCTGTTTATTGGCCTCCAGTTGTTAAGTGGGACACAAGGCAATTCACAGAAATATTGAATACTATAAGCGACTTAAACTCAAACTCTAAATATATCATATGTGGCAATTGGAGTGCCAAACATAATTGGTGTATTGCCCATACATGTTCATGCATTTGTGGTAGATCGCTTCTTCAAGCGGTACATACCTATAAATAAAATAGCCAGCGTTATGGCCACTTGCTCTGCTACCCATTATTCTGTGAACAGATTCTAAAAATGCGCCCAAAAGGTCTAACTCAAGCTGAGATTGTAAAATTTGCCAACTTTGATTGGGATGATTCGGCTGATGAGGAAAATGAAGAAGAAGAAGATCGAAATATGGAGGAAATTATAGAAGTAACTTTGCAAAATTTGGATAACAGAGCTGAAAATGTGGAAGTTAGATTGATTGACCAACTTATTAGATGCAAAAATGATGAAGAATTGAATGAAAATGAAAACGTTGTATAGGAGGTGATGGAACAAATTGATTTGAGGAGTTTGAATTGGAGGAGTACAAAGCTTATGGAAAGTGAGACCACTTGGAAAAGCGAATTACGCAGCAGTGCCGTGAAAAACCCCATCGAATATTTTAGTATTTTTTTGGCGATGAACTGTGGCAGAAAATATGTGAGGAAACGAACTTATATGCCACTCAAACGAAGGGCGTAGAATTGAAATGCACTGTGCCTGAAGTGAAAAGATTTGTTGGCATACTTCTTTACCTTGCAGTTGTGAAAATACCAACTTATAGAATGGCGTGGGCGGTGGATTTTAAACTAGCGGCCGTTGCAAATGCATTACCGAGAAACAGATTTGAAAAAAATTAAACAGTTTTTCCATTTGAACGACAATTCTAATCAGCCTCATAAGGGAACAACTGAATATGACAAGTTATACAAGATTCGCCCTTTGTTAGAAGCCATAAAAAAAAAAATTCAATGAAATTCCGCAAGAAGAATTTCAAAGTATAGATGAGCAAATGATTGCATATAAAGGTAACTTATTATATGTGAATACATTTCTGAATAACATAATAGTACATACTTTTCTTAGGTCAACATAGTTTAAAACAATACCTTCCAATGAAGCCCCACAAGTGGGGTTTCAAAATGTTTACGAGAGCTAGTGTATCTGGGATTATATACGATTTTACTCTGTACATTGGAGAAGGAACGTGCAAGACATATGGTTTAGGCATTTCATCAGATATCGTGCTATTTTTATCATCTAATTTACCAGTAAACCAAAATTTCAAACTGTTTTTTGACAATTGGTTTTCGTCAATAAGCTTGATGATTGCTCTGAAAGAAAAAGGCATATTGGCCGTTGGTACAATTAGAAGCAACCGATTGAAAAATTGTGCTCTAATCAGTGAGAAAGACCTTCAAAAACGAGGGCGAGGATCAAGCGATTTTAAATATGAAGCAACGCACAACTTGATTGCTTGTCGTTGGTATGATAATTAGAGCGTACAACTAGTAAGAACCCGATGAATGAATGCAACAGATGGTGCCGCAAAGAGAAGAAGTTTATAACTATACCTCGTCCAGGTATAGTTGAATGTTACAACAAACACATGGGAGTGGTTGATCTTGCGGATATGCTGCTTGAATTGTACAAAATCAACCACCGCTCAAATAAATGGTACATGCGCATAGTATATTGGTGCATAAATTCAAGTTTAGTAAACAGTTGGTTGTTGTACCGTAGAGACATAACAAATACAGACGGCGAATTGAAGCATATGCCGCTCTTAAATTTCCAATTAAATGTTGCTTCCGAGCTTTTGAACGCAAGTCAAACTATATTTGTCGCCAAAAAGAGAGGTCGTCCATCATCACTCCTTTTGACAAAGAATTCACCCTCATCATCACCAACTCCATTATCACCAGCTCCTTCATCACCAGCTCCGTTATCACCAGCCCCATTATCACCAGCCCCATTATCACCAGCTCCAATATCACCAGCTCATTCTACGGGCTCTGAGTCAAACCCCTCTAAAAGAGCTTATGTTGCAGACCCATCAAAGTCACTACGACTTGATGGTTATAATCATTGGCCGGAATGGGGAACAAGAGGAAGATGTAGAGTATGCAGATCGGGATTTCCAAGCTGTAAGTGTAGCAAATGTAATGTGCACTTGTGCTCCAATCCCCAAAAAAATTATTTCGTGTCATATCATACATAAATATTAATAAACGGCATTTGGAAAAAAAAAAAACAATTTGACTTTAAATATATAACACAATTGCCCAATGTTGCATATACGCAACATCCTGTAGCTCTTGAACCAGGACACCAAGGACATTCAAATCTTTTTCAGTTGATATTGAGGTCAAGTCTAGCTTATATGTCAACTCAAAAAATTTAGCCACGCCCAATTTAATTCGGGCATGAGAGGGTTAAACAACTAACTAATAATGTTTCTCAACAGCAGCGTATAAATAAGTAGTAGCTCAACGCTAGAAACAAATTAGCGTCTAAGCAGCCAGAACAAAAGCAACAACAACAACAAAAGCGCAAGCCCAGCAAGCAGCCAATACAACAATCACCATTAAATCATCAGAAGCCAAAGGTTCAGCAGATTCAACAGCCGCAACAACTGCACTTGAAGCAACCTGTTAACTTGTATATGCAGCAGATAAAACAACAACAAAATCAACAGCGGCAGCATAGTTTTGTGGATCAGCAACAAATCAGTCATCATAGTATCTTAATGAGAGGACGCACAGTGGACGGTGCTGTATGAAAATGGCGCCCAAAATTCTTCGCGTGGAAATTTTTTCGCCCCGACGTCCCCGTCTACAGCATTCCCAGCAGCATCAGCAACCGCTACAACAACAACACCATCAAAACATCAACAGTAATTCGTTCAGCGAGGGACTGTTTCTGGTAATTCTTTGCATATGCCTAGCGGCTACCCAACATCTAGCGAACTGCAAAACATGATTTTAATGGTCGAAAGTCTAGCCAAACAATTACAGCCCATTATCTCTTTTTTGTCTGTGTATGCAAAATACATCAATAATATTAATGATAATAAATCAAACCTTGCAATTTAGCCGGCTCGAGGTCAATCTTACAAAAGAAGATTATTTCAAAAGGCAACACAAAAGAACCAAGTTCTATCATCAGCAGACTTTACTAAAGAACTTCGGAATTGCATGTCTTCAACGCTAGAATTAGTTGGGAATTACAGCTACCAAATAAAGCGAAAAGTTGGTAAAGCCTACAATGATAATAAATATGTCTAGTTCATCTACCAATGAAAACACTCAGCCGTTGCCCTCTGTTTCGGGCCAATATGTAATGCCTGCCAAGAAACTGAAACTCGCCTATTGAAACGCTTGCGGAATAGGAAACAAAAAACTTGAACTCGCCAGATTTGACTCTGTTAACTTTACATGTGGCAACAATCAGCATCCATTAAAAATTCAAGGCTTTGTTACATATTATTGTTATATATTATCATCATCGAACTACTTAGGGGTAGCCATTCTTATAAAGGAATGCATTAAACACTGTTCACTACAAATCATATCAGAAGACCATGTTCAATGTGCTCCAGTCTCAATTGATTTATGTGCCAATGAGCAAATTGTAATTGCTCCTGTTTATTGGCCTCCAGTTGTTAAGTGGGACACAAGGCAATTCACAGAAATATTGAATACTATAAGCGACTTAAACTCAAACTCTAAATATATCATATGTGGCAATTGGAGTGCCAAACATAATTGGTGTATTGCCCATACATGTTCATGCATTTGTGGTAGATCGCTTCTTCAAGCGGTACATACCTATAAATAAAATAGCCAGCGTTATGGCCACTTGCTCTGCTACCCATTATCCATTTAACAGGAGGAAAAATCCATCTGGAATTGATTGAATTGAATACCAAGCGATTCCAAAAAGAACTGAAAAATTTAACACAATTAAATATCGAAATTAAATCTGGTCAAGACATAGAAGATGTAATTGATTTATTTACTCACAACAATCAATTACCCAGCATCAAATATCCAATCTCCAGCAGTACATGGAGACTCCTGAGAGAAAAACGTCAATTAAGGAATTCCACTATGAGAGAAAGATTGAAAAAAGCATTAGATGCTGATGGCATAAAATAATATAATGGTCTGTTTAATCAAATAAATACAAATGACAGATATCGGTATGCAAAACTCTGGAAACTTACAAATCACTTCAAGTGACAGGTTTAGCCAAATCATCCTTAAAAATTCGAGAAACCGGTTAATCTAATCGCAACAGCAACCCGTATCTGGACGAGAAATAATGCGGAGAAAACTGAAGTCTACGTTTCACATCTTGAAGCTCGCTTTACACCCAGATTCACAAATACTGCTGAATTCCGGGATCGAATTAACGTAGCAACTAATAATCTCATTCGGCAGAAGACATTGCAGATGACTTCATCGCTCATGTGGAGAGAAGACGCGCGCTTTATGTTTAGCCCGAATGAACTTTCTTGGCTAAAATCAAAGTCCTTGATCTTACTAAAGCTGCTGATAGAAGCTGTCTTATTACTCAGAAATATTTTCAATTGTATGCTGAGACCTGGCCACTTCCCGAAAGCATGGAAACTTGCTGTTATTAAAATGATACTCAAACCGGGTAAACCCTCTGGTAGGCTTGTCAAAAATATTCCAATCGCTATTAATGAAACGCCTGTTTGACTGTGAACCGTTTGCTAATGCTATACCTGACCAACAATTCGGTTTTCGTAAGGAGCATAGTGCTGAGCAACAGATGGCCTGAGTTGTTCAATACATTATGGAATCACAGGATAATAATTGTTACTGCTCTATTGTATTTATTGATATCAGTAAAGCGTTTGATTGCGCCTGACATGATGGACTTCGCCATAAACTCATCAAGCTACTACCACTAACCATAGAATACATAGATGCATCAAACTCAAGATTTTTTTGATTACTAACGTTAGCCTGAGCGTGGAACCCCAGAGAACTTCGGCAAAAGCCGAACAGCGTAGAACCCCAGAGAGCGGCCGCAGCCAGAGCGAAAAACCTTCACTCGCAGCAGTCTGCCACCGATCGCAGAACGATTAACGCAGGTCTGTTTTGCTGTGTTCTCGTTTTGCATATGTATGCGTAGGCTGACGTAAGCAAGCGAAGATGTGACCGTCGCTTTGTCAGTCGCTGGCTCGCAGGCTTTTTGAGTTTTTGACGAGCTAGCGACAATGCGAAAATGAGATCCTCTTTTGTTTTGGTTTTAGTCGTGCCCCCTTTTCTTAGTTTTGTCGCGCTTTCTCTATTTGTTTTGATCTACTAGTTTTTCTCCTCCTGCTTGCACTATTCTTTACCGAGCTTTTTTTCATTCTTTATTCTGCAAGTGGTTTGTGAGTTAGTATATTTAAGAAAAAATGAAGTAAGTCGTCTAGCCGACTTAGGTATACCATACACTAGTAAAACAAATATTTCAAATTTATAATAACAAATGCATTTACTTTTTGTTTTTTTTTTTTCAAAAATTCTGATTACATGCTTTTTAGAAGCATGTCTCAGTATCTCGCTCACGCAAGGTTACGACCACCCTAGCGCCCCCACCAGCCAACGGCCATCTCCGGTCTTATGGAAAAACGTTTATATGCATAACTCAGCTATTTTTTGTCCGATTTTGATCAAATTTGGTATTTTGGTGGATAGTAGTATAAAATTAAGTGCGCCAAATTTGATTGCACAAGGTAGAAAATTACGGGAGATAATCGAGTTTATGTTTTAAATTGCGGGGGCGGAAAGGGGCGTGGCAAAAACTTTATACATACAAAATGTGCGCGTGTACTATGCAAATATACATACCAAATTTGGTGTGTCTAGCTGCAATAGTTTTTGAGATAAACTTTTTTTTTGAATTGCGGGGGCGGAAAGGGGCGTGGCAAAAATTTGAAATAAACTTGATCACTCTACATACTACACGAGCCTACATTCCAAATTTGGTGGCTCTATTTCTTATAGTCTCCGAGATCTACGCGTTCATACGGACGGACAGACGGACATGGGTAGATCGACTCGGCTGTTGAAACTGATCAAGAATATATATGTTTTATGCAGTCGGAGAAGCTTCCTTCTGCCTGTTACATACATTTTGGCGACTTTAATATACCATTTCACCCTATGGGTGTATGGTATAAATATCTTTTTTTCCTATCTGGAAAGACCAGATATATAATTGGCGCAGTCGGTAGGATCGGTAAAAGTGAACTAGTTATTCTATCCGTGTGACACATAGAATTATTATCCGTGCGTTACATAGAATTAGTGAATAATCACTATAAAACTCCGATCCGACATCAAAAACTTACGGGAACGCTCGAAAGTCTACAACAGTGAAAAATATTTACGCCAACTGTGCGCGAAAATATCAAGTGTGTGTTGCAACGAAAAACCAGAAGGCCGGGGCTAACCTCGACCGCGTCAAAGTTTGTATACCTTTGGGTTACTCTTTCCTTAGCTATAGCCATCAAAGTGAAACAAGTTTTATCTTAAAAGGCTAATGTTTGCGAAAGAATGGCCTACAATCTTAGCATACGAAATAACGATCAAAATCACTGTTTTTCACCGATCGTTCCTATGGGAGCTATATGATATAGTCACCCGATCTTTATCAAATTCGGCACTGTCATTAACAAATTTATTAAACTAACAAATGTTCCATTTGAAAGCAATCGCGTCAAAAGTAACGAATTTATTGACAAAAGTCACTGTTTTCGACCGATCGTTCCTATGGTCGTCCGTCTGTCCGTCCGTCTGGATCAACGCTAATAGAAGAAAATCTAACAATTTCATCAAGAAAAGACCACTTGTCCACTTGTCATCCCTGATATTGAAGGGAATGCTCAAGTATGCATGTTCGCTTCAAAGTTGATGATGAGATGAGAAAAATTTTATGTTTGCTTCTTTTAAATTGATTTAAAGTTGGTATATTATTGAACAAAAGCATAATTTTAGCTTATGTTCATGGTTTTGAAAAAATGTATGTATTTCAAGTTTTTATGATGTATATCATCAATGAATTGAAAACGCAGACTCCGTGTGAGGAACTTCTTCGACGCCTCTACAACACCAACTATACAGGAAACCTTCGTAAGTTTGTACCAGAATTAGAAGACAAATCCTATATTATTACAAACAAACTAAGTCTGGAAAATGATACAAATAACACTTCTTTATACAAATGCTTTAAATAATACTATAAAAGATGTAATAAACAGAAAATTACCGATAGAAATTATATAAAACAACGGACAGGAAAACAGAAAAAAAATCAAATCAAAGCCAAAATCAAAAAGTGGAAAATCTTTTGTACCCAATAGTACAACTTCGCCTCAAACAAAACAATCCGACACAACACAAAACCAAAAACTTTTCCAAGAATTTCAACAAAAAATTAAATATTGACAGGGCTCAAAATCCAATGAATTATCAACAGCAAAATAATTATCAAAAAAGTAAGGTAGCAATCCAGCCTACAAAAAGGCCAAGAGAAAGTAATAGTGGGATCAGCAAAATGGACACATCCGAAAATTTTCATCAGAATGCCTCGGATCAATCAGAAGAAGAGATAGAGACAAGTCCTTCATCAGAATCACAATGAACAATAAACCCTTGAGATGTGTAGTCGACTCAGGCTCTTACATAAATATAATGTCCGAAAACTTTTTTAATTTTAAAACCTATTTAGGAGATTCCAAAATTCACACGATTAAAGGAGCAGTAGAACCAAAAGAAATAATTTTCCTTGCACCCAGCAAACTTTGTCCGACAGAACAAGAATTCTATATCCATAAATTTTCAAATAAATACATGTTGATAGGCAGAACTTTCCTAAAAGTCTGCAAAGCCGAAATAAATTATGAAGAAGAATACGCGAAACTTGGAAACTATACATTCTATTTTAGAGATATGGGAGAAATAGAAGACGAAGATAACATGGAATGTTTAGACCCACCTACAGAACGGGATCCAGACACAAATTTTGCTATTGAAAATGAAATAATGGAAAGTAATCAGTATAGACTTGGCCATTTAAACAACAAGGAAACACAAAAACTAAAAAAAAGTCTTGTACGAATTCAGTGACATTCAGTACCGCGAAGGTGAAAATTTGACTTTCACGAGTACAATAAAGAACTCTATTTGTACAAAACATGAGGACCCAATTTATAAACGTCCATACAAATATCCCCAAACGTTTGACATAAAAGTCAACAAACAAATAAATGAAACGATCGAACAGGGTATCATTCGAAAATCTAACTTACCTTACTGTTCACCCATTTGGATCGTTCCAAAAAAGGAGATGCTTCCGACAAACAAAAATTCAGATTAGTCATAGACTACCGAAATTTGAATGAAGTCACAATAGATGACAAATTCCCAATTCCAGTCATGGATAAAATTCTTGACAAACTGGGAAAATGCCAATACTTTACCACAATTGATTTAGCTAAGGGATTTCATCAAATTCAAATATATCCTGAATCTATTTCAAAAACAGCTTTCTCAACTAAACATGGCCATTACGAATACACACGTATGCCATTTGGTCTTAAAAATGCCCCGGCAACATTCCAAAGATGCATGAATAATCTTTTGGAAGACCTTATTTATAAGGATTGTCTTGTCTGGATGACATTATAGTGTACTCCACTTCATTGAAGGAACACATACTATCACTCAGAAAGGTATTTAACAAACTAAGAGACGCTAATCTTAAACTCCAACTCGACAAATGCGAATTTATGAAAAGGGAAACAGAATTCCTTGGTCATATAATAACAACAGAAGGTATAAAACCTAACCCAAATAAAGTCCAAGCAATTCAATATTTTCCGATCCCTAAAACTCCAAAAGAAATAAAATCATTCTTAGGATTATGCGGATTCTTCCGGAAATTCATACCAAACTTTGCACATATTGCAAAACCTTTAACTCTTGGATTAAAGAAAGGAGCTCTAATTAACATAAACGACACATATCCTTTGAAAAATTAAAATATCTTCTTATGAACGACCCCACACTTGCATATCCCGATTTCGAAAAACCATTTTTCCTAACCACAGATACTAGCAATATAGCTTTAGGTGCGTTCATTTCACATGATTATATACCTATTTCTTATGCTAGTAACGATCATTAACTTAATTATTCATAGAAAAGGAACTACTTTCTATCGTATGGGCAAATATTTTAGGCCATATCTCTTCAGTAGACATTTTAAAATCCTAAGTGATCATAAACCCTTTGTCTGGTTGAACAATATCAAAGAACCTAACATGAAATTACGAATGGAGGATAAAATTGAACGTATTCGATTACAAAATAAAATATTTACCAGGAAAAGAGAATCACGAGCAGATGCCCTTTCCAGAATTAAAACAGATGAAAATTATTAATTTATATCAACAGCCAAATAGAATTCATTAGAGGTTTAGAAGACAAAGCAGAAACATCAACCTATTTTTATAAATCAAACATAAAAATAACAAACAAAGAAATGTCCAATGCCTACGCAAGGGATATAATTAAAAGATATCTTTGCGGTAAGAAAACTGTACTATATTTTCATAACGAACAAGATTATCCCATATTTCAACAAGCCTTTATTGAAATAATGCGATCGAACGCAAATACAACAACCTCGAAATCAAGCATTAAGTTAGAGGACATTCAAACGTTCGCACAATTCAAAGAAATAATTCTAAAACAACATAAAGAATTAATACATCCCGGAATCAAAAAAAACGATTCATTTATTTAAAGAAAAATATTATGTTCCCGATTTTCAAAATCCAATTCAAAACATTATTATTGAATGCTCAGTATGCAATATTGCAAAGACAGAAAATAAAAATACAAAGCTAGCTTTTGAAATAACACCAGCAACTTTCAATATCAGAGAAAAATACGTCATGGACTTTTACATGATCGAGAATTTACAATTCCTTTCATGCATTGACATTTACTCCAAATTTGCAACACTTGTAGAAGTAAACTCTAGAGATTGGTTAGAAGCCAAGAGAGCAATTATAAAAATTATTCACTGAAATGGGCAAACCAATAGAAATAAAATCAGACAAAGATTCAGCATTTCTGTGTATAGCACTAAAAAAATTGTAAAAGAAGAATATGTAAAGTTAGAAATTACAACAAGTAAAAAAGGCATTTCAGACGTAGAAAGATTCCATAAAACAGTTAACGAAAAACTCAGAATTATAAATAGTGAAAATGACATCGAAGATAAATTACTTAAATTTGAAAAAATTCTCTACATATACAACCATAAGACGAGACATAAAACCGAACACCAGCGGACATTTTCAAGTCAACAACTCAAGATGACTTTTTTGTGCATCGTGCTATTCTTAACTTTAAAATCAACATGCAGTCAATCCATTGACATAAACCCAGTAAAAGCACCGAACGGTTACTGAATATTTAAGACAGGAACCATGGACTTACCGACAAACTTTGAATATCATTATTTAATAGTTAATTTAACACTAATAGACATCACATATAACAATCTAATGCAACAAGCACAGGAATTTAAAGACATAATCCATATTCAATACTTAACGGAAAAACTAAGTAGGGAAATTAATGGAATACAAATTGTAAAACGTAATAAACGAGGACTAATTAACGGAATTGGTTCAATATACAAATATCTTTTTGGTACTCTTGATCAAAACGATAAAGGCGAATTAGAAGAAAAATAATAGCGTACAAGCAAATGAACTAAACTACTTAATAGACACTATAAATAAAGGTTTAGAAGTAATAAACAACCTCAAGGAAGAAAAGGAAATATCAGTAAAAGAGAGAAGTTCTAATCTTTAATTTTGAGCATTTCACAGAATACATTGATGACATAGAAATGGGCATGCAGCTCACTAGACTAGGAATTTTCAACCCAAAACTTTTAAAACATAATCGCTTAAGTCATGTTAATTCGGAAAGACTATTGAATACAAAGACATCCACCTGGCTTAAACCAAATTCAAACGAGATATTTATCATTTCAAACATTCCTCATAAAATAATAAAAATCACTATCTTTGAGATACTTTCCTTATCCAGATGAAAATAAAAATATTTTGACAGAAAATTCATACGATAAATACTATTTTAACAAAAACACTATGTTTAATAAAAATACAAAACAAATAGAAACTATTGAATGTTTAATAGTCATTTTAAATTAAATCCCAACCACTTGTAAATACACTAAAACATATAAGAATTTTCAAACTAATTATATTGACCCAAACATAATTGTAACATGGAATTTACCAAAAACTAAACTTAATCAAAATTGCGTAAACAACGAATTAATAATAGAAGGCAATAACATAATAAAAATTGACGATTGTGCCTTACAACTAAACGAAATATCAATAATAAATTCATTGCTTGACTATAGCCAAAGCATTTATGTAACAAACAATATCACCAGGCTAGAACCTATTTCCTTTATCCAAACAAAAGAAATAATTAACGAACATACAAAATATTATACTGCATTTCAAATTATTACATTAACCACATTTGTACTTACTATAATAAGTTTGATTACATACTTAATCTATAAGTTTAAGGCAATGCCACAAAAATGAATAATTAAGCATTTCCGATCAAATAACAATCGTGCTCCCACAGAAAAAATCGAAACCCCAATTGTTAAAAAAACTGAATCCCTCCAATCTTTACAGCTGAGAAAAATCTCTCGCTATACCCCAATGTATCCGCCTGAGGACAGGCCATTTTTTTTTAGGATGGGGGAGTCATATATCCAACATCAATAGCCAATAACTTATAAATTTTTCGCCCCCTTAAATTTATAACTTTAAAGTAAACATCCGTTTCATTCACAAACAATTGGACAGTTGCAATAACAATTGTCCCCCTTAAAAACTTCCAGCGTGAGAACGCAATATTATAAACAAATCTGTCCCCAAAAATTCCTCTAAGCGTGAGAACGCTTATCAGATCAAATATCAGATCAAGACATCATCCGATAAAAAGCTCCCACTAGTAGCATAAAAAAGCTTTTTAATTGTATGAATAACGATAAGTTAGTTCTTAAGACACATCCTTTGAATAAAGATTGTTTCTTTTGAGTTCAATAGATCCAAGTTTTCTTTTTTTTCACCTATAAAGGAAATGGATTTATAATTATATACACTTTTAACTTTAACTTTTTTTCGATATTAGGGCTTTGAATACGCCACACACAAAAACTCCCGCCGCCGATATTACTACAGTTGCTCGACTAGCCAAACTGTTTTTATTTTACTCGGTCGCACACACTTTTTATTTTATTTTATTTATTTATTTAACAATATTTTGCTTTCTATATTTATATTAAACCTTTAGCTGATCTTAGCATTCGCACTTGCATAAGAATTCAGACTTTAAGGAGCTGATTCAATCTCTGAATGTCTTACCACTGGTGGGGAAAACTGCAGAGTTCCTTTTTCTCGAAGGACTAAAATGATCAATTCGGCTCGATGGACCAAAATGAATAGGGATTCCCGGAGAGAAGGAAAATAACCCAGTCTTCATTTGAATTGAAAATATGAACTGATTTTATTTAAAAACTCTTAAACTCTAAGAAGCGACAATTGTTCTTAAAAATACTTATTCTAATGCCCCACGTTTTCGGGGGTTGAAAATTGTTTATATTTCATGCCCAGCGCTGGTTACTTGATACCGCGCCGCTGTTATAATCTTAGGTGTTTTCCACAGAGTGTGGATGCATGTTTTGTTTGGTTTTAAGCAATAATTGTCATTTGAATCTTTATGCCTTATTTTTGTTTTATGTTTTTGTTTCGAATTGTATATTTAATTGGTGCATCTGATTTGGTGAAGCCAGTTCAGATGAACACGACGGTTATTCTTAAACAATATTTATTGTAAGTTTTGTTTCGTAGAAGCATAAAAACTGTAATTTCATAAAAAGAAATTTAAACTATTTTCGGGTGGGCGCACAGTGGACGGTGCTGTATGGAAATGGCGGTCAAAACTCTTCGCGTGGAAATTTCAATATAAATTTTTGAAATTTGCTTTATTTAGTACTTACAAATTATAAACCAAACGGTTATCATGCTGTTACAAGCTCGGGACCCTCCCAAGCTATTCAATTATTTTAACTTTTATTGGAGCTAAAAATTTAACCTTCGTCCACTGCAGAATGCGCGCTTTTTTGTCATCTCTCTTCTATCGCTATTCGCTTCAAATACGAATAGGATAGAGGAAAAAAGAATTTACTGTTTCTTTTATTGTTGCAAAATTTCGAGTTTTTGCCGCACTTGCTGTGCTGTTCTGAAATTCACGGCGAATCAGAGATCTAATTTGGCTAGGCATGGCTGTTGCAAAACAGCAAAGCAACCACAATGCCTATAAATAGCACCCACATTGGATAAGGCTGCAGCCGTTGAACGACGTGCAACGTGGGTCACAGAAGACTGCCGACCGTTTTCTTCAGTTGGAGGTGCTGGCTTTTTAAAACTGGTCCAGTTTTTCATAAAAATCGGGGCAAAGTATGGCGAAAATGTGGATGTCGAGGACTTAATACCGGATCCCACAAAAGTATCACGTCATGTTCAACAGTCTGCCCTTGAAAAAAAAATAAAATTAAGGATGAAATAATAGACACTGTGAACAGCGATGGTGCATCAGCTACAATTGACATGTGGACGGACAACTATGTGAGGCGAAATTTCTTAGGCGTGACACTCCACAACCAAAAAAATTTAAAATACATTGACTTGGTTCTGGGAATGAAATCTATGGATTTTGAAAGATCTACAAGTGCAAATGTATTACAAAAACTAAGATGCCTTTTTAATGAATTCGGTGTGGATAAAATACAAAAGATTACATTTATTACCGACAGAGGAACAAATATCGTGAAAACATCGGAGAACAATAGACGTCTAAACAGCAGCAGCTATTTATTTTCGAATGTGTTAGACAAGTCGTCTGCAGGCACGGCAGAGCTCACCGATATGTTAGAGTCATGCAGAAAGAGCGTGAAATATTTTAAAAAGGCTAGATTGCAGCACCTTCTTCCCACCTCGCTAAAAAGCCAATGCCCAACACAGTGGAACTCTAATTATAGGATGCTAAAGTCTATACTCGACAATTGGGGCGAAATCAACAATATTTTGCAAACAACGAACGAGGCCAACGTATGTTGCATATTAATATAACAACATTGCAAGCCCTCGTTGAGTTGTGTGGCAGTTTTGAAATCATCTTTAAAAAATTGCAACTCTGCAGCTCCCCATCGCTGTGTTATGTGTACCCGTCGATACATACAATTAAGACCCTTTGCATGGCAAAAGCAGAGGATATCGATGCCATTGCAGAACTGAAAGCAAAAATTCTTCACAACGTTGATGAAGTTTGGGTCGCCAATTTAAGTATCTGGCATAAAGCTGCATTCTTTTTATATCCACCGCCGATTAATATGCAACTTGAGGATTTAGCCTAAATCATAAGATTTTGCAGTACCCACATTTTGGATGCAACACCGGAGGGTGACTCTTTGTCTCCAACTACATCTTCCAGCGCTTCATCACAATTTTCTTTCGGGGAGAAAGCTCAGAACGATTCAAACAACCATGTCTCACGATCCAATGCTTTAGGCGATTCATTCTCTTATTTGAAGAAACCGACAAGAAACGCATTCAAAACACCTGAAGAAGAAGTCGACAGATATTGCAAGGAAGTTGTTGAAATGAGCGAAAAACGTTTATATGCATAACTTGGCTATTTTTAGTCCGATTTTGATCAAATTTGGTACTTTGCTGCAACAAATGTCTGCGCGCTTACTAGAGGATTAATCATACCAAATATGATGTCGTTAGCTATCATAGTCTTTAAGAAGGCAAAAATTTGAAATAAACTTGACCACCGTGGGTAATACACGAGTCTACGTACCAAATTTGGTGATTCTAGCTGTTATAGTCTGTGAGATCTACGTGTTCATACGGACAGACGGACGGACGGTCGGACAAACGGACGGACTAGATCGACTTGGCTGTTGATCCTGATCAACAATATATAATTAAATATCCTTGTTTTTCCAAAAGGAAAAACAGAGATGTTGTTTTATTTGAGTTAAAAGCGGGGACTTTATTCGATGGATGAATACTTAAAACTGATTTACAAAATGTCTTATAGTAATATTTATAGGCTAAAATTGTGAGCCCTTCAGTGGCGTGATTGATATTGATGCGATTTGATTGGTCCGAATTTTAATGCGAAATTAGCGTTCTCACGCTTTTGATTTTTAGGGGGACAATTATTATTGCAAGTGTTCAATTGTTTATGAATAAAACGGTTTTTATTGGCCTGTGTTTTAATAATGAGTTAGCGTTCACACGCTTTTTTTTTGGAGGGGGACAATTGTTATTGCAACAGTCCAAAAAACCGGATGTTAACTTTAAAGTTATAAATTTAAGGGGGCGAAAAATTTATAAGTTATTGGCTATTGATGTTGGATATATGACTCCCCATCCTAGAAAAAAATGGCCTGTCCTCAGGCGGATACATTGGGGTATAGCGAGAGATTTTTCTCAGCTGTAAAGATTGGAGGGATTCAGTTTTTTTAACAATTGGGGTTTCGATTTTTTTCTGTGGGAGCACGATTGTTATTTGATCGGAAATGCTTAATTATTAATTCTTGTGGCATTGCCTTAAACTTATAGATTAAGTATGTAATCAAACTTATTATAGTAAGTACAAATGTGGTTAATGTAATAATTTGAAATGCAGTATAATATTTTGTATGTTCGTTAATTATTTCTTTTGTTTGGATAAAGGAAATAGGTTCTAGCCTGGTGATATTGTTTGTTACATAAATGCTTTGGCTATAGTCAAGCAATGAATTTATTATTGATATTTCGTTTAGTTGTAAGGCACAATCGTCAATTTTTATTATGTTATTGCCTTCTATTATTAATTCGTTGTTTACGCAATTTTGATTAAGTTTAGTTTTTGGTAAATTCCATGTTACAATTATGTTTGGGTCAATATAATTAGTTTGAAAATTCTTATATGTTTTAGTGTATTTACAAGTGGTTGGGATTTAATTTAAAATGACTATTAAACATTCAATAGTTTCTATTTGTTTTGTATTTTTATTAAACATAGTGTTTTTGTTAAAATAGTATTTATCGTATGAATTTTCTGTCAAAATATTTTTATTTTCATCTGGATAAGGAAAGTATCTCAAAGATAGTGATTTTTATTATTTTATGAGGAATGTTTGAAATGATAAATATCTCGTTTGAATTTGGTTTAAGCCAGGTGGATGTCTTTGTATTCAATAGTCTTTCCGAATTAACATGACTTAAGCGATTATGTTTTAAAAGTTTTGGGTTGAAAATTCCTAGTCTAGTGAGCTGCATGCCCATTTCTATGTCATCAATGTATTCTGTGAAATGCTCAAAATTAAAGATTAGAACTTCTCTCTTTTACTGATATTTCCTTTTCTTCCTTGAGGTTGTTTATTACTTCTAAACCTTTATTTATAGTGTCTATTAAGTAGTTTAGTTCATTTGCTTGTACGCTATTATTTTTTCTTCTAATTCGCCTTTATCGTTTTGATCAAGAGTACCAAAAAGATATTTGTATATTGAACCAATTCCGTTAATTAGTCCTCGTTTATTACGTTTTACAATTTGTATTCCATTAATTTCCCTACTTAGTTTTTCCGTTAAGTATTGAATATGGATTATGTCTTTAAATTCCTGTGCTTGTTGCATTAGATTGTTATATGTGATGTCTATTAGTGTTAAATTCACTTTTAAATAATGATATTCAAAGTTTGTCGGTAAGTCCATGGTTCCTGTCTTAAATATTAAGTAACCGTTCGGTGCCTTTACTGGGTTTATGTCAATGGATTGACTGCATGTTGATTTTAAAGTTAAGAATAGCACGATGCACAAAAAAGTCATCTTGAGTTGTTGACTTGAAAATGTCCGCTGGTGTTCGGTTTTATGTCTCGTCTTATGGTTGTATATGTAGAGAATTTTTTCAAATTTAAGTAATTTATCTTCGATGTCATTTTCACTATTTATAATTCTGAGTTTTTCGTTAACTGTTTTATGGAATCTTTCTACGTCTGAAATGCCGTTTTTACGTGTTGTAATTTCTAACTTTACATATTCTTCTTTTAGACAATTTTTTTAGTGCTATACACAGAAATGCTGAATCTTTGTCTGATTTTATTTCTATTGGTTTGCCCATTTCAGTGAATACTTTTTATATATGATATAGTGGTCCGATCCGGCTGAATCCGAGATATACAACGCCTGCAGTATATACAAGCCTACGTGCAAAATTTCAGCTCTGTAGCTCTTACGGTCTCGGAGGAGTTCGCGTTGATCCAGACGGACGGACGGACGGACATGGCTATTTGAACTCGTCTCGTCGTGCTGATCAAGAATATATATACTTTATATGGTCTGAGATGCTTCGTTAAAATGAATAGTGCGCCGAAATATTTCACACAGCTTCAAATGACGGGGTATTCTATAATATATCCAAAATTCATGCAAATCGGTGATTCGCATACCTGAAGTTCCCCTTGTAAGCTTCGGCCAGGTGTTGGCTTGTCCAATTTGCGAGAGCCGTTGTGCCTCTCAAGTGAGCTGCATCTCGATTGCGCTGAACAATATGTTATGTTGCCTTATGTCATGGGTTGGATATAAGTGCATAATGAAATCTATCTCCCTTATGAATGACGTCAGATTCTCTACATCATAGTTTGCCACCTGCCTTAACGAAGACAGTGCTTGATTGAGGTGGTCTTCGGTGAGTTCGGCCATTTTTGTTTTTTAGTTGTGTTTTGTTTTGTTTTGTACGCACAAAGTTGGCGTTTTTGTTCCACAACTGGAATTTATGGTTCCAACACACAGTTGATATTTCCGCGCATAGTTGGCGTAAATATTTTTCACTGTTGTTGGCTTTTGAGCGGTCCCCGTAAATTCTTGATGTCGGATCGGAGTTTTATAGTGATTACTCATTCTATGTAATACACGGATAATAATTCTATGTGTCACACGGATAGAATAACTAGTTCACTTTTACCGATCCTACCGACTGCGCCAATTATAAATCCATTTCCTTTATAGGTGAAAAAAAGAAAACTTGGATCTATTGAACTCAAAAGAAACGATCTTTATTCAAAGGATATGTCTTAAGAACTAACTTATCGTTATTCATACAATTAAGTTTACAGTTCGGTTAGAAAGCTTTTTATGTTTACAATTATGTTGAAAGCTATTTATGCTACTAGTGGGAGCTTTTTATCGGATGATGTCTTGATCTAATATTTGATTGGCTTATTGATTTCGCATACTAAGCGTTCTCACGCTTAGAGGAATTTTTGGGGACAGATTAGTTTATAATATTGCGTTCTCACGCTGGAAGTTTTTGAGGGGGACAATTGTTATTGCAAGTGTCCAATTGTTTGTGAATAAAACGGATGTTTACTTTAAAGTTATAAATATTAGGGGGCGAAAAATTTATATGTTATTAGGGATTGTTGTTGGATATATGATTATATAACCTTATGGGGTCGGAAAAGCTTCCTTCTGCCTGTTACATACATTTTGGCGACTTTAATATACCATTTCACCCTAGGGGCGTATGGTATAAAAATTCACAAAATTAAATTCCACAAAATTATTCGTCTCAAGTCTTTCTCTTAAACCTAGATACTGAAACTAATTATAATATTCAGTATGCAACCCCTTATTATCTATAATGGCCTTCAAACGTCGGGGCATCGGTTCACCAGATTGCGGCATCTCTCCTCCGGAATTGTTGACCATTCTTCTAGCAAAACTCCCTTTAGTTTGTTTTTGTGTTACTGGACTTTGAGCTTCACGTGGACCCATAAATTTTCGATCGGATTGACATCTGAATGCTGTGGCGGCGTATTTTGTTGTTTTCCATTGTACAACAACCACATTATTACCTTCCAGGCAGTATTCTTTGGGTCGTTGTCTTGCTGGAAAATGAAGTCCTCTTTTCGAATGTCCATTTTATCTCCACTGAAGAGCAGATTTTCTTTCACAATATTCAAATACATACATATCTGCATTCAGGTATCCATCGATAAAATCAAATTCCCAACGCCTCGAACCGACATGCACCCCTAAACTATCAGAGATCCTCCTCCGTGTTTAACCGTTGGAATAATGTTTTTTAGTTTTAGTTTCACAAGGCTTACGCAATTCTTTTCCCTCACCATCAGATCCAAATATGTTGAATTTACTTTCGTCGCTAAATATGACGCGTTCCCAGTATGCAAAGTCTTTGATTTCATGAGTTTTAACGAAGTCAATTCGACTTCATTAAGTCTTCAGTCACGCATTGCGCAATGAGCAACTGAGCGAAGTTAAATATAAAATCACTAACCATAGAATACAAAGAATACTCCTTCCTTCCTTTCAGGTTTTTTTTATATGAATTACTTACTGTGTTCATAGGTATTTTTCTTGCAAGTCATTCAATTGCCATTTAAAGTTAGTTTAAGTAGATATCCTAATAAAATTAAATTTTATAATTAAAGGTAGAGATTTCAGCAAACAACCCCCCCACCCCGCAAGAGCTACGGAACCGGAGGATCTCGATCTGCTGCAATTCACCTACAGCCTTCTTTGAGTTATCGGTCTATTTATCGTCGCTGTGATAGGAAGATTATTACGCTTACGACGCGTCGTCGCTTAAATAAAATTCTCTTATTTGCGCAAGATTATCATCATTTGAAGGTTCCTTAATCTGATCTTTCGTCGGAACGTATTTCTGATAAAGCGCTTTTAGGAATATAATTTTTTTTATCTAGCGCCTGAGGTAAGCCCATCTCAGCTTTTCCAAGCGTTTGCTTACAACCATAAGGTTCAACGATGTTTTCGTTTTGATTTGATGTGTTCTTCATTTTTTTGACAAAGGAATAGCAGGTGAAAGAAAGTCAAAAATTTACCGTTCATCGATGCTTGCCTCATCTATATTTCTATTTTTGCAATAGTTTGTTGTTGTTTTAAAAATCTCGTAAGAAGATTGCAACCATAAAACGAATGTATAATCACTAACCATAGAATACATAGATGCGTCAAACTCAAGATTTTTTGATTACAAACGCTAGCCTGAGCGTGGAACCCCAGAGAACTTCGGCAAAAGCCGAACAGCGTAGAACCCCAGAGAGCGGCCACAGCGAGAGCGAAAAGCATTCGCTCGCAGCAGTGTCGCTACTCATCGAAAATAATTCAGTTCTGCCACAGACTACCGAACGACGCAAAATCCATAATTTTTTGTTTATTTTTCTTTGTTTAATCTTTTTTTTTTTTATAAAAAATAAATATAAAAAAGAAAGAAAACCTTATTTCACAATTTTGAGCTAGGAATCGAACCAGGCAGCATTCGGATCGCCAAGCGAGCACTCTATCGACACAGCCACCGCGCTACATACAAAACTGATGCCAATATTTCTTGATATTCTTTCCACAGGGGCTTGTCCTATTCACTTAGTCGCTGTTTTGTCGAAAATGAAACATTTTTGTCGAGCGAGCTATTGAAATGCGGTGTTGTACAACTTCACGTCACACACACACTACGAAGCCTGAGCATGTACCGACGAGTGTACACATACATAGACAGAACGAAGTGACAAGCGACATAGAGCTGCCTATGTCGTTCGGTAGTCTGTGCCAGACTGAATTATTTTCGATGCGTAGCGACACTGCTGCGAGCGAATGTTTTTCGCTCTCGCTGTGGCCGCTCTCTGGGGTTCTACGCTGTTCGGCTTTTGCCGAAGTTCTCTGGGGTTCCACGCTCAGGCTAGCGTTTGTAATCAAAAAATCTTGAGTTTGACGCATCTATGTATTCTTA